>CM077303.1:227874777-228375179 GCA_039655065.1 Glossophaga mutica
GCGGGCCGGAGCCAGCCTTATCCTAAAGCAAACAGCCCCTTCCCCGCCCCTGCAGCCAGACTGCCCCGCCCCACACCAACCCAGGGCAGGGCCGGGCCCCTCGGCCGCCCACACCCGCCGCGGCAGAGACCCCGGCAGGCTCCAGGGAGGAAAGCCCCCCCCCCCCCCGCAGACCCCTGGGAACGCCGTTCCCGACACGACGGCTGTGGCTCTGTACTTGGCCTGGGGACGCAGGCCCCCACTGGCCCCCTAGGCAGGGTGCCCAGACCTCTCATCACAGGAAAACTAAGGCAAGGCTGCGGCCAGGGTGTGCGGGGGGGATGCCCAGGAGGAAAGTCCAACCTCGGCTCCCAGGCAGGGCCTTGGCCTCCTCCAGGGACCCTCCGCCCAACCTCTGCCCCCTCCCTGTGAGCACCTCCTCCAGGAAGCCCCCAACCCTGCACACACTTAAGCCACAGGTATGTCTAAGCCATAGGTGTGGGAAGTTATGGGCACAGGCAGGCCAGGTGGGCCACACGGAGGGGCAGACAGGGGGCAGCAGAGGCCGGGTCAGCGCTCCCCCCACCACCGTGAGGGCTGAACACGAAGGTTGGGGCAGGGGGGAAGTCTGTCCCCCTCTTCTTGCCCCTTCCTCCTCCCCCGGCTGAGAGGACAAGGCCAGGAATGGGGGGTGGGGGGGACCCGGGGCTGGTGTGCAGCGACCAGGAAGCCCCGGCCCAACCCAGCTTCCCGGAGCTCAGGTGTCCCCTACACCCCATCACGCCAGCTGTCCCCCGGACGCTGTCCCCCCGACAGCCCCCCTGCGCGCACCCCCCAACAGTGGGCGCAGACCCCCCGTGGAGGGACACGACCCACCTCCGAGGCCCTGAGGCCCCAGGCCCTCTGGTGTCACCCACCCGGCCAGGTCTGGTAAGACAAGAACCTGTCACCCCGATGGATGCCGCTCTCACCCCGTGGGCCCAGGGGCAGCGACACACCGAGTGACACACGGGGAGGGGTGGGGACAAGGCCCCGTGACGTCTCCGGGGGCCCTGGCTTAGCACTGAACCCAGGGCCTCAGCCTGCTCCCACCTGGTGACCTTCCCAACACCTGCCCCCTTGTCTGTGTGTCTGTCCGTCAGGGGCCTGGCCCTGGGTCTCAGCCTGGCTTCTCCCCGCAGCCCGAGGCTGCACGTGGGCTCCGACCTGCCAACCCCGAGCTCCTTGGGAATGGCTGGCCCAGGCCCCGCCCTGCTCCAGGCCCTGCAGGGGTGGCAGGTGCACTGCTCTCTCAGGCCTCGCCCCACACCTGCCTCCCAGCTGGTGACACCCAGGCTGGTGGGGCACATACAGGTAGGAGTGAGGCCGCCCAGGGACGGCCAGCTCATCAGGACTGCCTCTGTCCCCAGCAAGCCCCGCGAAGCCCCAGAAGTTTCTGGCGCGGAAGGAATTCTCCAGCAGGGGTGGGCGTGCATCCGGGCCAGTCATGCAGGGATTGGCTGTGGGCTGAAGGCACCGTCCAGGAACCCCTAACCTGCTGGGCCCACTCCTCCTGGAGGAGCCGAGAGGCCTGGGGACAGCACAGGGGACCGATCAGAGGGCAGGGGGGAGGGGCAGCTGGGGCCGGGACACCCGCACCAGGGGGCCCGCTCTGGGGGGGCGGGGGACCCACGTCCCTGCCCCACTGCGAGGGAGCAGCTGGCTGGGGAGGCCTGACGCCGTCCTGGAGCCGAGCTGGTGTGGTACGTGCGTACACGCGCGCACTCACCCTCGCACGGGCTCCCGGCCACTGCGCTGCCCAGGGCAACCCCAGTGCGAGCCCACAGGGGCTGTGGTGGAACTGGCAGGACCCGAAGGGTGGGTGGTTGCCTCAGAAGCAAGTTCACTCTGGGCACAGCCAGGGGACAGCCTGACCCACCACGCGGGCGAGCTGGCTGCGGCGGCCAGTCCCCTCTACTGCCCAGCAGGGCTTTGGGCGGGTGGATCAGCCTGCTGCCTTCCCTGAAGTCTTCAGGGGCCCTGCCCACAGGGACTCTCCTCCTTGCTGTCCTGGGGACACGGGGTGTCACCCTGATGGCACCCTTGCCCCTGGGGGAGCCACGGAAACTGCCGGCAGCTGACAGTGACCAGGGAAGTGCCTGGACTCACTGCCACAGCACCCACCTAGGGGCCTCAGCTGGACACCTGGAAGCCCCCGCCTCACGTCCAGACCATGCCAGGTCTGCCAGACTTCAGGCTGGCCCCTTCACCCTGCTGCTCGCAAACACCGCTCACCTGGAACTCCGGGCCCATCGCAGGGGCCTCCCTTGAGCGCCAGCGCAGGACCCTGACCGCCCATGTCACCTTGGAAACGTGATGAGGATGTTTCCCGAGCCTGGAACCCCAGGGCCAGAGGTCGGCAGAACCGACGCTCTGCGTGCTGTAAGGACCCGCACGCTGGACAGCCTGACCCACCCAGCCGCCAGGGCTCCTCCAGGCCAGAGAGCCCCTCGCACCCACCGTGCCTGCCCTACCTGCACCATGGCCCAGGGCCACGGCACACTCTTCGGGTGCAGGCCTGAGGCTGGGCCACCTAGCCCTCCCGGTGCCCGAGACACTCGCGATGTGCCCACAGGCCCTGCCGGGAGCGGGCGGGTGCAGCGGGAGCACAGAGGCTGCCCGAGCCCCTGGCCCTGGCCGAGGAGCTGCGGGCGCCGGAGAGGGTCGTGGCCCAGGTCGAAGGCCCACACGGGCGCAGCACCCTCCTTCCGCCCCAGCTGCGTATTCTCTCCTCAGCCACGAAGTCCCCCCCCACCCCCCCGGGCCGAACTCGCCAGGCCGGAAGAAAAGCAATCGTTTCCTGCCTGGACGGGAGGCCTGGGGTCCGAGCAGCCCTGCCGCTCCAGCGCCCTCCCTGCCACCTCACTCAGGGGACAGCTCCTGGAAGCCCCATCCAAGCTGGTTCTCCCAGGGGCAGGGGTGAGGGGAGCATCTCGGAGGGTGAGGGCGCGCAGGGCCCAGACCTGCTGGACTCCAGGCCCTGCCTCCAGCCACCCAGCGCAGGCACACCCAGTGCAGACTCCCTACTGGGGATGGGGCTGCTGACAGGTGGAAAAGCCCCCCACGACCCCCCTGAACTCCCCAGCCAACCAACCCCTCAGCCCAGCCCTGGCCTGTTCCCCACTTGGTCCCCAGTCCAACTATCCCAAGGCACCCACGTATCCTAGACGTTCCCCCTGACCTAGGTGCACGGCCTCTCCACCCAGAAATGCCCGCCTAGAAGCTCTTCCTCTCCTTCTAGGCCTGTCCTGGCCTGGCCCTACGATGGCCATGCCTCTCCCCCTCCCCCGAGCCGGCCTAGGCTGTGGGCCCTGGGTGGAAGCACCCCCACCCCCACCCCCACCCCGTAGGCCAAGGACAGGGCTCAGAGAGCAGCGCAGCTGGATACCCCAGGGCTCGGTCGGGGACACCCCATGGCCACCACCAGGAAGAACAGATGACGGGCAGCAGGGACCCCAGTCCTGGGAGAGGGTGCCTGTGGGGTTGGGGACAGCAGCCTAGGTGCCCCTCCCCTCCACGTTCAGATCTGCCCGTTGAGGCTGTCACCAGGACACACCAGGTGAGGCACGGAACAAGCCCCAGGAGGCCAAGGAGCACAGTGGGCGGGTGGCCAGCGGCAAGCGTGCAACGTCACAGCCCGCCTTCCCCAGACGGTCAGCAGAGCCTGAGCCCGGCCCTGGGCAAGCCACAGGCTGGGGCCGCTGCTAGGGGAAAACCAACATTTCCAGGGTCGGCCAAGGCGCCTGGCAGGAGCTGGAGGCCCATTGATCCCGCACAATGGAGAAGGGCCTGTGTTTCCAGGCCCAGCCAAAGGAGACTTTGTTCACGGCTCCCTCCCCCCCGCCCCCGAGGGGACAGTGATTTATTCTCCCTTCCAGGAGTGGGGCCTGAGTACATGAGGCGGCTGGCCCGCACCCCACCTGGCAGTGCCTGGGCCTGGCTCCCGTCTGTCCACCTCAGTCCACCGCCCTCTGGCCAGCCACTGCCCAGTGGGGCTTGGGGGGGCAGGGAGAACGTCCCCCAGCCTGGCCGCAGGCCGTGGCCCTCTGATGCTCACACGCATCCTGACGGCCACATGAGTTCCCACTGAGTCAGTCACTCACACCGCAGACCCAGAGGCCCCGAGCCTGCCCTCCCCTCCATGGGGGCACCACACGTGGCCAGCACCCAGCTTCCTGGGGTCGGCGTGCATTCGACCAGCACAACCTGGAGGGCTGGCTGCTCAGGGACCGCTCCACAGCCCCGCCACCCTTGGAAAAGTTCAAGTGCAGCGCTTCCCAGAAAACCCCTGAAACAACTTCTTCCAAAGCTGTTTGAGAAAAGTATCTCGTTCCGAACCTCCCAGGCTCCCACTGTGAGAAATAAAATGGAAATGGAGAAAGCCAAATTCTATCTTTTCTCAACTTTGGAAAAAACAGTTCAAGACAAACCCACCGCGATTGTGAAACTTTGGGAAAAGGGGAACTTTGAAAACATGATCCGACTCCAGAGGTGGCGACACCGCAGGGAGAGTGGCTTTCAAGACGCCCCACACGCGCTCTGCGCCGGTTTGCCGACCCAGAGGAGGGCCGCCCCGGCCGCTCGCCCGGGAAGTGGGAGAGCCTCCAGTCCAGGCCCGGAGGAGAAGCCAGGGCAACTCAGGAAGACCGCCTCCGCCCCTGCCCGAAACCACAGAGGCCCTGCCTTTGGACAGCGGCCCCCAGCTCCCTGCCGCACCGAGCCAGCAGGGCTGGATGCCGGGCGCAGCTCCACGGCGGAGGCTGAGGGGCACGGAGCAGGGTGTGGCCCCCAGGGCCCCTCAGCACCGGCGCAGGCCCTGCTGCCCACTGCCATCCCCCGCTCCGCCTCAGGTTCCCACCAATGACCAGGCCGGGAGCAGCCTCCAGAGCCTCCCTAGCGCAGTGGCCCGGGGACAGGCAGGTGTGGGGATGGGGGCGTCCGAGCAGATAAAGGAAGAGTCAGGGTCTGGGCCACCGGCTGCCAGGAGCCTTGCTGAGCATAACCCGAGTGCCCGCAGTGCCCAGGACGCTGCCCAGCCCAGCCATGGCTGGGCGGCCCCCACCCTCAAGCCAGCCGGCCAGTGCCCGGCCGGGCGGGCGGGGAGGGGGGGTACCGTGGCATGAGGCCCACCTGGGCCGCCGCCCGCCACCCAACACCCGAACGTGGCCATATAAGGCCGCATAGGACTCGGTGCGCCCACTGGGCGGCAGGGGAGGGGTTCAAAGCCTCATAGGACTGGCGGACAGGGCAAGGACGATCCTGAGTGGTCAGCACACCCAAAGGGCTGGCCTGGCCACAGGTCCCGCCTAGCTGAGGGGAAGCCAGCACAGACCATGGCGGGCAAGAGTCTGTGGGTACACATCGCCCAATACCCATCACCCAATACTCATCAGCTGCGGATGCCCCCTCTGGCTGGGTCTGGAGGCAAGGCAGGGGCCCCTCAGGGGCAGCCCAGGCCTGCCCACTTGGACATCAGGTGTGTGAGCGTGCACCGGGCTCCGGCATGGTGCAGGCCAAGAGCAGCATGTCCAGCCTCAGGTGGGCAGTCCTTGGGGTCTGCCTTGAAATAGGCCCCATCCCCCACACAGTACAGCACCCCCAGGGGCTGGGGACTCTGTATCTGAGGGTGGGCAGGCGCAGGGCTGGGTCATAAGTCCCCAAGAATGTCCCACTGTCCCCACACTGCACCCTGGCCACCGTGGGACTTAACTGGGCCACTGTGGCCAAACAGCCCACCCCCCAAGAATCCAAGGTGACCAGCGGCCCTCAACTGCAGGTTCTCATGTGTATATGGATGTGTCCTGTGGGGAGCCGGGGCCAGAGCCTACCCTGCCAGCAACTGTGGGGCCCCCTAGGTGAGCTGGGGGTACCCTTAAAGAAGTCCCTGCAGGTGAGCTAGGGGTGCCCAGGGGGTCAGAAGGACCGACCCCTCTGGGTGAGCTGAGACTCCCAATGGGTGAGTGGGGGGGTGCATGGCTAATGAGAGCCCTTGTGTGAGCTAGGGATAAGTTAGGGGTACCCCATGGATAAAATGGGGGAACCCCAAAGGTGAGCTAAGGGTGCCCCGCGGGTGAGCTGGGGCCTGCAGGTGAGGGGCCACTAGCACCAGCCGGCAGGGGCGGGGCGCAGGCACGCGCCAGGCGGGCACTGGGGCAGAGTTGAGGGCCGGAGGGAAAGGGGCGGTGCTGGCCGAGGCCGGGGCGCTGGGCCGGGCGCCAGGACTCACCTCGGGCGGCGGCGGCCGGCGGGAGGGCCCCCAGCAACAGCGGCGGCAGCAGCAGCAGCAGCAGCAACGCGGGGCTCGGCGTCATCTCGGCCTGTCCAGACCTGGGAGTTTAGCGGGGGGCGGTCACTGGCGCGCGGGGTGCGGGGCGCCACCCTCCGGCCTAGGGCCGGGGACCGCGGGGGTGGGGTGCGGGCCAGTGCTCCGGGCGGAGGAAGCGGCGGCGGGGAGACCGTGGGTATCAAAGCAGACAAAGGGTTTACACTAATTACCGCCTCCCCGCCGCCCCCTCTCTAAGCACCGTCTGGATTCCTGGCGCTTGTAACTCGGGCCTGCCCGCGGGACACACAACACCGGCGGCCCCGCAGATAATCGCCTGCGCCATTAGCGGACAAATTTGCGCTGGGGGGGGCCACGTGGGGTGTCGGGGGGGCGGGGCGCGCAGGACCCTGGAGCGGGCGGGAGCAGCGACGGCGCGTGCCAGTGCCCAGTGGCGGCCCAGCGGATCAGGGACCGTGACCCTCCCGGCCTGCGCCCCCGACCCCGGACCCCGACCCTCGCACTCGGTTCCCCAGTCGTCCCCCGGAGCCGCAAGCGAGCGCGAAGGGGCTCACCTCGGCGGGGCTTGCGGGCGGTGGGGCTCAGGGCCGGGCCCGCGGGGCGCGCTGGGCGGTCATCGCCGCCCCGGGCGCCGCACCCCGCCGCCCCGCGCCCCCGGGCCCGGCCTCGGGACGGCGCGGCGCTACCTGGGCGCAGGCGGCTCGGGCCGGGGCCGGAGTCCAGGGCAGGGTGGGCAGCGAGGTCGCGTCTAGGGGCGGGAGGCCGGCGCCGGGGTCCCGGGGCGGCGGGGCGAGGGGCCCGGGTCGGCGCGCCGCGAGGCGTCCTTCCCTGCGGGGCTTTGTCAACTCTCCCGGAGCGAGCGCCGAGCCCGCCGCGCGCCCCGCCCCAGCACAACTTTCCACCAATCGGCGCGCCGCGACCCGCCCACTCCTCTCTCGCCCCGCCCCGCGCCCGAACTTTCCGCCAATCCGGGCGCGCGCTCGCCCCGCCCGCGGGGCCCGAGGGCTTAACCCTTGCAGTGCAGAGGCCCGCGGGCGGGGCAGCACCCCAGGGCGCAGCCCCGCCCCTTTCGGGCCCTGCCTCCACCCCCTCCCGCCTCCTCCAGGTCCGGGGCCCCGGCCCCGCCTCCACCAAGCTCCGCGCAACGCCAGGTGCCTCGGAGCCCACCCCACACCTGCACCTCTTTGCAGCCTCCTCAGAGGCCCCAAACCAGGGCACCCCCTCTTCCCCAGCACCCCCAGGGCTGACCTCTGGCCAGCTGCATTCGGCTGTCCAAGAGAGGAAAACTAGATGGCCTCGGGCGCTTCTGGGCCTCGGGTCCGCGTTTCGTGGAGCGGTTGGAGGCAGAGGCGTGATCCAAAACCCAGCTCCGGACTAAAGCGGCCGGATGTGGAGCCCAGGCTCACCTGGTGCCCTTGACCGAGGGCAGGTGTGTTCCCACCGCCCACCAGCAGGCTTCTAGCCTCTCACCTGCTACTGATAACAACACAAGGACCTTAATAACGATAGTAATAGAGAACAACACACACAGCGCCTCCTTTAATCCTCACAATGAGGCAGGTGTCTGTCACCTGGTGCAGATGAACAAACGCAGGCAGGGAGGAGGCAGGGAACTTACCCGAGAGCTCCCAGCCAGTACATGGCACGTCCGGGACTGACACAGCCGCTGCGGAGTCCAGCTCTCCTGAGGTCCTTTCTCCACCTGCCCCACCTGCCCGTTCCCTGCTGAGCGCCCCGCACATACTGGCTCCCACACCTCCCCCACTTCCACCCGGCGGTCACTCAGACACCCACACCGTCCCCTCCTCTCTCTGACCTGAACTCCTACTGGTCCAGGCTCCCCCTGGCTTCCCTCCACTGTCACTTCACTTGAATCGAAAATCACTTTTAAACACAACCCTGACCTTTCTGTGGTTCACCAGCGCCCATAACACGAACCCCGTGACCTTTGAGGCCCTGGATGCCTGGGTCCTGCCCATCTCTAACCCAACTCTGCCCAAATTACAGCTCCCCCTCCCCCCAGCGCAGTGCCCTCCCTGGATCCCCTGGGCCTTTGCCCCTGGTGTTTCATCGGGAACACTGCCTGGAACATCCTCTCCCCTCTCAGGAGGCCCCTCTTCCAGGAAGCCTTCCAGGGAAGACTGGAACTGGGGAGGCCTTGCAGGCCAGTGTCCCCAGGGCAGAGGACAGTTTGGCGAGGGGTACCAGCCATCAGGGTCTGGGGCCCATCAAGGCCCAGCCTGACCACCCTTCCCCAGCCAGTGAGAAGGCAGGTCCCCAAATCCTTTCTCTAGGCCCGTATGAGCATGTGTGGGTCAGTGGAGGCCAAGAAGGCAGATCTGAGTAACTGTCCCGAATCTGGAGTCAGGCTCTGCAGGCAGGTGGGAGGCCACTATGAGCCACTGTCCGGCCCCACCTGAGGACCTGAAGCTGGCACTGGGGGACAGAACAGCATGTGGGTGGAGAGGTCCCAGGTTGCCCTGAACTTTGGACTTCCAGGACAGGTTTGTGAGGAGACATCACCCGACCGTAAAGAGTTCCACAGGTGTGTAGGCTGCCAAGGGCAGGTGTGTGGGAAGGTGGCTCTGAAGTAGGAGGAGGTCAGAACAGGAAGTGGGCGGAGGGTGGGGGTAGGGGACAAGGAGGGCAGTGGGGCGGAGTCACAGCAGGTGATTGGGCTCAGGTGGGGTGGCAGTCCAGACAGGTGGGGAGGCGTGGCTCCTGCGGGGTGTGTGAGTGGGAGGGGAGCGTCCTGGGTTCTGGGCCCCGCCCCGGGGCTGAAGGTGCCCACGGCTGAGACCGACTCCCTGCGCGGGGACGTGCTGCCCCCTGGCGGAGGCACTGGGCATGGCGGCTCCCCTCCCCCGCTGCTGCCTGGCCCCGCCCGGCCCCGCCCGGCCCCGCCTGCGCCCTCTCTGCCTAGCTCCCCACGTCAGCGCCAAGTCCACCCAGCGCCAGCCCAGGCCGCTTCCTGCGGAAAGCCCTCCGACCAGCAGGCTCCCACGGCCCCTTCCTGACACTTGTCCCGGAATACAGCACCTGATCAAATCCTCCCCCTTTTAAACTGAGGCTCAGGGTAGTTCCCTAATGACCGGGTCTTGGTTTCCACACCTGCAATCCGATCCCACAGAATGATGGTGAGGACTGTGGGAGTTCCTGTCTCCCACCTGCCCCGCCCAGGTGAGCCCCAAGAAGTATTAATTTGCTAGTCATACAGTCACAACGATGACAAGCTGGGCCTGGCCCTGAGCCCAGCTCGGAGGCCGGCTGGAGATGTGGCCCCAGCCCTCAGAGATGGGGTCTTAGCAGCAGGTGTGGGTCCGGATGAGGCACACGGAGAGTGGACGGCGCTCGGCAGGGAAGCGAGCGTGGCCGTCGCACAGGCTCTGCTCCTGCTCCTGATGAAGTGACGGGCTGAACCGACACGCGCTCACCTGTAGCAGCACACGCACAAGATTTCAGTGGAGACAAGTACACTGAGAAGCACCCAAAACACCAGACATCACGCAAAGAAAGGACCGTGATCCTTGAGAAACAGCAGACAAACGAGGGGGAGCCTAGGATGGCCCCTGTTCCCTGCAGAGTCTGGTGCCCACCCCCCCCCCCAGACAGGGGACAGAGAGGGCCAGCTGGAGGGACAGGCAGCCGGAGTTCACGGGCAGAGGGGCGAGCAGCACAGAGAGGGGACGGCAGGTACCTGCAAAGGCGAGCCTCAAGGCTTCGGCGGACACAGGTGGGTGCCGGAGTGGGGAGAACCTGCGGAGGGCCTGGGGAGTTACCACCCGGCGGGCGAGAGCCACACGGGACACACTCGGTCCCTGAGAACCTGTGACCAATCCAAGGAGCATCAGTCAGGGGAGAGAAGGGTCCTGCGGACGGCATGTGGCTCTGACGCTTCCCACCCAAGCTTGGCGGCGAGGCCCAAAAGGACGTGTTTCCAGGTAACCGAGTCACAGAACAAGCGCAAGAAATGTGTAGGAATTCAAAAGGAGCCGGCACCCAGACAAGGTGGGGCACAAAATGTTGGACGTCTGTCCCAGAACTGGGAGACATGCAAAGAGGCCTGAAGTCACAACTGACACTGAGGGGGCACGTCGCTCGAACGAGCCGGGAACAACAAAGGCGGGAGACTCGGCAGCGAGAGCAGCACGCGTGCCCACGGGGACTCTCTCCCGGGGGGGAGACGCCAGCAGACGTGGAAACAGCTCCCAGCCTCCGACGGGGTGCCCAGAGGTGGACACTGTAACGTATGAGACACATAACACACGGGGCGGGGATAAGGGCATCGCGAAAGGAAAGACTGATGACCTTGAACACATGGCGACAGAGCCTCTCCGGGTGAAACGGGGAATGCAGGGAATCGGAGGAGGCCAGCGTGACACGGTCAGGCAATATGTCAGGGGCGTCGGAGGCCGCAGGAAAGGCGGCAGAGGTGAGAAATAAAAACCGTTCTGAGAAAAAAACAGCCAGACTTCTTCCAGATGTATTGGAAGACATAACCCCCTTTACAGTTCCCAAAAGCTCAAGAAAACTTAAGCACAAGAAGCAGGAAGAAAACTACACCAAGGCAAGTACATCACTGTCAAAATGCTAAAGAACAGCCCTGGCTGGTGTAGCTCACTGGACTGAGTGTGGGCCCGTGAACCACAGGGTCACCGGTTCAATTCCTCATCAGGGCTCATGCCTGGGTTGCAGGCCGGGTCCCCAGTTGGGGGTGTTCAAGACACAACCACACGTTGATGTTTCTCTCCCTCTCTTTCTCCCTCCCTTCCCTCTGTCTAAAAATAAATACAATCTTTTTTTTTAAAGATTTTTTTTTTTTATTTATCTTTAGAGGGGAAGGGTAGGAGAGAGAGAGAGAAATATCAATGTACGGTTGCCTCTCGTGTGTCCCCTGCTGGGAACTGGCCTGCAACCCAGGCATGTGCCCTGACTGGGAATCGAACCGCGACCCTCTGGTTCGCAGGCCCGAGCTCAATCCACTGAGCTACATCAGCCAGAGCCAATACAATCTTTTTTTTAAAATGCTGAAAAACAGTTATAAACAGAGTAGCTTAAAAGCATCCTGGGGGAAACAGGTGCATTTTGTATGTAGGAACAAAGAAAAGGAAGTTGAGAGACGGAAGTTGATGTCTCGTCACCCACAAGGCAGTGAGCAATATGTTTAAAATGCCAGGAGAAGAAGCCGTTGATCTGCATTCTGCACCAGCAGAGAGGCCATCTGAAAACACAGGTAAGTAAGGGCTCTTTCAGACATAAGAAGCTGGGAGAATGAATCGGCAGCAAACCTACACTGATGCTAAATGCTGAAGGCTGTCCTCTGGGCAGAAGGAAACGGTACCAGCTGGAAACCTGAAGCCACGCGAAGAAATGAGGGACGTGGGGAATGGAAGCTGCGTAAGCGCCCATAAAAGTGCCTCTCTTGGCCCCAACCAGGGTGGCTCAGTGGGTTGGGCACCGTCCTGCAAAACAAATGGCCACCGGGCTGGTTCCTGGCCAGGACACCTGCCTGGGTTTTGGGTCAGGTCCTTGGTCGGGGCTCATGTGAGAGGCAACCGATCAATGTTTCTCTCCCTCTCTTTCTCCTTCCCTTCCCCTTCTCTAAAAAATAAATAAAATGTTTTTTAAAGTAGAAAGAAAAGAAATGAGACTAAAAGAAAAAAGTATTAAATCCCAAAGCAACCACTAAAATAACCCACCAAAGGATCACAGCTAGAAAAGGGGGAAAGAACAGCTGAGACAAGATAAGTGGTCAACATCAGGACGGTGAATTTAAACCCAACCAAATCGGCCATCACATTAAACGTGAGTGATGCCAACGTTCCAGCGAAAAGGTCCCGGTGACCGCAATGGTCCGCTCCGAGCGCAGACACGAACAGGCTGGAAGTGCAGGGGCGCGGGTGTGTGCCGCACAGACACCCACCAGAAGGGTTCTGGGGTGCCGGGTGCTGCGGGACAGCGTGGACGCAGAGCAAGGGCGGTTCCTGGGGGGAAGCAGGGTCGTTCCGATCACCAGCAGGGTGTGGCGACCCTAGGCGGGCACCTGACAACGGGCAATGAAAACCCACGCAGCAAAACTGATGAGGACAGACAGGTAAACCCAAAACTCCGCGCAGAGATGCCCAGTATCGCCCTCGCCCAACATCTGATCCCGCGAGCAGACTGAAGTCACTAGGGATGCCGAAGACTTGAGCAAGTCCGCTGACTTGGCCTGGTTGGTACCGTAGAACAGCCCAGCGTTTTCTGGGCCTCGCGTCTCGACGTATTTAAAATGATTCAGCTAACGCAAAGAATGCTCTCTGACCATGTTGGAGTTACATCAGGAATCACTAACAGAAAGGTGTCTGAAAAATCCTCAAGTATTTGCAAACCAAATAAGCCACATCTTCATTTCCCATGACAGAAGAAACCAAAGGGAAAGGTAAACATCATTTTGAACAGAACGGAAATGAAAAGACAGCCCATCAAGAACATATCAGTTAACGAGCTCCCTGGAGAGAAGCCGGTCGCGCCGAACCTCAGCCCATGTCACAGAAGCCAGGGCTCTTCCATCCAAAGGAACTAGAAAAACTGAGCATCGGCGAAACGCAAAGAAAACGGGAGAAGGGAAATAGTAAAGATCACATTAGAAGTCCAGGAAATCGGAAAAATAATAGAGAAAATTAATGAAACCCAAAGCTGGTTCTTTGGGATCCGTGAAATCAATAAATGCCTTAGAGATGCAGCTGGGGGGAGAGAGAGCGAGAAGACCCAAACTGTAGATGCTGGGGACGAGAGAGGAGACATCACTGCAGATTCCACTCACAGTAAGAGAATAATAGCACGTACTATAACTTGGTGCCACTAAATCTGACACTTCAGATGAAATGAACATATTCATTGAAAAACAAAAACTGCCACAGTTCAGTCTAGAAGAAATAGATAACCTGATTATGCCATTAAACAACTCGAATTTAGTTAAAAACCTTATCCCTAAGAACGCACCAGGCCCAGAGGGCTTCCCTGAGAAATCCTACAGAATATTTGAGGAGGAAATAAAACTCGTTGGAGAGAAGGGAAGCCTTCCAACTCACTCCGAGAATCCAGCACGGCCAGAACAACACCGTCCTGGAGACACAGATGAACCGTTTTTCATTTCAGTTCCTCAGACTCAACAATACAAAAAAGGGACAACTCATCACGGCCAGGCAGGGTTTATCCCAGGGAGGCGCCGCTGGTTTAGCCCCGACCCTCGGTCAGCGTGAGGCACTTTGTTAACGGAAACAAAACCCACGTGACTGTCTCAACAGATGCAGAAAAAACACTGGTCAGAATCCAACGCCCGTTCCTGACCTTCAGATGAGCAACTCTCAGCCGACTAGGCACGGGGGACTTCCCCAACCCGGTGGAACGCATCCGCAAAATCGGGGTGGCCACGTCGCACCGAACTGTTCAACACTAACGCTCTCCCCAGAAGCAGAAGCAGACCCAGACCCAGACCTGACCCGGGCTGACCTCCCCGCGCCGTCCAACAGGGCAGGAGAGGCTCAGCTGGCACAGGTTGCAAAGACATGAGCAGAATCACGTCATCATCGACGTAGAAAACTCTACAGAATCTGTGAGAAAAAAGGCGCTGAACTCATAAACTCGGCGCACTTAGCGAGGTGGCAAGATGCCAGGGCAACACCTACAGGTGGGTCACGGGGGTGCAGGCGTGGGGCATGGCACGGCCCTGTGGGGACAGGTTCCCAGGCCCCTGAGAGCCAAGTCCTGCCACCTGGTCATCCCTCCCCAGGTGTTTACCCAACGGAGAGAAGGACCCCGCCCGCCGGAGGTTCGGACACAACTGCTCGCGGCCACTTTATGCGCAATAGCCCCAAACCGGAAGTGACCCCGAGGTCCATGGGCAAGGGATGGGCTGGTGACCTGTCAGCCAGGGGGGCCCTGCGGGCGATGGGAGGGGCGAGTGATGAACACCGCCACGGGCGAACCTTGGATGACGGTGCTGGGTGAGAGGAGTCGGTCGGAGCGCACAGGGGGCGCGGAGCGCGCATCGGTCCAGTGGCAGAGCAGGGCTGCCGGCGGTGGCGGGGGGGGGGGGGGCGGGGGGGCGGGGGGGGGCGGGGGTGGGGAGGGCACGGGACAATGGAAACGCTAGCTACACAGGTGGCAGTCACGGTTTCCTGACACAAACACAAACGAGTGAAAACCAATCGAATCGCAATGCTTTAAATAGCCCAGTTTGTTGTGGGGATGACACCTCAGGGAAGGTGGTGTTGTTTGACGCCAGCTGACGCGCCGCGCCGCGCCGGGAGAGCAGAGGTCTCCGCCGGGTCTGGGCGGTGGCCGGGGCGCCAGGCGGCTGAGGGCGCCCCACACCGGTGCCTGCCGGGTGAGCGTGCGGACAGCCTCTTTTGGGTTCACCGTCTCTCCTGTGACCTGCGTCTTAACCCCTGACCTCACTGGAGCTTCTCCCTCTGGGGCGCAGGCCTCTCCTTCTGGGGCCCTGCTCCGGGACCACCGTCAGGAGGGACAGGGACCCACCTACCCCTTCCTCCTTGAGGGACACTGGGCCCTACCAGCGACTCTCGGTCACAGACTCTGTAGGGCCGAGCGGCCCGTGCCCACCCTTCCGAGGGATGAACTCAGAGGAGCAGCACCCTAGCCTAGCCGCGACCCGGGGTCCCCTTCTGATGGGTTCCCACAGGGCTCACCAGGTGTGGGCTCGGACGCCCGTCTTGCCTCATGGCTGGCCCGCACAGGACGTGGCCAGAGATCCGGGCAGGACAGCAGGCTGCAGGGGACATCGGCCTCCTGGGGCTGCCGGGCAGGTGCATGCACGGGCCGCCTCGGCCTCGGCAGGGAGGGTCCCCCATCCCCTGCAACCCCAGCGAGGCCCCTTGACTGGCAGGCTGCAGGGGGCGTTGCTGACTGGGGCTGGGCTGCGCTGCACCCCGGGGAGGCAGGGCAGGTGCCATCCAGACAGGCGGGAGGGGCACGTGGACCGAGGCAGCGGCACCCAGGGCCGCTGCCACCCTGGGAGGTGGGCCTCGGGAGGCCCTGCTGTGCCAGCCTGGGCTGCAGCCACACCCTCCGCGGCCCATGCTGCCCCCACACTCAGGCTGGCCCTCCTCCTCCGCCGCCCCTGCAGCCCCGGATCCCCGAGGGGACCCAGATCACACCCAGGCATATGGTGGCATCCTGATCCCCCAAACTGTGGCTCCCACTTTGGTTTGCTGTGCACACACCTGCAAGGGGCCAGGGTGCTGTGTTGGGCCTGCAGGGTGGCCTCCCTCCCAGCTCACACCTGGGGGGCCGTGCCCACCCTGCTGCCCCAGGCCCAGGAGGCTCCCTGGCCCATCTCCGGGACCAGTCCCTGCACTGAAGCAACCACTGGGGTGGGCGTGCCCCCCTGCCACTCCCCTGGCCGTGGGCCGCCAGCACTAGAGGTGGCCCAGGACACAGACCCTCCCCGAGGGCTCCAGCATCCAGTGACCTTGCCGATGGGAAACAGCGCCAAGGTCAAGCAACCCAGCACTGGCGGAGTGCAGGGGAAAGGCCAGGGCTGGTTGCTGTGACAACGGCCACACTGGGAGGACTGGGCATCCCTGCTCTCCTGAAAAGGAAGCACTCGGGACACCTGGGGATGGGGTCCCTGCGCTGCAGCCCCAGGAAGGCCGGACCTGGCTGGGACCCTCGCTGGACCCTGGCTGAGGAGCGGCCGTTTGCAAGACTTGGGAGGGACGCCCTGAGACTGGACAGGGCCGTGGGGACAGACAGGCAGGCAACCCTCAGCGAGGACCCCACCTGTCACATCTGCACCTGGGCCATTCCTCTGCCTCCAGCACCCAAAGGAGGTTGGCCCCCCCCCCCACCTCCCTGGTGGTGCTCGCATGAGCCTGGGCAGCATGGTGGTGACCTCAGCCCCTGCACAGCCCACGCAGGCCTGGGGCGCGGCCACTGAGACCGTGCCCGTGGTGCAGGCCGGACCCTGGGCGTGGAGCTCGAGGCCTGCAGACAGGTGCTGGCCTCCCCGCAGCCTGCAGCTGTGTTCCCCCGGGCCCTCCCAGGGCCGGCCAGCCGGACCCACAGCGGCTCCCACAAGTGGCATCTCTGAGGTGATCCACCCTCTGGGATGCTTGTCACTCGTGAGGTGACCGACGGCATGGAGGGTCCTAGGAAAGGAAGCACCTGGGGGCTTTCCGGGGCGCAGCCTGGGGGCTGCTGGGCAGCTCTGACCCTCATCATAGTGAGACTTTGGGCCCGCATCCAGCGCCCCCCAGACCCCGGCCGGTTCCTGGATGTGGAGCTTGTGACGAGGGCCCGGATCCCTAAGCAGAGTCCACACTGCGGTCACTGGCCTGTCCCCAAGTATGGAAGGGCCCTCGCGGCCGTCTCCCAGTGACTGACAGCTGCAAGGGAAATGCCGGCTTCCCGGGGTCGCCCTGTGCCGGTCTCGACCCTGAGCATGGTCCTCAAGGTTGTGTGGGGCGACGGTCCCTCCTGACCCGCAGGGCGCCAGCATCAGAGGGAGGGCAGTGCGGGCGCCGGGGCCCTCCCTGTCCCCCTCCCTCCCCCGATCCACGCCCTGGGCAAGCTGCAGAGATGGGTAGTCCCCACGTCGGAAACTCGTCGGAAACCGGGGGCGGGGGGGGGCAGGGGACCCCTTCCTGCTCTCTAACTTGACAGGCCGGTGCCGAATGGCGGACGAGCGTCTTTGGCCGGCCTGCACACGCTCTTTTCTGCCCCGCCCAGCACGCAGTCAGGAGCACTTCACCACCGCATGAGAGGGATGCGGGCACATCTTCTCGGCTTCTTGGGATGGCAGCCATCTCAGTATGATCCAGAGAGCTGTTTTTGTGCTGAGTGGACTGGGGGGTCAGAGGAGACTCCTGAGCTCGGCACGTGGCCACACGCCCCGAGGTCAGAGCCCCGGGGAAGGTTTAGGGATCCCACTGCGTCAGAAATATTGGGACTTCTGATTTAAAGTGAGGTAAGTGTTGCCCTCGCTGGTGTGGCTCAGTGGATTGAGCACCGGCCTGAGAACTGAAAGGCCACCAGTTCGATTCCCAGTCAGGGCACATGCCTGGGTTGTGGGCCAGGTCACCAGTAGGGGGCGTGTGAGAGACAATGGATCAGTGTCTCTCTCTTTCTCTCTCCCTCCTTCTCTCTTTAAAAATAAATAAGGCCTTTCTTTTTTTTCCTTTAAAGAGGAAGCTTTTAAAAATAATAAAATAGCAGAAGTAAAGTGAGGTTAGCTTCTGTACCTCACTGGACCCCCTTCTAAGCGACACGGTGCTCCCCGGAACTGTGAGTTTGGGGGAGACCACACTTGCTGCTCGCCCCATTTCCTGGGCAGCGGGTGATGCTGGCGGGAAAGACCCTTTGGCAGGCCCAGGTGTGACAAGGTGATGTGACCACCTGCCGCAGATTGCCTGTGGGACCGCAGGTCGCAGGTCGCCTGAAGCTGCGGAGGCCTCTGGCAGCCCCGGCCGCCCCGGCCCAGGCCCACCTCGCCCCCGCCCCCGCCCCCCGTCAGCTTGCCTCCGACGGAAAAAGCCTCAGGATCGCAGCGAAGCCCCGACCCAGCCTCCCAAGTAGCGGAGTCACTGACACTCGGAGAGGCGAGCGCGCTGGCCCGGAGGCTCCAGCTCCGCTGCAGTGCCGCCCGCCCTCCCCCAGGGGGCGCCCCGCAGGCTGCTGGGGGCGTGGGGGGGCGTGGAGTAGGAAGGAGTGCGGACAGGGCTTGTGGGCGACGCTGCGCGCACCTGCATCTCGGTGGGTGGGACCAGGGTGGCAGAGCTGGCCCAGGCGTGGCTCCACCAAGGGGACGACCAGCTGGCCAGACTCAGCCTAAGGGGGTAGCTTGGGGGGCAAGGGGGTCCGGGGAGAGGCTCCGTGTCCCACAGGGACGCCTTCGTCACCCCAGGGAGCATGGGGGACACTCTCTGAAACAGGGCCCGGGTGCAGAGGGGCCGTGGCAGCAGGGACAGAGGCTGTGTGGGAGCCAGCCCCAGGGCCTGCCCCCACCCCCGCCAGTCTGGTGCAGCTCCCAGGCCACGCCCACTCCAGCAGTGCGGCCACAGGGCGGGGACGCTTCGGTGCTGTGGCGGCCACCGGAGTGCACAGAAGCCAGGATCCCGGTGGGGAGGGTGACTCACCCTCCCTGGAGACAGAGGGACGGAGCATGAATGGCTGCCCCAGAGCCACCGTCACCTGCGAAGAGGCAGGCCCTCCTACCAGGACAGGTGCAGTGGCCAGGCCAGAACCCACAGCCGAGGCATGGCCTTGACCGTGGCCTTGACCGTGTGCCACCCACCACGCCCCTCCCTGCCGGGGGCATCTCGTTCCACGCATCCGCAGGTCCGGGTGTCCAAGGAAGGACCTGGTCCACCAGGGAACCCAGGCCCCGCCCAGGAGCTGGAAGCTGAGATGGCCCTTGGCCGCCAGGGTCCTCGAGCCACTGTGTGGGCAGGTGGAGCAGAGACTCTGCCTTGTGGCTGGGGTGACGGACCCCCACACCAGTCCCCAGGCCCTGAGCCCTGAGGCACCCCCACGAGGAAAGGGGCAGGGGAGCCCATGCTGGCTTTGGGGTTCGGACGGATGTGTGACCCAGTGGACAGCTCCCACCTGCGACAAGGCAGCTGGTGGCCCCTGAGCTTCTCACATAGACACCAGGCAGGCAGCGTGGGGAAGCCGGCGGGGCGGGCCGGGCCTTGTCACCTGCCTTCCCTTCCCGGCCCATCACCTCCGAACTGGGGCCCAGGGTCGCCCAGGGACGGGGAGACCAGAGTGGGGTCGGGGCCTCCGTGCCCTCCTCTCCACTCACAGGGCCCCCGCCCAGGGCCCCGGTGTCCGTCTGCTCCTGCCCAGGTGCGCTCTGCACCTGGGAGAGTGCTCCCTCACCTGTCCTGCCTGCCTGGGGGCGGCGGGGGCAGCGGCTCTGTGCCACCCCACAACAAAGCAGGGGGGCTTCGCTGCCCCCTGATCTCAACTCTGGGTGTCCCCAAACTGTCTTCCTCTGACCACACCCCATGTTTCCTCCTGGGCCCGTAGATGGACCAGGGGTGCCCCCCTGGGCGGCCCAACCTGCTGCTGGCCCTCTCTGCTGCTGGCCCATCCAGCCCCCACCCGGCCCTGACCTGGCCGGGCGGAGGGCGCAGTGCAGCGGGGCTGCAGGCCGTGGGGTCCCCCATGCAGGTAGAAAGCAGGAGGGGAATGGGGCCTGCTGCCCCCTTGGTGCTCGCGGAGACCCCCCGGGGGGACAGCCTCCTAATGGCAGCTGCGCCTTAGCCGTCTCCAGCAGCTCAGACTTGTCGGTGCTGCGCCCGCTTCCCCTCCTGGCACCCTTGGGTGGGGGGAGGCCAGGAAGGCGCACTCCGGCCCACATCTGCCCACAAAAGCACTCCAGAAGCAGGGTGTGGGAAGGCACTTTACGGGGCGAGTGATGGGGCAGGAGGGGGCGAGCAGCTGGCACAGGCTCCAGTCACGGGCGGCGGTGGCATCACTGGGCAGGGACCTCCGCATACTGCACGGCGTCGGAAAAGGGGCCTGGCCGGGCCCAGTAGTCCACCGCTCGGACTCGGTAGAAGCCGGAGACGACAGCTGTGTCTGGGGACACGAAGGCCCACACACGTTTCTGAGCACGTGACCGCTGAAGCCCCCCGACCGCAGGCTTCACCACGCGCGGCCCCCCCGGACCCCACGGGGCGGGCGCTGTGCGGAGCCCCCCCCCCCCCACACGAGCTTCTGCGGAGGCGGCAGGAGCTGGCGGCAGACCCACCTGGGCTGAATACAAAGAGGTTGAAAGTCGAGGGCCTTCCGCTGACCGGAGCGTACCCCTGGCCATCCAGGGAGAACTGGACCTCGTATGTCCACAGGCACCTGGGGTGGTTGGCTAGTCAGGACCCGGGGAGGTCCAGGTGGTCAGAGCCCAGTTGCCCCCCACGGGCTCCTCCTGGGGCCCTGCGCGCTCTCCCTGCGGTGAGCACAGGCTGAGCCGTCTGAGGGGCGAGATTGGAACCCGCCTGCCGCTGGCAGCGCCCCCTGTAGGTGCCGTCCCCCTGCATCAGTGCCTGGGCGGCTCTCCCGTCTGTGAGTACAGTGGGGGGAGGGGGGAGTGGCCTCTGGGTGGGCAGGGTGGGGGCCGAAGGCCACAGTGGTGTGACCACGGGGCACCGTGGCCCGCAGGAGGGGTCCGCTCAGGGGTGGGGGGAAGAATGGGCGTGTGCAGGACAGGGACAGGGGTGTGGGCGCGACCACCCTCACGCACTTTGAGGCCATGCGCTCATCCGACCAGACCAAAAGCAGCTGCCCGCGGGTCAGGGGCAGAGCGCGGAGCCGGGTCACCTGGAAAGAGGGAGGCACCGTGACGGGGTGCGGGGAGGGTGACGCGGTGCGGGGAAGGTGGGGCCGGGGCGGGGCGGGACTGCCACTTGCCTGGCCCGGCGGCTCCTCGGGGCGCGCGCACACGTGCACCAGCAGCAGCGAGGGCAGCGAGAGCTTGGGGCGCAGCGTCAAGCGGCCGCTGGCGGGGAAGGGACGTGGCGCCGTAGCCACAGGGTCCTGGGGACAGGGGCGGGTACTCAGGGCCCTCGAACTTGGGAGCAGCCCCGCCCCTCGCCCCCCAACCCCGCCGCCCGCGGACCTCGGCCGCACGCATGCGCCGGAACTGCTCCGGAGACGGGAAGACCGGCCGGCCGAGGCGCTGCCACTCGCCGTGCGGGCTGCAAAGCTGGTTGTCCAGGTAGAGCGTGACATACACGAGCCCTGCGGAGCCGGATGCTGGGCCCTGCGCGCCTCCGGAGCCCGCCCCCTCCTACCCACCCGGCGCCCGGGCCAAGCCCCGCCCCAAGGCCCCCCTCCCTGGAACCCAGTGCTCACCCGGGCCCGGGGGCACCCCGTGCAGGCGCAGGGTTAAGGCGACGCTGCGGTTGGCGTGGGCGTGAGTGTCATCGCTCGCGTAGACCAGAACCGTGGCGCGCCAGGCGTCGGCGGCGCCGGCTGGGCGGTGGGCGCTGGCCAGGACGCCCACAGTGTGGTTGGCGTCCAGCACCGCCCCGTCCTGCGACACCTGGGCCCAGAGCTGCTCCTCGTCTGCCGGGCACGAGGCGGCGGTCACCACACGGAGGGTGCCACCCCTCTCCCCTCCCAGGACCGGGCTTGCCACCATCCGCTCCTTCCACTGGGGTCGCCACTAGGGTCCGGGTCACACCACGACCTCTGCGGTCCACCCAGCAACGCGCGTCCACCGGGCGCTTCCGCCCCTCGGGCCCCCGGAGGGGTGCGCGCGCCGGGCCCCCAGGCTCCCAGCCGGGCCGCGGGGCGCGGGACGCAGGCTCACCCAGCAGGGCCAGCAGCCCCATAGCGGTGAGCACCGGCTTGCGCAGCAGCTGCACGTGCGGCGGGCGGGTGTTGTTGACCTGGAAGCGGGCGGTGAGGGTGCGCTGGGCGAAGGGGTGCGGGTGGTAACTCAGGAAGGCGTTGTCGTTGCTCAGGAGCGCGTAGCGGACGGAGGAGCTGCTGTTGGCCACCAGCAGGTCCTGGTGCTGCGCGATGACCTGCGGGCGCCGGAAGCTGCGACCTCGGCCTCCCGGGCCTCCTGCCCGCCCTCCCACTGCGGAGCGCGGCCGGTGTGGGCGGGAGAGGTACGGCCCAGCCCACCTTCACGACCATGGCCGCGTAAGTCACGTCGGCCCGCCACCGCTGCGGCAGGGACCAGCCCACCAGCGGGTCCGCCTCGTCGTTGTAAACGGGGGTGTCCGCGAACGAGGGGAAGAGCTCCGCTATCTGCCGCACCACTGCCTTCTCCTGCTCCAGGATGTAGATGGAGCTGCCCGCGCCCTGCGGTCAGCAGGACGGCCTCAGCACGGACGGCGCCGGCCCAAGGGAACGACCCGGCGGCGGTGGGACCGGGCCCTACCTTCTTGTGGAGGGCGATGTAGTCCAGCCGCACCCCCACCTCTCCCGTGAAGAAGTTGGTGCCGCGGAGACAGTGCTCCAGGAGGCCCCAGCTCAGCGGGGAGCGCGGCGGCGGGCGGAAGGAGTCCCCTGGGCCGCCCAGGCGCAGAGCCGGGCTGGCTGCGCGAAGCCCCTCGGAGCAGGCGTCGTAGTAGTTGAAGAAACCTGGCGGAGGGTTAGGCGTCCACAGCCTCTCGCACGCAGCAGGGCCCCCCACCCCGCCCCCTTCGCCTGCGGGACCCAGGAGGCCCCGCCTACCTTGCGTGGTCATGGACACGTTGTCAAAGTCGTGGTGGTCGGGCTCGTTCCACGTCTCGAAGTTCCACTTGGAAACATGCTCCAGTCCGTACCTATCTATGGTGTCCCTGCTGTCACTTGGGCCCGGCCCAGGGGAGTGCCCATCCCAACTCCCAGGCATCGGCGCCCGCGGCTGGCGGTCGGTTTGGATGTTGGGGCTGATTCCCGCAAGTCTGCACCCCGCCCCGGGATCCATGAGGCGGCTGGGCTGATGCAGGAGGGCAGCCAGCCGAGCCCCTGCACCCCGGTCCCTCGCCCCCAGCCGAGCCCACCTATGTATCTCCTGGCCAGGAGGGACACCAGCTCTCTCCACTCAAACACCTGCCATTTGTCTTCAAAGTCCGTGAAGTGCCCAGAGGGGCTGCCCATCAGCTCAAAGCCTGCAACAGAGGGGTGGCCGTGATGCCACACCCCCCCTACGATCCCCACTCCCCCAGGCCAGGGCCCCACCACACCGGCACAGGGCCATTCCCAGACGAGCAACCACTGACGACCCAGAGGGGCCAGGCCACCGGGAGAGGGCACTGGTGGGCAGAGGTCAGGGCCACCACTCACCAGGGAGGAGCTGGTTCTCCCTGAGAAGGTCCAGGTAGCCATCCAGGTGGGTGAAGTTGTAGCTGAGGCCCTGCCCTGCCAACCTCCTGCAGAGGACAGGGAAGGTCAGGGCAGGAAGGGGCAGCCCTGGGCTGGAACTGTGGCCCTGGTCAAGCAGGCAGAGAGTCCACAAAGTGCCACCCAGGATTCAGCTCCAGAATCACGGGCCCTCCCCTTGGCAAAGGCCAGCCATGGAAGCCTGCCACTCACAGCCCAGTGCAAACTGGTGCCTGTCCTGGACCCCCCACCCCAAAGCCATCAGGGCTCAGGGCAGCGAGGGGCTCAGGAGCAGGCTGGGCAGGCAGGTCCTCCGGGAAAGGTCCAGCAGGGTGGAGCAGGGGAGAACGCCCATCCTGCAGGCAGCCGACCTGGAGTGGGGCTACGGGAAAGGCGCCCGGCAGACTTGCTTGTCTGTGCCCCTGGAGGCCAGGGCCCCTGTCGCCCCCCACCCCGCCACACACACACACACACACACACACACACACACACACTCCAGGAGGCAACACGGACAGACAGGAAAGGAAGGAGGCAGTGCGTCCCAGACTGCGGCCGGTCCCTCGGGGCCGCCACTCCGAGAGGCACGAGCATCACCAGGCAATGACTCAGCTCAGTCGTGCGGGAAGGCGATGTGACAGGGAGCAAAGGGCCAGACAGGGAGGGCTTCTCCGAGGTGGCCCCCAGGGCCTCCGGAGTGCGGGGGCGGCCCACGGGGGGAGAGCCGGGGGCGGCGTGTGCCGAGGCCTGAGGCAGACGGGGCTCGAGGCCACAGCAGCGGGAAGGCAGCGGGAGGGCCTGGGGCGGGACGAGGGTGCGTGCGAGGTGTCACACGGGCCTTGCAACCATAGCGAGGAGGGACCCCAACTCACGGGGCAGGGGGAGCCCTACCGGAGCCCCCAGCAGAGCAGCGCCGCAGCATTTGGGGTGTGCTTGCTGGTTTGTAAGACTTAGTTTTTTTGCAGCAGTTGCGGGTCTGCAACACTGAGAGGGATGTGCAGAGCCTTCCCTTCCCCCTCCCGCCCGCACAGCCTCCCCACTACCAACGTCCCCGCCCGAGGGGGACATTTGTGAGGACAGATGAAGCTACATTGGCTTGTCACTGCCAGGCGGAGCTCGGAGTGTACAGGAGGGTTGCCCTGACGGTGGGCCTTCTGTGGCTTGGAAAGGTGTGTAGCCACACGGACCTGCCGCTACCTTGTCGCCTGTTGTAGCTTCAGTGCCCAAACTGCTCACCTGTCCGTCCGTCCCTCCCAGCACCCCAGCCCCTGACAAGTGCATTTTGTGTACTGTCCTCACAGTCTTGCTTTGCCACGATGTTTTGAAAGGGTCCCTCTGGTGGTTGATGGGAGCCAGAAGACGGTCCCCCAGGGGGAGACGGGGTGTCCGGATGAGGAGGGGCTGAGTGGATGGGTGCGTGAGGTGGGGAGACAGCCTGTGCTGACGGGTGCAGGTGAGCGGGAAGTGGGGCCCCAGTGTAGCCCTTGCTTGGTGGCTCGGGCCACTTGGCAGGTGGGGGTGCAGGCTGCCATGAGGTGGGTGGCCCTCTGTCAGGCCCGGGCAAGGCAGCGGGGCAGGGGAGCCGGACAGGATGGGTGAGCAGCACAGGCAGGTGGCAGGCAGAGGGTCTGAGGGCGGCCCTTGAAGACATGCCTGGTCCACCCGCAGAGCTGAGGGATGCGGGAGGGAAAGGGCAGGACCTGCCGGGGGAGGCCGGAGTGGGTGGGGGTGTGTGACGGCGGACGGGGGGCAAGGCGGAGTCACCGGGGATCAGGCCCCACGCAGGCCCTGGCCTGTCAGTCCCGCCCAGGACCTCCCTTCCAGCTCCTCTCTCCCCCACCCCTCACCGTACCCCTGTACCCAGGCCAGGCAGAACATGGGCCTATCCCCGAAAGTCCACCCACGCCCCCTGCTGCTCCCAGACACTTGCCCTCGCTGGCCCCTCTGTGCAGGGGCTGCCCCCCCCCTGCCCCCCTGCTCCGGACCCGGCAGGATCCAGCCCTCCCCTCCCCCACCTTCCATCCAAAGGTCGCAACTGGTAGCAAAGAAGTAAAACTTAATAAGCACTTAGGTAAAAATTAAATGCGCGCAGGAGATGGGTTCCAAAGTCCCACGGGTGGGGGTGCGGGGGAGACTGGTGCACGCAATGGTGACCAATGGCGACCAATGGCAAGGCGAAGGACAAAGCGTTCTCCAGACCCCTGCTAGTCCCTACTTCGTCCAGGGCCAGAGGCGTTCCCAGTCTGACCCTGGGTGAACCTGAATGTCCGCTGGCAACCAGGGGTGCCCTGGGGGTCAGTACACCTGCCCCCAGGGGCCAGGAAACCCTGAGGTGGGGGCTAGGACCCCGGGAGCAATCCTTGGGCTCCGCTTTGGCGCCCCCACTCCGCTGGGAAGGGAAACGGTGTATTTTCCGGGCACGGTGCTGCGCGGTAGGGCGAAGTGCACGGCCCACTCAGTGCGCCCCCCACGGAGCAGCCTGGGTCACAGACGCAGGCCTGGCCCCCATCGACCGCCAGGGCCCCTCCATCTTGCAGCCCTGCAGGCAGGGTCGAACCTGGGCGCGAGGCGCCAGGAGTTGCTCCCGCACGTGGGCGGGGCGGCGGCGGCAGCACAGCGGCTTCATTCACCAGGCGCCTGCGGCCGCTCGGCGGCACCAGACCCCCCACCCCGGGCCTGAGCGCGTTCGCCGCGAGCACCGAGCTACGCCCGGGCCTAGTGAGTGCTCTCGGGTGCGCCGTGGAGTCGGGGAGGGCATACCGGTGCAATCGCATGGGGTGCGGGGGATCAATCGCGTGCGCGTGCTCGGCAGTGGGGGCGCGCGCGCGCGCCAGAGTGAACGCAGGGCGGGGCATGTGCGGGGTGGAGACCGAGGCCCGGGCTCCGGGAGCAGGTGGGGGCGGGGAAGAGCGTGCTCTGCGGCCCCGGGATGGGGGTGGCAGGATGTAGGCCCGGGCCGCGGACCTGGGAGGAGGGTCTGCCTGGCCTCGGCCTTCTCTCTGGAACCCGGAGCGCAGGCACGCGCGCGGTGGTGGGGCTTTCGGGAGAAACTCGGCTCTGGTCCCTAGGGCCCTGGAGACCAGATGGGCTGTCGGCCGGCCTTTTCACTTGTAGGGACTCAATGTTTCCTTTCCAAAGAAGTGAACTTAACCATTTAAAACCGCGACTTAAAGACAAATATTAAGTAAATAACCGTTTGGCTGTGGCAGGGAATGGGCAGGAGGCTGGCAGCAGGTGGAAGGGACCAGAGACCCCAGCTGCTGTCTGCAGAGCAGAACCCTGCTGCCAGTGGGCTCCCTGGGTGGGGGCGCAGTGGGCCTCAGCGGCATCCCGCGGGACCCCAGATGCCTGCCCACCTGCCCTGCCAGACCACAGGGCGACCACAGCCATGAGCACACCACGGAGAGGCAGGCAAAGGACAGTGGTCTGTGGCCTTGTGAGTGAGTTAGGTCCCAGGGGTCCTGCAGTTCTCTCAAAGGACAGCTGGGACCTCAGTGGTATCTCATCACCTGCTTCGGACCCCCAGCCTGGGTGGGGGCTGCGTGGGTCCCAGGCCACACTCTTGTGGGCAGGGGGCCCTGGCTCTGCCCTGCGGGTCCCACAGACTCTTCGAGGACAAGGCTGGAGATGGAGCCCTCATCGCTGTCCCTGGCAGTCACCACCCCACCCCCAGCACCACTCCCCTCTTTGCCCCCAAACGGGGCTCCTGGTCTCCCAGCCAGGCCCCCGGGTTCAGAACTGCAGCTGGACTCGAGGGCAGGCTTCCCGAGGCCCCAGAATGGAGCTGAGTGCGGAGGGGTCTGGTGGAGCCCCTCAGCCTCGCACTGTCCCAGGCGAGTGGAATTCGGCAAGACAGTTGATTGTTATTTCCCTGGCAGCTCCCATGGGGGCAGGGGAAGCAGGATAGACCCAAGGCCAGTGAGGACTTCCAGCTGCTCAAGGGACCACCCCTCCAGGATGGGGGCACTTGGGGCTATGGCACCCCCTGGGTGGACCCTGCTCACCCTCTCCTTCATTTAAACGACGGGAGGCTGAGGTCCCAAATAATCGCTGTGGAAACAGCTGCTTGCCCTTAGTTCACACGTGTGGGGCGCCAGGAGAGCATGTCGGGCGCTGCCAGCCAGACCCTTCTCCCGGGGCGAGGACGGAGGTGCAGGGGGACAAGGTCCTGCCCCACACAGGGGGCCAGCGCCCCGCTGGAATCAGGTGGTCTGGGCCCATGCTCCACTCCAGGCTAGTACCAGTCAGTACATTGACGGCCACCGCCCCCCGCCCCCCGATCAGCCTGTCCAGAGAAGGACACAGAGCAGAAGCCAAGGATGTGGCTGCCCAGGTACGCCCCTCTGGCCCATACCCACCCTCCAGGTTCCCTCGGGCCGGGCCATTTGGCCCCAGAGCTGAAGGGTCACATGCTGCCTGTGTCCACCCTGGGCTTGGCCAGACTCCTGAGCCTTGGCCTCCCCCAAGGACCCTAGGACCCAAACATCCTGCCCCAGCCACTTGCTGCCTGGCCCACCCTGTCCCGCACCTGCCGCCCTGTCCTGGGAGGCTGGGCACTTACCAGAGGCCGCACAATGTAATTATTCGTGAGCCTCCAATCACAGCACAGCTCCCCAGATTAACTGCTCAGGTAGCACTCGCCTTGGGGACAGGTGACTCAGCAGTCTTTGGGGTAAATAATTTAACTGCCAGCCCAGCCTGGCCATCCAGTCAGAGGTTAACTACAGAGAACTGCCTGGCAGGGGCACCAGACCCAGAGCCCACCACCCGCACCCCCACCCACCGACAGGAGCCAGAGGGCCAGGGGTGCAGCCGGCCTGCAGACCCAGGCCTCAGAGCAGACAGCCGGGTCCCGGGCAGCCCACCGTGCCCATGAGCGGCTCCCTCAGGTGAGAGTCACGCTGGGCTGTGCAGGGCAGCAACGGCTCTGGGGGATGAGGCCACAGTGAGGCCGGCTGCTGGGCCGAGGAACAGGACAAGCTCTTTTCGGGGACCTGCAGGCAAAAGGCAGGTGGCATTTAAACAGTCCTGGACCCTAGGGACCCCTATGAGGTGAGGTCTTCAGAGGAGGAAATAGCTCCCATCTGTCCCATGAAAGGCAGAGCCACAGCCTGAGCCCGCAGGGGCTGGGCCACCAGCCCGAGCCTCCCGCCAGGCCAGGGGCACCACCCGCCCTCCGCAGCCCAGGCTAGCCTGGCCCCGAGTCCCGGACCGGCGTGCTGCATGGCCCGCACCTGCAGCGGAGTGACCGGGCTGAACGCCACCACGAGGGGAGCTTCAAGAGCCACGGTCTGAGCCGAGCTCACCCAGGGAGCAGGCCAGGCTGCAAGATGCTGACAGGGCAGGCCAGGGGCACGGTCCAGCTCCGCGGGGGCACCGTGCCCCTGGGGTTTTGAGGCAAAACCCAGGAGAGTTGCCTGTCACTCGGAGAGGATGGATTGGGTGGGGGTGCGAGGTGAGGGCTGGCTGCACGTGTCTCCGTCTCCGGGGGTGTCTCCGGTCTCTGCGACGAGGGCCCCACTGCCCCACTGTTGATGCCCACCTCTCCTTGGCAGGTTGTCCCACGGGACCTGGCACCCCAGGATGGAAGCGCCCCCTGAGCAGCAGGGGGGTGGGCCGGTGCTGGTCCGCCGGCGGCCCCCAGAGCCCCCCGCCTTGCACGAGAGGCTGAAGGCCAGGCTGCGGCAGAGCTGTGAGTGCAGCATGCAGGGGGCCTGGGGGCTGGTGCGGGACCTGCTGCCTGCCGCGCGCTGGCTGCGCGGGTACCGCCTGCGGGAGGACCTGGCGGGCGACGTCATGTCTGGGCTGGTCATCGGCATCATCCTGGTGCCCCAGGCCATTGCCTACTCGCTGCTGGCCGGGCTGCAGCCCATCTACTGCCTCTACACGTCCTTCTTCGCGAACCTCATCTACTTCCTCATGGGCACCTCGCGCCACGTCTCCGTGGGCATCTTCAGCCTGCTCTGCCTCATGGTGGGGCAGGTGGTGGACCGTGAGCTCCTGCTGGCCGGCTTTGACCCTGCCCAGGACGGCCCAGGGCCTGGGGACAACAGCAGCGCCCTCAACGCCTCGGCCACCACGCTGGCACTTGGGCTGCAGGACTGTGGACGTGACTGCTATGCCATCCGCGTTGCCACCGCCCTCACGCTGGTGGCCGGGATTTACCAGGTGAGGAGCTGGACACTGTGGGGATCCCGCCGAACTGCTGGGAGCATCCCCCTCGGGTGTTCACTCTGGTGGAAGCAGAGGGTGGGGACCTCGAAGGATGGGGGGTTTAACCACAAGAGGAGGACAGAGCAAGGCACGGGCAGAGGTGGGCTGGAGATGGTGCCCCGGACGGGGCGTCTGAGGGGGCCCAGGGCCCAGGGAGCCCATCCAGCCAGCTGCAGCCTGGGCTGGAATTGCTGGCTGGGTGTGGCCTCAGCTGCAGACACGCCCAGCTGGCCCACGTGGCCTCCCTGTCCCGGGCGGGCTGCCGGCCTTCTCGCGCTTCCCCACCCCTGCCCGCTCCTGGAGTAGGCCTGGCCACCGCAGCCCCGTGCTGCCTTCGCATCGGCTCCACGTCCCTGGGAGGGGCAGTGCCACTCACAGGGCAGGAGAAAGAGCCGCTTCCCCACAGCAAGTCCGGCTCTGCCCTGCGGCCGCCCCTCAGCCACGACCGACAGCCCGCTGCCCTCACGACACCCTGCCCACAGGTCCTCATGGGCGTCCTCCGGCTGGGCTTCGTGTCTGCCTACCTCTCCCAGCCGCTGCTCGACGGCTTCGCCATGGGGGCCTCGCTGACCATCCTGACCTCCCAGCTGAAGCACCTGCTGGGCGTGCGGGTCCCCCGGCACCAGGGGCTGGGCATGGTGGTCCGCACGTGGCTGAGCCTGCTGCGCAGCGCTGGGCAGGCCAACCTGTGCGACGTGCTCACGAGCGCCGTGTGCCTGGTCGTGCTGCTGGCCGCCAAGGAGCTCTCGGACCGCTGCCGGCACCGCCTGAAGGTGCCGCTGCCCACAGAACTGCTGGTCATCGTTGTGGCCACGCTTGTGTCCCACCTCGGGCAGCTCCACGCACGCTTTGGCTCCAGCGTGGCTGGCGACATCCCCACTGGCTTCATGGCCCCGCGAGTGCCGGACCCGGGGCTGATGTGGCGCGTGGCGCTGGATGCCGTGCCCCTGGCCCTCGTGAGCTCCACCTTCTCCATCTCGCTGGCGGAGATGTTCGCCCGTAGCCACGGCTACGCTGTGCGAGCTGACCAGGAGCTGCTGGCCGTGGGCTGCTGCAACGTGCTGCCCGCTTTCTTCCACTGCTTTGCCACCAGCGCCGCCCTGGCCAAGAGCCTGGTGAAGACGGCCACCGGCTGCCGCACGCAGCTGTCCAGCGTGGTCAGCGCCGCGGTGGTGCTGCTGGTACTGCTGGCGCTGGCGCCCCTGTTCCGGGACCTGCAGCGGAGCGTGCTGGCCTGCGTCATCGTCGTCAGCCTGCGGGGCACCCTGCGCAAGGTGAGAGACCTCCCGCAGCTGTGGCGGCTCAGCCAGGCCGACGCGCTGGTCTGGGCGGCCACAGCAGCCACCGGCGTGCTGGTCAGCACCGAGGCCGGGCTGCTGGCTGGGCTGCTCCTCTCGCTGCTCAGCCTGATCGGCCGCACGCAGCGCCCACACGCTGCCCTGCTCGCCCGCATCCGGGGCTCCGGCTTCTACGCGGACGTCACGGAGTTTGAAGGCCTGGTCCCGGAGCCTGGGGTGCAGGTGTTCCGCTTCGCAGGACCACTCCACTACGCCAACAAGGACTTCTTCCTGAGGTCCCTCTACAGCCTCACGGGGCTGGACGTGGCGCGTGCAGCTGCCAGAAGGAAGGAGCAGAGCCCCGAGGCGGGGGTCCTCGAGGGAGAGCCCCTCGAGGACACGGGCCGGGGCCGGGTGAGCAACACAGCCGCTCTGGTGCCCGAGGCTGCCGGCTTCCACGCGGTGGTCATCGACTGCACCCCGCTGCTGTTTCTGGACGCGGCCGGCCTGGCCACACTGCGGGAGCTGCGCAGAGACTACGGGGCCCTGGGCATCACCCTGCTCCTGGCCTGCTGCAGCCCCTCTGTGAGGGGTGCCCTGAGGAGAGGGGGCTTCCTCCGGGAAGACCGGGGGGATGTGGATGAGGAGGGGCAGCTGTTCCACACGGTGCACGACGCCGTGCAGGCGGCCCGAGCCTGCCCCCGGGGGCCGTTGACCTCCAACTCCTCGCTCTAGTGGAGGCAGCCCCGGCCCGGACCCCACTCCCTCCGAGTCCTCACACCGCCAGTCACCTCGGCGGATTATCCGGAGGCCGTACGTCCCACCTCCTCCCTGGAGGGACGAGGGAGCCTCTGAAACGAACACCACCACGGCGCGGAGCTGGACGCCAGCGCTGCGAGTCGGTGGGGTCGTGGGGGCCGGTTCGACACTCAGCATCACCGTCGCATTTGAACGAGGGCCGCGAGGCAGTCATGGGGCCAAAAGGACTCTGGTCCCTTGACACCTGCAGCCCCCACGCCACCAGGTGAGAGCGGGCAGCTCTGGCCAGGGCATAAGGGTCTCTGTGTCTCTCCAAGCCCCCAACACACACCCAAGTGTCCCTTACACCTTGTGCCTGGGCTCGGCCAGGCCTGGCCGGGCTCATGGCGGTGCGACCAGCACAGCCTCGCCTGGCCCTGGGGTGGCCTCCCTGCACAGCCCGACCTCGCACCCAGCACCGGGCACCTGCGCCCTTGCGGAACCAGGTCCAGCAGCGGAGCCAGAGCAGGAGCACCAGCCCCACCCAGAGCCCCCGCGGTGGCCTCCAGCAAGAAGCCAGCTGTGTCAGATCCTGGGGCTGCCACAGCACCCATGACCCCGGGAGCCAGGGGGTGGTGACGTCCCCTCCTCAGAGGACACTTTGCTGGGCACCCCACTGCCCCCTGGGGTGGACACAGCCTGGGATTCTACCTCCACACAGTGGGCTCTGCCTGGCCGTGCCCAGACGGCCTCTGCCTCGGTCACCCACCTGGCCGTGATGAGCTCCAGCAGCCAGTGGGTCCGCACCTGCTCGATGCCGCCATGCGGGACAGCGCCTACGTAGGCCAGGTTGAGCTGCTGGTCCCAGCTGAGGTCGTACTGGTCAGCTCGGTTGTGTGGCAGTGGGGGGCTGGTGACAGAAGGAGCATGTGGGGGCATCGGTACCTGTGGGGGGCACCCACAGAGCAGCTTCACCCAACACCCCGCACTTGCGAAGCCAGGGCCTGGCCCCAGCACACAACCTAGTGGGTGTCTTCCAGGGCATTACACTGTCTTCGACGTAATAAAGTGATCTCTAAGGCCAGAACTATTATGAAGTCTCATGGTTTGGGGGGCGGGGGCCCCCAGAGGAAAGAGGACCACATCCCCACCCTGCTCCTTGCCTTCCCAGGGGCAGGCCTGAGCTCGAAGCCTGACACAGAGGGGGTTGGGGACACACAGGGGCGGGGACACACAGGGGCGGGGACACGCAGGTGCGGGGCAGGCGCCACGGCAGGGACGTCCCACAGCCCTGGGCTGCTCCCTGGGAGGGCTCTGGGCTGCAGAAAGAACAGTGTCCGGAGCCACTGCCCCTTCCAGGGCCTGGGCTGCCTCCCATCACCAGGCCCCACCACCGGGCAAACTCAGGGCCTGGCCCCAGGCCTCCACCACTCCGCGCCCCTGCTCAGCTAGAAACCAGCCCACCCTGCCCCCAGAGCTGGGGGACATTGAGGAGACCCCCACTCTGACTGAGGGTGGACCCCGGAGGAAGGAGCGAGCTGTCTTGGACGATCTTCTTCACCTAGCAGCACCTACTCTGCGGTGCTGTGGGCGCAGGAGCCTAAGGGTCTCTTCACGCTCAACAAGGGGGTCCCAGTGGCAGGCGAGCGAGGTGCTCGGTCCAGGTTTAAGAGAAGCGCGTGGCGGGATAGAAGTAAGAAGGGCCGCTCCAGCCTCAGTCTCCCCGCCCATGACTCTCACCAGAAGCCAGTGCTCCTCCAGAAGGGCCGCAGGGGCCGCAGCGCGCCGGCCGCGTCCACGCGCACCACGTGGGGGGCCTCGGCCAGGGCCGCGGGGGACGAAGTCAGCAGCGCAGCCAGGAGCACGAGCTGCAGTGGCCCGGGCCCCGGGGGGCGCTCGGCCGGGGTGGGCATGGCCGGGCGCGGCGCGGGGACACCCGGGCCCCTGCAGGCCCTCGGGGTCCTCTGCGCTCCGGGAGCCGAGATCTGCGCCACTCCGGCCGGTTCCGCCTCCGGGTCGCGCGCCACATGACCGCCATCGAGGGGCGGATCCTTAGGGCCCAGGGAAGTTGGGGCTGGGCGGGGCTTAGGTGGGCAGGTTCGGGGTGTGAGCGGACAAGGCTGGGGAGATGGCCGTCTGCGGTGGTCGGTGGGCGAGGGTGTGGGCGGGGCCTAGGCGGTGGGCGTGGGTGGGGCTTAGGTGGGCCGGGCAGCCTGCGGAGCCTGGGAGTTGGATTGCTGAGAAGTTCCTCCCCACGCCCCGACCGCGCCTCCGGGAATGATACGCGGGGCACCAGGACCAGCCGATGGGTTGGATGGGGGAAGAAGAGCAGGATCAAAGGTGACACCTGCGTTTTTTTTTGGGGGGGGCTCATTTTCTGACAGTGGGGCTGTTGTAAAGGCGCAGGCGTGGCTGGGGACGAGCTGCCTCTGCGAAGCCGGGTGTGTGTTTCTGGTAGGCGGTGGGTGGCCTGAGCGGGGCGTGAGCGGAGGGGACCTCCGATGTGAATGTTTACACTCGAAACTGCCTCTCTGCCTGGTGGATCACACAGCCTCGCACCACTCAACGTCAGCTCTGCAGTCAGCCAGCGTCCTGTCCCTTAGGGCGGTGACACAACAGTGTTCCAAGAGGTCGGAGCTGACGGTTTTCTAAAAGCCCCGGGAGCCGTTAGCAGGACCAGGAAGTGGTGGGGAAGCGGGGACACCAGCTGCCCCAGGGCCGGCCGCCTCAGCGTCCTGAGGGAAAACGGCTGCAAACCTGTAATTCCAAGTCCAGCAGAAAGTGAGCTTTCTAGAAGGAAGGTCCAAAAGACGAGTCAGAGAAACAAACTCTGAGGACACTTGTCCTGAAGGAGATGGTGAACGGTGCCCTTCCAGAGGCGACTGCTTGCAACAGCCTGGGGACAGGAGGGAAGGGGACGCAGGAGGAAGCCTGGTGAGGAGTAACGTGGAACGTGATAAGGACGCTGTCGCGTGGGACTTGCAGTCCGTCCAGGGAATCAAAACGTGTGACGGCGGCATGTGGAAGTCGAGGGGAGGGGACGGAGTGTGACCCATGGGCCGCAGACAAGACCCATGAGCGCGACCTTAGTTGGCGAAGGGACTTTGCAGGTGTGATTAAGTTAAGGATCTTGAGACAGAGAGATTATCCGGGATTATCCGAGTGGCTGTAGGTGTCTGCGAGGGGGAGGCACCGGACCTCGGAAGAGAGGCTTGGGGGTCGTTCTGAAATCTGTGGCCAGCTGTGGCTCTGGTCAGCAGTGCGGAACTGGTTGTTGTGAGGGGGGCATTCCCGCCCACAGCCCCTGGGAAGCGGGGGCAGCCCACACGGAGGCGGGGGTGCACTAGTACAGGGCCTTCTGTACGTACGTCTGCAACACTCGTGGGTCTTTCAGACTTCCCACTGCTCTCTCTGGCCGAAAGAAGAGGAGGCGGGCAGCCGGCGGGGGCCGCTGGGCCCAGGCGGCACTCTCCCCGGGACCGGCCTGTCCGCAGCAGCCTCTGTCTTTCCGCCTCGTTCTTCTCGTAAACGAAGCATTGTTTTTTCTCTTAAAGCCTGGCTTGGATCTCTGGGCAGGTGACACCATTTTCCTCCACCTCCTCCAGCCGCCGTCCGTCTGCCCCTGCCTGTCCCGACTGCAACGGCTTGTTCTCTGTCTTCGTGACTCTTGAGGCCTTGGCGTGGGAGACACCGCCCCTCCCGGCCCGCCCCCCACTGGCCCTGTGAGCGCCAGACATGGCAAAGAGAGCCACCCAGAGCCCACTCCACCAGGTCCCCACCTCACCCTGAGACACCAAGCCAGGTGCTGGACAGCGAGGGACCCCTCCCTGCAGGCCAGGCCAGTGAGTGCGCCCACACCACCCACCCCCGCACTGCCTCACCCTCTCCTCCCTGTGAGAGCCCCACTTGGGGCTCCTGCCTCCTGACCCGGACTGGGGCTTCCCCACGCGCCCCTGCATGGTGTGGGCAGGACTGCAAGGGGCCAGACAAGGCCAGCGCTCGGCTTCTGGGGGGCCTGGTCCTGCCCACACCTGAAACACTGCGGAGGGTGCGTGCTGTCCTGGACTGGCCCTGAGGCCGGAGCGGTGAGACGGCATGGCACTGGGTGCCTTGAGGACAATGCAGGCCCACACGGTGGCCTGCACTCACAAAGGGCCTTCGCCATGGAGTCATGTGATTCTGTAAACTGCAGGCTAAGACAGTGGGAGCCTGGACATCTCCGCACTGTCCTGGGTTTCCTCTGTCACACTTCCCCTCTAGCTGAGGGGTACTGGGGAGGTGACGATGCTTTCCGGATCTGGCCAAGGGGAAGTCCCGTTGTGGAAGCATTGGCCGGGGTTAGCCGGGTGTGTTTCCATTGCCTGCAGTTACTTCTCTGCATCATGAAGTCAATGCCAGACATGCTGGTGCATCCAGGGACACGCATGGCAACTAACCAAGAGGAGCCAGTCACACGAACTTCTGGACGCTGCTGACTTGACCCGATGGCATTGACGAGACAAGCTGGAACCTTGCAGCGATGTGACAAGGACATGGTGGAAGAAGGCCGTCCGATCAGCAGGGGCATCTTAGATTGGCACAGCACAGGAAAGTGCACCCGGCACTTTCCAGCTGGCGGGTGGGAGAGACTCAACAGCGTTCTCGCCCAAAGAGACAGCAGTCCTGGCGGCGGGCGTGACCGAGCCCACGATCAGCAGCGCAGAGGGAGCCTCTGCAAACGGGCGTCTGGATCGGTTTTCCAGTCAGCGGGGCCAGAGGGGCTCAGCGACCTTTCTCTTTTCTCCCTGGAAAATGACGTTGCGAAATCAGTGTAAAAAGAGATAACACAAAATGTAGTTCTTATTTTGTGCTTTTTTTCTCTTTCATTCTGATGATACAAAGTGTAGATAAAAAAAAGTATCCAGAGGTAAACAAGTCTTCTACCAATGGGCCTCTTCATGGCCTGAGGACACGGGAAGAAGGCCGGTCAAGAGGGCCTGTTCGCCAGAAGCCCCACTGAATGGTGACCGCCCCCGTTGAAGGGGGCGCCTCCATGCTGAAGGCGCGGTTGGACCACGATACTCCCAGATCCCGTGCTTGTGAATCCATCTACTCACTTAGGGTTATTTGTAACCCCACAGCAGACCCTTGGGGACGTCGCAGCCCCTTGAAAAACCCACCACGTATGTCCTGAGTGGATCGAGGTGACACTGGCCTATCTCAGCTCAAACTGGAAACAGGTGCCCTTCTTGCCATCTATTTAGTGCCACATTTTCTGCGTTTCTGTGCTTTTTCTTGGTGATTCCACTGCTTGCAACAGTCCCCAAGCCTGGTGCTGGGTCCCTGAATGCAGGGAAGCTGGGACACGCCTTTCAGACAGTCCGTGTGTCCGGCAGCTTGTTCAGGCTGAGACAGCGCTGCTGGCTGAGCTGTGCCCGTGGGCAAATGTGTGTTAGATGCAGCATCCCCTGTGACCTGAGGGCAGGTTCGGCGGGTGGGTGGTGCTGAGGACACAGGTGGAGAGGAGCAGACCCAGGAGCTCGCGGTGGTCATGCGGCTCAAGGTCCTGGTGAGGAGGAGGAGGGGCAGGGAGCAGGGAGCTGGGGGGCTGGGCCCCAGCACGTGGGCACTGTCTGCGGAATCCCAAGGAAAGGCGTGCCTTGCCCTTCCTGGATCGCCCCATCTCAGGGCCTTCACACCCTGTTTCCTCCCGTTTGGATGCCCCTCCTCATTTTTCTTCTCTTCTGGGACCCTACCCTTTCCAGCACCCACAGGAGCCAGCTTCTCGAGGCCCTGCAGCGCATGGTTGCAGTGCTGAGGAGGGGACCTGGTTGGAGGGCAGCCCATGACTGGGCAGGAACCAGATGGGTCCCTAGCAAGCCCCTCCGCCCACGATGCCCACCTTGGCCACGGACACTGCACTCCGCGGTGGGGCTCACAGGAACAGGGGCCCTGTAGTGCTGGCAGGCAAGGGGGCAAGACGACCGAGTGAGCATGTCCCCAGTGCTGCCTGGACAAGATAGTGCTGTGCATGCTGGGGTGCCACGTTGGAGGGCCGGGGTGGGGGTAGGGTCCAATGCCGGCCTGGGAGCGCGATGCGGGAAGAGGGTGGGGGTTCATGCCGGGGGGCGGGGAGGGGTTCATGCCGGGGAGGGGTCCAGGACCGCCTGAGACAGGAACGCGAGGCCAGGGCGCGGAGGGAGTGAGGCCGACCCTCGGGCTTCCAAAGGGAGAACTGATGGGAGGAGGCACCTCGCCGCGAACAGGCGTGGCAGTCCTGGCCGCCACAGGCCGAGAGCTTCAGTCTCCGTTTGTGGTGAGGACAGGGTCCGGGCATCCGACGACCCCAAGGCCCGCACAGCCCAGGGCCATCGCCATGGCCCCCCTCCACCGTGGACGCCAGCCTGACCGCGAGCCCACCCGCGGGACGCAGGCTGTGCCTCCTGCGCGCTGAGTCGCCCTGTACAACCGCGAGCCAAAGGATGGATCCCGAGACCGCGTAAGAGCAGTCGGTCCGCGCAGGCGCGCGCCTGGAAGCCGCAGGTGCAAACGCCTCGCGTCCGTGTCGGGAAGCCGCGAGCAGAGAGCTGAGTCCCGGCTCCGGCCTCAGGCCAGCGGCCTGCTGCCACCGGAACCCTCCTCTGCTAGCCAGATCGCCCCACACAGCTCCGGTGGGACCCTGGCTCTAGGACCTCAGCTCGCCGCCGGCCCGCCCCGCCTCCCCTCAGGCCCCGCCTCCCTCCTCGGGCCCCGCCTCCAACCTGGCCCCGCCCTTCGGGCCTCCCCCGGTAGGCCCTGATTCCCTAAGCCCCGCCCCCAGCCCTATCTCCTGTCCGCCCCTCCTCCTCAGGCCCCGCCCAAGAGGCCGCACCCCACTCAACCTCGAGGTCCAGCCCAGCTCCGCCGCCGGGCCCGGCAGGGTCCGAGGTGCGCGCCTGCGCAGTGGCGGCGGGCGCAGTCGGAAGCCAGGCGCGGACTGCGGGGGAGACCCGGGACCACGGCCTCTTTCCGCGGCGCGCACCCGACTCTCGTCAGCCGCCGGGGCTCGGGCCGCCAGGGCAGAGTATGGCGGCGGCTGCCGAGCCCGGGCCCCGCGCCTGGCTCGGCGGCGGCTCGCCGCGCACTGGCAGCCCGGCCTCCAGCCCCGATCTGGGCAGCGGAGGCCGCGCGCGGCTGGGGCCGAAGTCCGGGCTGGGGTCGGGGCCGGAGCGGGCAGGCGCCAGGACCCCCCCAGGCTCGTCTGCACCGGGGCACACCTTCCGGAAGGTGACGCTCACCAAGCCCACCTACTGCCACCTCTGCTCCGACTTCATCTGGGGGCTGGCTGGCTTCCTGTGCGACGGTGAGCGTCCGGGACCCCATCGCAGACCGCAGCCCCTGGCCCCAAACGGGCGCCTCACCTTTGGCCTCTGCGCTCTGGCCCAGCATTAGCCTTCCCCCGGGCGGGAAGAACCTTCCCATGGAGGTGATGAGGACCAGCTCTGTCCGGGGTTTAGGGTGTCGGGTGCCCGAGGCCCCTCCCCAGGACTCCCTAGGCTTCCTCACCTGGGTCAGAATCAAATGGGGGAAGAACGTGGCCCCCAACCCCCTGCGCTGGGCAGGGTGAACCAGGGGGCAGGTGCAGTGACTGGGGGATGAAGCCAGCTCACCCTGAGCAGGCCGACTCCCCCAGGCAGGGCTGGCCTGGCCGGCTGGCCTCTGTGCCCTGGTGCTGGGCCATTCTTGCTCAGGTGCGTGCACTCTGCTGCCCACAGGGGCCTGGCGTTTGCTCTGCTCAGGCTCAGGCTCCCGGACAGCCGGCGCTGGGGCCTACTGCCGCAAGTACAGCATGCCCCAACAGGGCTCCCATCCAGCTGCCAAGCCGCCGGCTGGGCGCAAAGGCCCTCCCTCCTCCGGCTCCTGGGCAGCCAGGGTGTGTGCGTCAGGATCTGCTCTCTTCTAGTCCTGTGCCCTTCCTCAGGGCAAGTGGGCAGGCCCGGGGACCCCACCCTGCTGCCCAGGGACTTTGAAGGTGGCGGGGTGGGGAGCCCTTGCCCTGCTCAGGGAGGCAGGCCTTTGGCTGTGGGGACAGAGGTCTGTAGACGCTTGATTTGATCCGGGTAGGGAGAAGCTGGGGCCCCTCACACAGGATGCCTTCTCCGTGAGGCTGGTGTGGGGGCGGTTGCCCTTGGTTCTTCTGTCACGCTGGAAGCGCTGCACTGCCCTGCCTCCCCCTGGAGGACTGGGAGGCTCCCCTACGGTGGCAGACTTGCCAATACAGGCCGAGCCAGCCCCAGGTCTGAGGCTCGACCCAGGGCCCCCACTCGGGTGAGAACTGGGGAAGGCAGGGCTCCGGGTATGAAGGGCCCGGCGGCTCAGGGAGAGAGGCTGGGTGTGGGGATGACACGGAGGCCTCTCCTGGGCAGCTGTGTGCCTCTCCTCCCCCTCCGTGGAGAATGGGCTGGCGATCTCTGCAAACAGAGGAGCCCGATAAGGGTGTGGAGGAAGAGCCCCTTCCCGGCAGGAGCGCCCAGGATGCGTGGTGTGCGGTGACGGCGCTCTATCTTCCTGAGCCAGAGGGGAAGCTGGGCGCTGCCTGCCCACAGCTGCTGTCTTCCGTGGCAGAGCCAGCCTGGCTATTGGGAGGGGAAGCCGACAGGGCTCACACCTCGGCCTCTGTGCCTCCCCACTTCTCCCGCCCAAGGCCACACTGCTTCTGGAGTTTTCTAGGAAGACAGGCCTCGGGGCTGCTCTTGCCAGCCTGGGATGGAGCTGCCTCGAGGCCCCGTGGGCAATCTCACCCAAGGCTGTGCTGGAGAGCCAACCCTCTGCCGCCTGCCCCCTGCCTGGGCCCCTGCAGACTGATTCAGCCCACCCAACCCCAGGCCCCCATCCTCACAGACGTACCCCTGCTGCACTCGCTACTGGAGGCCGCTCTGGCCACCCCAGGCCTCCCCGCCTACTGTCCATCTTTGAGTCCATCTCCCAGCTGAGACTGAGTCTTGCTGGGCCCCCCAGGACCCATGGGGGTGCCCCTTCTTAGGTGGGCCTCGGGAGCATAGTGCGGTCTGAGTGCTTATGCCTTCAGGGCCTCCGGCCTGCCCACCCCAGACAGGGGCAGGGACAGCCATCCCACCAGCCTCAGTGGGGTCCCGGCCTGGCACAGACTGGCTGTGGGTCCCAGCAGACATGGCGTGTGGGAGGCCTAATTGGGGGTGCACACAACTGTGGGGCGGGTGGATGTCCCTGGCAAAGCTGGTCTGGGGGTGTGCCCAGGTGCCCATCCGCCTGCGTGCCCCTCTTAGAGACTGGAAGGAGAGCTAAGCCTAGGGGCAGGGGCCACTCTCGGGGCACCAGGTACGTCACCCGGGATGGTCACAGCCATCAGACCCCTGCTCACGCATGCTCTGGGCTCTCTTTCGGATGAGGGCGGGGGGCAGAGGGCCCGGGGAGGGTGTTTCTTGGCGCTTCCGAGAGGGTCGGGGGAGGCTGCTGCTGCAGCATCCCGTTGCTGCCGTGCTGGCCGTGCCCGTGGGTGGCGGGAACCACGCTCCCCACCGCTCCCACGGGGGGGGGGGCTGGGAGCCAGCAGTGCCCTGCCCTGCAGGAGGTGGCCACAGCAGCTGTGGCAGAGTACGCCCACCATGACAGGGACTCCGCCCTGTCAGGATGCTGCTGCCACTCCACGGCCCTCGGTGGGTCTGCTGGCCGAGGCCTCGCATCCGCGCGCCATCCCTGGGCAGGACAGAGGCCAACCCCCGTGGCTCTGTTCCTACAGTCTGCAACTTCGTGTCCCACGAGAAGTGCCTGAAGCAGGTGAAGACCCCCTGCATTGGCGTCGCGCCCAGCCTGGTCCGCGTGCGTATGGGGCGTGGGCGCCGAGCGTGCCGGCGGGCAGAGGGGCGGGGGGGGGCCCTGGCAGGCGGGGCCGGAGCCGGTGCTCGGGCCGCAGGGTGGATGGGGCGGGCAGTGGGGCCGGCCTGGGCGCTGGGGGTGGGAGTGTCCCTTTGTGCCGGTGGGTTCCCAAGCTTCCACGGCTGCATCCCTGCCTGCAAGCCTGTCCCAGGGCAGCAGCCACCCCTCTCTTCCTGCTGGTTCTCACCTGTCCCCGGTACGGCCCCCCTGCCCGTGGGCAGGCCCTCCTCCCCCTGTGTTCCCTTCGGGTTGCCCACATGTACCACAGGGGGACGGAACTGGGAAGCGGTCAGTGCAGCTGGGGGGAAGGGCCAGCAGGGGCGTCCTCCACCCCCTGCAGCAGGGGCATCGTGCGATCACCACGGGAGGCCAGCGCTGGCCCTGCGCGGGGACGGGGGTGGGGGGTGGGGGGGCGTGGCTGTGCAGGGCAGTCTCAGAGGACCCCTCACAGCACCGTGGGAACACTGCGCGGGAGGGTGGGGGGGGGGAAACTGCAGCAGTCAGGCAGGTGGTGTGGGGTTGGGAGGGGTGTGGGCGGAGGGGTGCGGGTGGGGGCTGGCCGTGGGCCTCAGGCTGAGGCTGTGCTCTGCCCGCTCCAGGTCCCTGTGGCCCACTGCTTCGGCCCCCGGGGGCTTTACAAGCGCAAGTTCTGCTCCGTGTGCCGCAAGAGCCTGGAGGCCCCCTCGTTCCGCTGTGAAGGTACCTCTGACCCAGGGCCCGGCCCCTGCTGCTCAAGGCGACGCAGCCAGGGGGCCTGAGGGGCGGGATGGAGGTGGGTGCCCAGGCTGGTCAGCAGGGTCTGGCTGCTGGCTGCACGTTGAGGTGCCCCCTGCCAGAGGCGGGGGGCTGTCCCTGAGCTGCAGTTTAGGCACGTGAAGCTTAAATACAGCGGCGCGAGGGGCGCAGGGCCAGTGGGGAGCGGCGAGAGGCCCCTAACGCTGCCCACCCCCCAGTGTGTGAGCTGCACGTTCACCCCGACTGTGTGCCCTTCGCCTGCAGCGACTGCCGCCAGTGCCACCAGGATGGGCACCGGGACCACGTGAGTGGCTGGAGTCGCAGGCCGGGGTGGGGGTGGGGTGGGGTGGGGTGGCCGCGGGGCTGATGGAGCCTGCTGACGCCCCCCACCCCGCTGCAGGACGCGCACTACCACCACTGGCGGGAGGGGAACCTGCCCTCAGGCGCGCGCTGCGAGGTCTGCCGGAGGACCTGTGGCTCCTCCGACGTGCTGGCCGGTCTGCGCTGCGAGTGGTGCGGCGTCCAGGTGCGGCGGGGCGGGGCGCGGGCGTCGGCTTTCTATGGACGCCGAACTTTTGGGGTGGGGGCCCCGTTTTGCGAGTCGGAGCTCCCTCGGGGCGAGGCCCTGAAGGAGCGGGCAGTCCTGCGGACCCCGGAGGGCTGGCCTGGACCTGCCCGTCCGCCTCAGGCTCAAGGCTGTGCTCCCCGCTCCCTGCGCCCCAAGGTCCACGCAGTCTGCTCCGCGGCGCTCGCCCCCGAGTGCTCGTTCGGGCGCCTGCGTACCATGGTCCTGCCCCCCGCGTGCGTGCGCCTGCTGTCCCGCAACTTCAGCAAGATGCACTGCTTCCGCATCTCCGAGAGTGCGGTCCCCGAGCCCGGTGAGCGCGGGGCGGGGCGGGGCTGCGGGCAGGGCCGGGGTGGGCGGGGCGGGAGTGAGAGGCCCGCTGTGCGCATCCCACAGGCGAGGGAGACCCCGGTGCAGACGGAAGCGCTCCCGCCTGCCCGGGCAGAGAGGTGCCTCCGCAGGAGTCAAGTATGTGCCCAGTCCCCGACCCCTTCCCTTCCCGTCCCCGCCCCGGCCTCCACCCCTTCACCCCACCCCGCCGCGGGTCACGCCCCTCCCCCCAGGGCCAGACAGGCAGACGCTGAGGGTCTTTGACGGCAGCGACGCTGTGCTTCGGGGTCAGTTCCGCGTCATCAGCGTTCCGCGCCTGGCCGGGAGCGAGGAGGTGCTGGTAAGCGGCCCCCCCACAACCCCGGGCAGCGGCAGGGCGCCCCAGCGGACAGCTCTTCTACCCCAGACTGCACCCCGCAGGAGGCAGCCCTGCGAGCCTACTACATCACGGAGGACCCTGGCGACTTCGAGCTGCAGGCGCTCCCCGCAGCGCTGCGGGCTGGCGACCCCCCCGGGGCCAGGGGCCAGGCCCAGAGTGGCAGGGCTTTGGAGGAGGAAGGGAGCAGGGGCCCCGGGCCCCCAGAGAGTGCTCCTGTGGCCGACGCCCGGATCATCCGTGCCCTGCCCCGCACCCAGGACGTCCTGAAGGTCTACCCTGCCTGGCTCAAGTGAGACCCAGGCCCTGGGTACACCACCTGCCCATGGGCGCCGGGAGGTTTGGGGGTGTGGCCAGAGCTCCTGAGCTTGTCCCCTGCAGGGTGGGCGTGGCCTATGTGTCCATTCGAGTGACTGCAGACAGCACTGCTCGCACTGTGGTGCTGGAGGTCCTCCCGCTGCTTGGCCGCCAGGTGCGTACCCTGGGCCGCCGGTCCTGGCCTCCTAGCGGGCTGGCTGTCCTGGGGAGGTGGCAGCTGGTCCCAGCCTGATACCCCCACCTCTGTCCCCACAGGCTGAGGGTCCTGAGAGCTTCCAGCTGGTGGAGGTCCTCATGGGCAGCAGGCAAGGTGAGAGGGTGGCCCTCAGCTGATGCCCCAGCCAGCCTGCCCCCGGTGCCCCGGGGTGTTGGGGCGGCCGTCTGCAGGGGTGGGTGCCGTGCCGTGCTGACAGCTGTGCCCCCCACCCTGTAGTCCAGCGGACCGTGCTGGCTGACGAAGACCTTCTGCTCAACCGGCTTCGTGACATCCGGCAGGTCAGTGGGTGTGGACGCTGGCCCCTGGGCACTGCTGGCCTTTGGCTGCGGCTCCTACCTCGTAGAGAGCGACCTCGTGGCCACCTTGGTGGGCAGCTGGCTGTCCTGGACAGAAGTGCCCCCTCCGGGGCCTGGCAGGTCCATCTGCATCCTAACAGGTCACCTGCTCCTGGAAAGCTGGGTTTGGGGCTTCAGACCCCGGAGCCCCTGAGGGGTGCAGGGGGGAAACTTGTGTCTTCCAGCCTGTCCACCGCTCTCTGGTGTGGCTCAGCCTGGGGACCCTCCCAGGGGCTCTGGCTGGGTGCCCGTGGAGGGGCCTGACACCGGCTGCTGGGCTGTGCTCGGCTCAGCACCGCCCCTCCCCCTCCCCACAGACGTCCCTGCGGCAGATGAGTCAGACCCGCTTCTACCTGGCTGAGAGCAGGCCCGTGGCCCCCCGAGTGTCCCTGTTCGTTGGTGGCCTGCCTCCCGGCCTGTCCCCGCAGGAGTATAGCAGTCTGCTGCATGAGGCTGTGGCCACTAAAGGTGTGACCACTTGGGCTGGCCTGGGGCTGCTGGCCACTGGGGACAGGGCAGGGGTCCTGAGACAGGCTGTAGGGGCTGCTGGACGAGGCTGGGCCCTCCAACTCCCTCTCCTCCAAGTCACAGCCCTTGCCCAGCTGGCGACCCACCCAGCGGGTGTCTCCACGCCTCCTGGGCCCAGACAGGGGCCCCTCCTCTGAGGGGCTTCTAAGTCTCCTGAGGGCCAGTCTCTGCCTTCTCTTCTCTGGGCCCTGGGGGGCGGGGTGGGGAGCCTGCTGCATCTGGAGTTGGGGGTGCCCTTTCCTGGAGTCACTGGCCCTGCCGTGTGGTACAAAGTTTCCCCTGAGCAGAGTGGCTGGGGACTGCCAAGCAGGGGTGGGGGCAGCGGCCTGGTGGCGTTGGGGGCCCCTCGGCCTCGGCTCTTCCCTGCGCCCCGACTGCAGCCTGTCTTTGCAGCTGGCCTGGTGTCCGTGAGCCACGTCTATGCCTCCCAAGGTGAGCCGCACCCCGAGCAGTCAGGGTGGCCGGACAGTTGGAGGGAGAACCCTGCCCTCTGGCCTCCGCGGGGCTGCACCTGGTTCACACCGGACTCTCCTCTCTACTCCCGGGGGCCGGCTGTGGGGGAAACGCATTTCGTGTCCTGGCGAAACCAGGGCCGAGGCCAGAGAACGTTACCGTTCTGCCCACGGGTTCGCGTCCTTCTCACCGAAACTCAGCGTCTACCAGAAACGGGAGAACAGTGCCCCGAGCCCGTGTCCCCTCTGTGGGTCCTCAGCCGTTACCAGACCTCTGTTCCTATGGGCTCATCCCCCATGGGTGCCCGGGGCTCAGCAGGCCTGGGAGTGAGCACGTGCCCTGCTGTTCCATCCTGCGTCCTACTGGCCTTGCTGACGTCCACCCACCATGTCCCGTCCTGGTGATGTCCAGCCGTCCATGAAGGCTCCCCCAGGGGTGGGGCTGTGCGGATGCCTTTGGGTGGGCTTATCTGAAACCGGCTGCGGCCTGTGCTCACAGCCCACCTGCCACAGGTGCTGTGGTGCTGGACGTGGCCTGCTTCTCAGAGGCCGAACGGCTGTACATGCTGGTCAGAGACACGGCCGTGCACGGCCGGCCGCTGACCGCCCTGGTGCTCCCGGGCGTGCTGGTGAGTGGGAGCAGGGGCTGGGGGGCGTGGCTTCCATGGCTGGTTTTGTCTCACACTTGGGGGTTGGCTGCACAGGCCTAGTTCACACACGTGGGAGGCCAGCTCGGACCTCGCCCTCTCTGGGGTCACTGGGCAGGGGGCCTTACCCCCCTGCCCAGCAGGCCCTGGGACCCCTGCTTGCAACCCTGGCTGCCCGGGCCAGCAGGTGGAGCTCTCTGACCAGACGCTGCCCTGAAGACCCAGCACTGCCTGCAGCAGGGGTCCCCGCTCCTGCTCTGGGGTGAGGGGTGGGGTGGGGTGAGGGGCCCACTCCCTTTGCCCCCCCATGCCCTCCCGGAGCCTGCGGTCCTCACCCTGTGGCCCCTAGAGCCCCAGGTGTCCGTGGCTGCTCTGCCCCTGGCCCCCAGCCCGTCGAGGGGAAGCAGGACAGCGGTGAGCTCAGGGTCTGTGACGGGCGGGTGGTGCCTGCGGGTTCCCACTGCCCCGTCCACCCTGAGCCAGCCCAGGGCAGGGCAGCCAGCCAGCGGGGGCAGCCTGCGGGCCAGGGGCCTGGGGGCAGAGCTGGCGGGCAGTGCCGGCAGGTGAGGGGTGCCTCGGGCAGCCCTGCCTGGTGGGCCACGTGTCACCCCGGTGTGCCCCTGGCCTGTGCCCAGCCTGTATGTCTCCTGTCAACCAGCCACCTCACTGAAGGGACCCCAGCCCCTCCTGGTTCTTGCTTGGGGGCACCCCAGCCTCCTGTCCACTGGGTCCTGGGCGCTGTTTGGAGGATTGCGGGGGGCTTCACCCTGAGCTGAGGGAACCTGTGTGGACTCCCCATGAATCCGGCCTCCTGGCTGCCGTGGGGGGGGGGTGGCCCTGGGAGCTGCGTCCTGGGCTGTGCACCAGGTGGCTTCTGGATGCAAGTGGGGTCCAGCCCGTGCCTGTGGCACATGGACGAGGTGGTAGGCACGGCCTCAGGGACGTGTGTCTGGAGCCCCAGGCTGGTGGCTTCATTCTGGCCCCATTGGCCAGAGACCTGTGGGTACCCCCTGTGCCTTGGGGGTGTCCCTAGAAGTCTGGCAAACTGGAGATGCCATGTGGCCCCCTCGGTCCGGTGTATGCCTCCTTCAGGAAGGGGCAGCCCTAACTGGGCTCGGGCCAGGTGGGCTCTGGGTTGGGGGCAGTCACTGCCCAGGCAGTGTGGTGGGGGGGATGCCTGCCGTAACTCAGCCCCTGTCTGCCTGCCAGCACACGAAGCTGCCCCCAGACTGCTGCCCCCTCCTCGTGTTTGTGAACCCCAAGAGCGGAGGCCTCAAGGGCCGTGACCTGCTCTGCAGTTTCCGGAAGCTGCTGAACCCTCATCAGGTCTTTGAGCTGACCAACGGGGGGCCTCTCCCTGGGTGAGTCTGCTGGGAGCCCCTGCCGCAGGGCTTGCAGCCTGGCGGCCCCCGTGGGGCTTCCACTCGCCTGCCTGCGGATGAGCTGGGGTCGGGGCCGGAGCTGCAGGGGCTGTCGGGTGGGGGCTGGGCTTCGACCTCCCGCCCCCACTTCCCTGCGGGCTGAGGCTGGTGGCAGACAGCTCCTGTCTCCCTGTCGCCAGGCTCCATGTGTTCTCCCAGGTGCCCCGCCTCCGGGTGCTGGTGTGTGGCGGGGACGGCACCGTGGGCTGGGTGCTCTCTGCCCTGGAGGAGACGCGGCACCAGCTGGCCTGCCCGGAGCCCTCCGTGGCCATCCTGCCCCTGGGCACAGGTGGGGTCAGCCAGTGGGCCGGGAGGCGGGGCCTGTGGGCTCATCCCTTCCCGCCCCAGGCTGCGGTGGAGGCCTGGGGCGGGGCGGCGGGTGTGGCGTTACCGGAGTCCCCCCTGCCCCAGGGAACGACCTGGGCCGCGTCCTCCGCTGGGGGCCGGGCTACAGTGGGGAGGACCTGCTCTCGGTGCTGGTGTCGGTGGACGGGGCCGACGCTGTCCTTGTGGATCGCTGGACCATCTTGCTGGACGCTGACCCAGAGGCCAACGGTGCGGAGAACGGCGTGGCCGACCTGGAGCCCCCCAGGGTAGGTCTGGGGAAGGGTGTGGCCGCTGTGGGGCCTACGGCGACCCCCTTTTTTGTCCCCCTGGGAAGTCGAGGCGCAGAGCAGTGGTTGCTGGGCGACAGCCCAGGGCCGGCTGGCGGGGCCTGGCCTGCACCGCCTGCTGTGCCACCTTCCCAGCGCTGGCGTCACCGGGCCCAGCCTGGGGGGCAGCAGCGCCTGCTCTGGGCCGACCTGGCCAGGGGAGAATTCGTCTTGTCCCCAGATTGTGCAGATGAGCAACTACTGTGGCATTGGCATCGACGCGGAGCTGAGCCTGGACTTCCATCAGGCCCGAGAGGAGGAGCCCAGCAAGTTCACGAGCAGGTCTGGGGTGGGGGCTGCCCCCCCCCGCACCCCCCTTCCGTGACAGCGCACTTCCTGGAGACTCCCCGCAGGGATGGGTGTGGAGGGGCTGGCCCCGGGGGCTGCAACCGCCGCACGCCCTCCTGCCGCAGGTTCCACAACAAGGGCGTGTACGTGCGGGTCGGGCTGCAGAGGATGAGCCAGTCCCGCAGCCTGCACAGGGAGATCCGGCTGCAGGTGGAGCAGCAGGAGGTGGAGCTGCCCAGCATCGAGGGCCTCATCTTCATCAACATCCCCAGGTGCCGTGGCTGGGGCTCTCGGGGGCTCCAGCTTGGGTGGGACCCTGGACCTGTGCGGCCTGCACTCTCACCTGTGCACCCCTCCCTCTCGGCACAGCTGGGGCTCGGGGGCCGACCTGTGGGGTCCCGACAGCGACTCCAGGTTTGAGAAACCGCGGATGGACGATGGCCTTCTGGAGGTGGTGGGGGTGACGGGAGTCATGCACATGGTGAGTGTGGCGGGCGGGTGGCCGGCCGGCCAGCAGGCGGCCCCAGTGAGGCGCCACTGCCTGCTGAGCCCCCCATCCTCCCCCGACCAGGGCCAGGTCCAGGGTGGGCTGCGCTCTGGCATCCGCATCGCCCAGGGTGCCTACTTCCGAGTCACCCTTCTCAAGGCCACACCTGTGCAGGTGGATGGTGAGCCCTGGGTGCAGGCTCCTGGCCACATGATCATCTCGGCCGTGGGCCCCAAGGTGAGCCGTGGGTGTGCTGGGTGGGGCTGAGATATGGGGGTGAGGTGGGCCCAATGCGGGCAGGCTGGGGCTACGAGGGGCCTGGCGTAGCCCATTCTTCCCTGACCTTGGGAGGTCCTGGGGTTCAGGAGAGATCAGCCAGCCCTTTGAGAGCACCTGTCTCCTCTCCGTGGAAATGAGTCCCTGGGGGCCTCAGAGGGTGTCAGCCAGGCAGTGGTAGGGCTGGGGCCCCTGCTCCACCGGCAGAAAGCCCTGCTGTCTGCCCTTCATCAAATGCACCAAGATGGTGGAAGGTGTTCTGGGGACCTGGGTTGGTTGGTTTACAGTGCACTGCTCTCTGACCTCACCTGCCCTGGGACAGGTCCATATGCTCAGGAAGGCCAAGCAGAAGCCCAAGAAGGCCGGGACCCCCAAGGATGCCTGAGCAGAAGGGTGCCTCTCCCCAAGGGGGACCCCAAGTAGCGGGGGGCTCCAGACCAGCCCGGGCCTGCCCTGCAGCAGCAGCAGCAGCGGCAGTGGGCAGATGCGCCTGCAGCCCTGGCCTCGGGCCTTCTTCCCCACCAGTGACCCGGGCTGGACGAGGGCTCCGCTGGTCAACCCTCCCTCCCCAGGGCCCAGGCCACCACCATGGCGGGGCGGGCAGGCTGGCCTCCCTGTGAGCCCCCCCACCCACCGAACCCTTTGGGTGGGCAGCCCTGGACCTCAGCTGGGCCCTGGGTGTGCCCAGCACTGATGTGGGGCGCCTGCCCACCAGCTGCTCTGACCTCCTGACCTTGGCACCGTGAACCTGTGACCTGGGAGTGACTGCACTGCACAGCAGGGCCTAAGGGGGCCAGGCAGCTCGGCCACCACAGAGGCGGGCACGTGGTGCCCAGAGGCAGCAGGATGGGTGCGCAGAAGTGCCTGGAAGGGACCAGAACTGAGCGGGCTTGGCCCCAGGCCCCAGGAAGCAGTGACCGCAGAATGCATGTGCAACCCAGCTTTAATCACTGAGGACAGGACACTTGGCACTTTGTATCTCATTCACAAACGGTGTCTGCGCGGCAGACAGGACTCTACTCCGCTGGCCCGAGCCTGGACCGCCCACACCTCAGGCCCCAGGAGGAACCTGACCAAACCTTCAGCCTGCCTGGGGAGCCCCTGGTGGCCCCAGAGGCTCCACTGCTGACCCTGGGCAGGGTCCTTTTGCTGCTGGCACCTCTGGCAGGGCTGGTGGCTTCACCTCGACCTCAGGTGTGGCCCCACCCAGCCTGTCCCCCCACCCAGCTTCTGCCAAAGCTGCACCCACAATGCACCGAACAGCTTGTGGTGGTGTCTCATGTGCCTCCAGGGGGTGTGGCCCGCCGCCTCACCCCTGTGGTGTCCCCGGTCTGTGCCGACCGCCTGTGAGGTGCGGTTGGGGACCCCGCCCTGCAATCCCGTGTCTGTGCCCAGAGGCACCTCCTGTGTACCCCACACTACGTGCACTGTGACTTGCGTCCCCCACAATACAGTCCGGGCGCTGCCCTCTCGTCTCCCGCCCATTGGTGTGCAGGGAGCAGTGGGTGGGGAGGGCAGTTTGCAGCCCAGCGGCCACCGGGGAGCTCTGCGCGTGGCGCAGGGGGCAGGCTGGGCCGAGCGGGTCCCTGGAGGGGACTACCTGGGGTCGAGGACCAGAGCCCCTTGACTGCCAGCGCTCCTGTGGCCGTCTGAGCCCGTGCGTGCTGAGGGTGGAGATGGGCGTGCGGGACACCACAGAGCCAGGGCAGGCGGGGGCAGGCTAGCAGGGGGCAGGGAGCAGCGGGGCCCGCGGGCCCTCCTCGGCGTGCTGCACGGGCGGGGCCCGGCCCCGCAGGGCCCGCGGGAGGGCCAGGCCCAGGCGCACCAGGAGCCGCAGCAGCAGGAAGGCCACGGGCACGGCGACCTGCGTGAGGTGGAAGACGGCCGTGCTGAAGCGGCTCAGGAAGCAGGTGGAGGCGAAGGCCAGCAGGCTGGCGCAGGGGTAGAGCGTGAGCTTGGCGAACATGAAGGCGTGCTCCGGGCCCCCGAACCGCGCCGAGGGCTGCAGCGTCTCCGCCCCGCGCAGCAGGGCCGTGGTCCACATGGCAAACTGGAAGATGCTGGCGAAGAAGATGATGGCGCAGCTGACGCGCACGCGCTCCAGCTCGTCGCGGGGCTGGCGGGCGAAGGCCGAGGTCTGCTGGTAGGCCAGCGGGAGGCCGCCCACGAAGGCCAGCGAGAGCGTGTTGAGCAGCCCCATGGACTGCGTGGCCTTGCGCACGTGCAGGAACAGCGAGTGGTGGGCAAACCAGAGCAGGCCCACCGTGGCGAAGGAGCCGAAATACGCCAGGAACTGCGGCCCGAACTCGCTCAGCGCGGCCACCAGGCTGCCGTGAAACCGCTCCGCCACGTCCTTGGCATCCGGGACGTTGTCCGAGCTGCGGGTGTGAACGGGCGGCACCTGTAGCGGCCTCGGCGCAGTGCTGATCCGCACCCCTGCCCGGCCACGCCGCCGCCGCCGCCGCCGCCACACGCGTGGGCTTCAGGGGCAACGGGGCCCTTGGGGACGCTCAGGTCGCACGGCCCTGCACCCGCGCGAGCAGCACAGCAGGCGGTCCGGGGCCATTCACTTGGAGTTCAAGCTGAACGGACCCCGTTCGCTTCGCTAACTGGCAGCCCAGCCCTGCCTGCTGGGTCCCAGGGGCTGGCGAGCAGCACCTGCCCGAGCCCCTCTGGCCTCCACAGGTGGGTGCCCGTCAGGCCTATCCACCCTCCCACAGCGGCCTGTCCACTCGGGGGTGGGCCCGCAGCCGGCATGGAATGGAGCAACTCCGAGGCGTGTTGTGCCCTGGTCTCCTCTCCTGGAGGTCATGGGGCCGTGCCCTCAGCTGCGGGGCCGGAGCACCGGTGGGGGCCACTCTTCAACCCCCCAGGGGCTGAGGCACCTGAGACACTGCACCCACAGGTGGGCAACAGGGGGCGGAACCTGAGGGTTTGAAAGAGGGAGCAAGGGAGCGAGCCCAGTGCGGGCTGCCTGGGGACCCGCGAGGTCCTCAGCGTCAACAGGAGGGCGGCCAGGGCTCTGGGGAGAGACAGAGGGAAGGACACCCCCTTCCCCGGGCGCCAGCCCTAGCCGGCCCTCACACCACTCGTGGAGGGGATGTGCGCTAGCAGCAGATTATTCTGGAAGCTTAGGTCTAGGCCTCGGCGATCAGCACCAGGGGACACTTGCTCCCAATTTTAACATCCACAAATTACAGTAGGAAAGGGTGACCAAGAAGAGAGTCGGACCAAAGACTGGACTGTCAGCGCGAGCATGGAACCGAGGCTGCCAGCAGGGGAGCGGCGTCAGGAGGCGCAGCCGAGGGCCCAGAGGAGGGGCGGGCAGGGGGCGGGCAGGCCTCGGAGGCACAGGCGTGACGGGAGGGGCTGCTGGCGGGGAGAACCCCACACTCTGGGAGCCCTGCCCAGGGCGGGGCTCCTTGGGGGACCCATCCCACAAGCCTGGGCTCCCGAGCGTGGGCCTCACCAGATGTCCAGAATGAGGAGCGTGGCCACGATGGCGTAGACGCCGTCGCTGAAGGCCTCCACCCGCTCCTTGCTGAGTGGCTCCTGCAGGTCAAACGTGAAGAACTCCACGCTGTGAGCTGGGGGCTCCGGGGGGCCTGTGGACGCGGCAGGGAGGAGCTGGCCGAGCCCTTGGGGCCGCGGGGCCCGTGGGGATGTCGCCGCCCTCCTCCCCATGGGGCCAGGACCATGCAGGGGGAGGACTGTGGGGGCGGGACTCCGGGAGCAGCCCCTGGCACCCACCCCTGAGCCTGTCTCTGCACCAGCTGGCGGCCTTGCTGACGTAGGGGAGGACGATGACCGTCGCCAACAGCAGGTACGACTGCAGGGGACACGGTGCAGGTCAGGGCCGCTCTGACGGGCGGGCGGCAGCCCAGGGGGCCGGGCGGCAGGGGAGCACCTGTGCGCCCGGCAGCGTGGCCGGAGGAAGACAGCACCTGCAGCCACAGCTGCGGAGGACCCTGTGCGGGCGCCGGCACCCCTGACCATGGTGAGGGAGGGGCCCCTCGCCCACACGCCCCAGGATGCTCAGCACCGCTGCCCACTGGGGAAAGGCCGTGAGGCCACGGCGAGCTGTCACTTCGCACCCACCAGGACGGTCACTCTCAAAAACCAGGACACGGTGCTGGCGGGGAGGGGACACTGGGACCTCGGGCCCTGACGGTGGGACCGTAAGAAGGTGCCGCCGCTGTGGGAGCTCGAGGGAGCTGCCTCGGAGAACCACACGGAATCAGCACACGGCCCAGCGGCGTCTGCACGGGCTCTCCGAGGGGCGTCTGCGCGGGCTCTCCGGGCAGCTGGGGAGTCTGCGGGCAGAGGGGCGGGCGGCACGGAGCGCACGCCGCAGGGTGTGACTGCGGAGCAGGGGGAGCCTTGACGCCCACCGGCGGGGTGAGGAGCCAGGCTCCGGGGCCGTGGCTCCGTTCTGGGCACGACGCCCCCTACTCACCACCGGGTAGAAGAACAGGGAGAAGCCGGCAGCCAGGAAGCACAAGGCCGGGCCGCGGAGCACGATGTGCAGGATGTGCTGCCGGTGGAGGCGCCGGTGGGCGGAGCGCCCTATCTGGGGGTTCAGGAGGTGGGGGAAGCGGAACGCGTACACCACGATCAGCGCCTGCGGAGGGGAGCAGCTGCGGGGCGGGCCCTCGGAGCGGAGGGCGGGCCCCGCCGCCAGGCTGCTGGCGGACGTCCCGACGTCCCAGGGCAGAGGGCAGAGGGCAGAGGGCAGAGGGCAGAGGAGCCCCCGCTCCGCCGCAGGTGGGGGCTCCGGTTGCTGCGCTGCGCCCCGCGCAGGCGCCCCGCGACGCCCGCATGCCGCCTCTCCCCGCAGCACCCCCCACCCAGCGCTGGGGACCGCGCGCGCCTGCGGAGGGGCGGCCCACCTGCACCACCCCGATGGCGATGACACACGTGCAGAACAGGAAGATGCCCAGGGGCGCGGCGGGGAAGGCCACCATCAGGGAAAACTGCGGCCAAGAAATCAGAGAACCGGGTCCCGCAGGGCCCGGGGCTGCAGCCTCCTGGGCGGGGCTGCCCCAGGATGGGGTGGCCTGGGGGCATCCCCTCTAGGGAGCGAGCCCAGGGGACGCTTCCCTCCATTGATGCTGGAACGGCGTCCTGTTCCTGAGACACTCCCCAGGCCCTGGTCCTCTGGGACGCACAGCCTTGCACACGCAGGCCCTGCCCCCTGCCCGAGTGCGCAGTGAGGGGGCCGGCGGAAGGGGGTGTGGGGGCCACATGCTGGGGGTGGGCCCGGGCGGCCAGGAGGCTGTGGGCTAGGGGCAGTCAGCAGCTGGGAGCACCAGGAAGCACGGGGCGGGGGGTCCCCCATCGGCCTGCAGGGGGACCCACTGCAGGCCTGCTATGGTCCGAGAGCCTCCCCTCCTCCCCCCAGCGTGCAAACTCAGGGACCCCCTCCCTGCCCTGCTTGCCCACTGGGCTGCGTCCTGTTGCCCAGTCGGGGGTAGGCCGGACCCCATGCCCAATGGGGCCTGGGAGCTGGCCGGTACTCACTGTGAAGGGCAGGAAAGTAATGGTCATCATACAGGCCTGGAAGCGGGAGGGATGAAGGGGGTCACTCCAGGCTGCCGGTGACCCCCTCCTGCGGCCCACCCCACACAGGGCGTCGGCCCGTTTTCTCAGCGGGCCCAGGAACCAGGCCGCAGAGAAGCCAGCTGGCTCCCCCTCCTGCCTGGAGGGCGGGTCTGCACAGGGCGTCACGGCCCAGAAGGGCCACTCACCAGGTTGAGCAAGGCGAGGGTATCGTCTATTTTCCCAACAACCTGGAACAATCTGGGCGATTTGAGAAAAACGCGAAGAGACAGCGTCAGTAACGTGGGTCTCGCGGCACGGCAGCGGTCTCCCGTGTTTCTGACCCGACCACCCAACCTCGCTCTGGCCGGTGCGAAGCTCGGCCCGCGCACGAAGGCTGGGAGACGCTGAGACCGTGCAGAACAAAACCAAGTGCTCGGGACACGGGGGGCCCCTGTTGCCACTGGTTTCCTGTCTCCGCCCACACAGTCGGAACCAAACGGACGTGCGTGGTGGCTCCGGGGGTCGATGTCCCTGGAGCAGTGGCAGGCTGACCCACGGCCCGGGGCTGCTCCCCGAAGCTGCAGCGTGGGCCCCGAGAGGACCCCACCCGGGGCTGCTGGAGGCCTGTGCCGAGGGTGGGCCGGGCCCCATGCTGGGCACCCAGGAGACCAGGCCCTGCGAGGGGTGAGCTCTGCCCACCACAGGTCTGCTCCCCAGGCCTCGGGTCCACTTCTGAGGCAGGGAACCCTCCCAGGACACCCTGCCGGCATGGCCTGTTCAGCAGGGACAGTTTCACATCGCGCCGGGACGTGGAGGAAAACAAGAGCAGGCCAGATGCCGGGGGGCTCTCCAGGGCCAGCTCTGCACCTGCCGTCCCCCTCCTGCCCCTCCGGGGGTCTCCCCAGAGCGCCAGCCCCTCTGAAGATGGGCCTTTTCCTGGACTGGGCTCTGCGGGCCGTGGCCCCCCTCCCCAGGTGGCCTCGGGGCCAGCGCTCCAGGGAGGCCCCGGGTGAGGAGCCCCTCAGGGCAATGGGCCGGTCCCAGAGGCCAGAACACCAACCGCAGGGGGTGGCCTTGGGCAGGGGTGGGGGGGACCACAGGAGAGCCTGTGGCCACCACAGCAGGACAGGAAGGGTTGGAGGGTGGCTGTGACCCACCAGCTCCCGCCTCCTGGGAACAAGAGAGGCAGGAGAAGGCGTCCCCTAAGCCTGTCCCCACCAGGAACAGCCAATGCCCGAGCGCCTCGCACCCAGCACCCTGCTGCCAAGAACACGGCCCTTCCAGGGTGCCCCCGCCCCGGTTCTGCCCATGGGCACCCCGGTTGGGGCTCAGGGGCCTCCTGCAGCTCTGAGGCCCTTTCTCCTCAGATCCGAAGGAGCCTTTTTTCCTCCTTGAGAGGCCCAGGGCATGGCCGAAGCCTGGTCCTGGCCCACACCCATGGGGAGCCAAAGGGTGGAGGGCTTCGGCCGCAGCCCTCCCTGCTCCGTCCCGTGCGATGCCCCACACCGGGCCTTGCCACTGCCCGGTGCAGAGGACCAGCAGAGGCCTGGGGAGCCGGATGAGGGGCAGGGCGGGCAGCCCACTGCCCCGACACCCCTGGGCTCAGCCCAGGTCCCGAGGGGCAGCTCGATGACCCCGAGGACGGGCGCTGGTGGGCACTGCCGCACAGACCCCGGCCAGGCAGGAGCCCCCGCTGGACCCTGCACCTCGTGTGTGCTGCCCAGGCCCCGGTCACGATGAGAAACGTCATCAGGTAGACGGCGATCCTGGTTGCTAGGAGTCTCTGTACACTCTTGTCGAACTGCTGGGATAGAAGAGCGTCCCCGTCAGGCGGCGGCGGTCCCTGGCACCCACGGCCCCTGGGCAGCGGGGCTTTCCTGGGCGCTGCGGGCACAGGGTCCCCTCACGGGGGCAGCTCGGGAAGAGACCGGCCCCGGCCCGTCTGGGTGCTGGTGCGGGCAGCGGGCTCGCCCTGCCCTTCCAGGTGACTCCCAGCAAAGCCCTGCGGGCGGTGCTGTCGTTGCCTTCCCACAGACGGAGAAGCCAGACCGAGCAGCCCCAGAGCCCCCAGAGGCACCCAGGCCGTGTGCGCCAGTCTGGATGGACCGGAGCCAAGCGCCAGGACACCCCGGTCGCACACGAGGAGGTACCCCAGGGACTTCCTGATCTTCCGAATCTGCGTCCAGCCCCTCGCCGAGGTACTGTTGAACTCACAGAGTCCAGAGCCCAGAGGCTCCACCTGGAGATGCCGCCTGAGGAGGGCCCCTGCTCCCCGAGTGCCCACTGCGAGGGGCCCAAGCCTTCCCCACGAGGACACCGCCTCTGCTCGCACGCCAGGGCGGGGGCTGACCAGTGTCCCTCCTGCCTTCGGGGAGCTCAGATTCAGGCCCAGGGACCCTCCCCTCACACCAGGCGGTGCAGGCTGCACCCGAGTACCTGCTGCGGGGAGAGCTCCATGTGGGTCACAGGCAGGATCTACCAACAGAGACACAGAAGGAACTGAGGGGCGTCCCCTGGGCTGCGCGCTGGCTGCTCCCCAACCCCCTCCAGGTGCCTGCGGGGCCGGGGGAGCCCAGGATGGGGCTGAGGTGGGCCTGGCTGCCGGGGAGGGTGAGGCTGGTCCCGAGGGGGGGCTCTGGGGGGGGGCTCCGGCTGGGAGGGCCCGCACGGACCATGACGGTGGCGATGATGGAGAGCAGCGCGTCGCTGAAGCTGAGCATGCGATGGGAGTGCTGGGTCCCGTCGTCGGCGTCCTCGTCCCCCGTGCCCGCCGGGGCATCTCCCTGCACGTCGAGGGCTGGCTCTGGGGCCTGGGGCCTGGACATGGCGGGGCCTGCGGAGAAGCGCAAGTCTGAGCCTGCTGGGGGGCCCCTGGGCTTGCCCCTGTTGGCCTCCAAGGTGACCACGGCAGTGCGCGCAGGCTCCGAGGCGGCAGCCGGCTTCCCGGGGCGCCTCGGGTGGGCGGGAGGAGGCGGCACGCGGGGTCTCCAGCTGAGCGTGGCTCAGCAACGAACGTCACGAACCCTCAAACCACTAAATGCCCGAAAGTGCTGCAGACGGCCGTGTCCCTGAGGAGTCACGTGTTGAAGGCCCGGGCCAAGGGGACGGAGTGTGGAGCTGAGTGGGGCGGGGTGAGGCCCTGGGCGAGGCCCTGGGGGGACCCGGGCCGGGGAGGGGAGGCCAAGCGCCCCTCCGCTGTGCGAGGGCAGTGACAGGCCGCCCCCACCGGAAACCGAGCGGACCACCACCCTAAGCTCAGAGGGCCGGCCTCCAGGACAGAGAAGCAAGCTCCCGCCGGCAGCTCTTTGCTCTGGTGGCCTGAGCTGAGACGGGCGTGACGGTGGTGACACAGACCCACAGAAACAAGACCGGGAAACGCGGCGTGAGAGGGGCGGGCCAAGCTGCCAAAGGCACGCAGTAGACTCCCCCCCCCCCACTGCCTCCCACGGGCCCTGGCACAGCAGGCCCCCCCCCAGGTGCACAGGAGGACGCGCGCAGGGGGCGGGGCTGCGGCTTCCAGCCGCGTCTCAGTGCCGTTCTCGCGCGCCCCCTTGCACGGTCCACAGGCAGCAGAAGTCACGCTCTCCGCTGCGCGGCCCTGAGTCTCCCGCGGGGCTGTTGAGCGTGGTTCCGTCCGCACGCCGTCCCTCTGTGGTGGAGCCCTCCGCCCCGGCCCCTGGCCCCGGCTGACATTCTGTGCCTGTCACTTGGCCTCCTCCAGATTTTCCCGAGACCGACTCGCACCCCACGGAGCCTTTCGAGGCTGGCGTCTCGCCTGTGCGCTGTGAGCAGCGGCGTTGTCCTCCGGGAGGTCGGCCCCGCCACGTGGGGCTGCCTGCGTGCCCCTCCCCAAGCAGCAGGGAAGTGCGGGTCGCTCCCGCCGTGGGGCGGGTGTGGATGGAGTCGCCGTGCATGTCCACGCAGCTAGGCTCACGGCAGCGTCACTCACGACAGCTACAGGCAGGCGTGACCCGCATGTCCAGCCACGGGTGGATGGACACGCAGACACGTCCATCGCATGGCGGACCACCACCCAGCCTTCAGGAGGAGGGGTCCCCACCTCTGCTGCAGCGTGGGCGAGCCTGCAGCACACCGTGCTGAGGGAAGCCTGCAGTCGAAGCTGCAGCCCCACTGCAGGGGGTCCCGGGGGTGGCGAGGGGCTGGTGGGGGCGAGCACGGCGCTAGTTTCACGGGGCAGTTTCGGTCTCGCAGGAGGAAAAGCGCTGTGGCGGGGCTGGCGGCCGCTCAGCCCCGGGAGGCGCCTGAGACCCTCGGACCGCCCCCTCAACCGCGGCTCCCACAGCCCAGCTTTCACAAGGCCCCAGTGCCCCGTGGGCGCCTCGGCCACGCGACGCCTGCATCCCACACGCCTCCCAGCGGCATGGCGACGAAGGAAGAACACAGAACCAACACCGGCGAGCATGCAGCTGAGGGAAGAGACCAAAGCATTTTAAATCCTGGTGGGGACGACGAGCAGAAGCTGCAAATTCCTACAACGGGGGCTGACTGGAGGCCTGGGAGCGTGAGGGCATCAAGTGCGGCACCAGGCACCAGAGACAACCCGAACAGGACCGTGACCCAGCAGCGGAGACAGGTCAGGGTGCTGTGGGAGCGGGCGTCCTGCGCGGCTGGGCCTGGGGGAGCGCGCACAGTGGGGACGCCCAAGCAGTCACCGAGCCCAGGGGGCGGGCTCTGCGTGGTAGTGCCATGGGTTCGGACACGTGCGGGACCTGTCCCAGAACCACACTGCAATTGCACAGCCCTAAACGTCCCTCCCTCCTTCCCCTCGAACCCCTTGCCCCACCACCGATGCGCTGACTGTCCGGTTTTGCCTTTCCCTTCATGGCACTGAAGAACCGTGCGCAGCCCTTTCAGACTGACTGACTTCGCTTGGCAACGAGCATCTAATGTCCCCCCGTGTCTTGTTGTGGTTTCGGAGCTCTTTTCTCTCATCGCTGAATAATATTCCACTTGAAAGATGTGCCGCAGTTTACCCACTCACCTACAGAGGGGCGTCTTCCACAGCGTGACTCAAAGTTCCTAATTCTTTTATGAATTGTGATTTGGTGTCATATTAAAAAAAAACCCTCGGACTCTGTTCTAGAAGTTTCATGGCTTTCGGTACCACGCAGATTTATGATGTATTTTGAGGTGATTTTTGCACACCTGATGAAAGGCACAGATTCTTGTCTAACGCGGGTATCCAGTTTTTCCAGCATCATTTGTTGAAAATACTATTCTTTCTCCCAGTGCCTTTATCCTTCCGTCAAAAATAGAGTGACCATATGTATACTCGTGGGCCAATTTCTGAGTCTTTGTTCTGTCCCATTGATCTCCCCATCTATTTTTATATCAACACCACACTGATCTGATCGTTGTATCTTTCTAAGTCTTGAAGTTAGGTCATATAAGTCATACCCATTTGCCCTCGTTCGAGCTACTAAACACGGGCAGGTTTGAAGACGAAGACTACAAATTCAGTTTTAGGCACGCACATACCAGGTGGGCTATTTAAGAACAAATGTGTGAAATTCAGGAGAGAAGTGTAGAGTGGAGATTCCGGTTTGACTTAAGACCATAGTACTATAGCACCTACGGGCAGAGCCAGTATATGAAGGTGATTCGTGAATATTTATGAACTAAAAAGTAACCGCCCTATTTAGAAACCTCCACCTGGTCCTAGGTCATGCGAGGATAAATCCCTGGCCTCCAAGTTCAAGTGAGCCCTTCACCTTCACCACGCTTTCTGGTTGAGTTACTCATGAGGTTTCCCATGATACTGTTTTTGATCTTTTCCACACCGCTTAACTCCTGCTCATTCTCAGTAGACGTTTCCTTCTCTTGCCAGTGGAACACTTTCACTCCAGTAAATACACAGTTACGGAGGGCCACAGCCCACCTCCTCCCCTCCTTTCACAACAAAGTGTCTTTCCTCCTCGTCCATGACGAAACGCCCACCCCGCCCCCTCTCGGATGCCATTGCCTCCCCTCGCACTGCCATATCCCTGGCTCCTGGCTCTCTTCCCTGCCCTCCACCCTGCACTTCTGCGACTCCCACCTCCCCACTGCCCTGAAACTGTTCTTTGCAACATCACTAGCAACCTCATCGCTGCTAAATCCATCCTACACCTTTTAACCCGTTTCCTATTTGACTACTAGGCAGCATTTGATGCTCTCTTTTTGCCTTGGACACACCCTTCCTTCGGCTCCCTGGCACGAGCTGCCTGGCTTCCCGTCCTGGCTGCCGCTGGTCCCTGCCCTGGAGCTCCAGCCCCTCTCTAAAAGGCTGTACTCTGCTTTTAGAGTCAACTGCCATCTGCATGCTGAGGACGCACATCCCCATGGCCGTCTGCACTCTTCCCTGGGCCCCCAACCCCTGCATCCCATTTACCAGACAAATGCACTGGCTCCAAAAGCACGTGACTTGTGTGCAAGTCTAGCTGTATCCCTTGTTGACCTTGGCCAAGTAATGACATTGTTGCTTTATGTTTTCTCATCCAAAAAAAAAAAAAAGGAGGGATTAACCAGACTCTCCTCCAAGACACTCTGTATCTCTAAAACACACCACTGCGCAAAGGAGAGTGAGTGAGAGGCGAAGCGCTGGACGAACTAGGCCGCTGTTACTATGGCACAAAGATGTTCACAAAGTAGCTTGTCTGGGAAGAGGTTTTAATAGATTCGCATTCTGGAAAGGTTAAGGTGCCGATCGGGGCTTTCGGGCCCGCTTTTCAGTTTGAGACGGATTTTCTATCGAAGGGGGTGCTGCCTCGGGTGCCCCCGTGAGCCCCCGTGTGCATAACGAGCCAAGTGGGGCGGGTGAATGAGTCTGCCCTGAGCGGGCGGCTCTAGGTGACCGGTGACACACGGGGCTCTGGGCCTGATTTTTGTACAGAAGCTGAGTTTTTAGAGTTAAGTTTTTCAGTCTTTAGCAACAACCAATTTTTTAAGAAAAGGAAAACCCACTCGTGTGGCGCCCCCACCAAACCCACAAGCCGGGGTCAAGCGCGGTGCTACCGGGCTTACTAAACATCGCAGAGGCTTCCAGTCGCTACGGGCAAAGCTAAGCCTCTCCCCGGTGTCACCCCGCCCACAGCTCCCGCCCTTGCCCGCGGGGCCCCCGCCCGCCACACGCCGCGCACACAGGCCGGCTCCGCGCGGGCCACGGCGCAGCACTGACCACCGGGGGAACCGGAGGAGCTGGGCCGGGAGGCGGACTACCTGGGTGGGAGCTGGCGCGGCCACTGTTTCGCGCGTCGGTGCCCCAGTAAGCCGAGAGCCGGGGGCCAGAAGCTCGGGGCCGGAAGGTCTCGCCAAACCGGCGGCGCCGCGCACGCGCAGCCGCGACCAGGGCTCTGCGCACGCGCAGGCTCCGGCGGGGCGGAAGCGAAGCGCCGGCGTCCCTCCGGGCCTGCGTCACGGCGTCCGGGCGGAAGCTGGGGCGGCTCGGGGTCGGCGGTTGCTGAGCGGACCCCGACGCCCGGGACCCGCGCCCCCAGGGCGCTCGCCGCGGGCCGCCGCCATGTCCCTGCTGCAGTCTGCGCTCGACTTCCTGGCGGGCCCCGGCTCCCTGGGCGGCGCTGCCGGCCGCGACCACACCGACTTCGTGGGACAGACGGTGGAGCTGGGCGATCTGCGGCTGCGAGTGCGGCGGGTCCTGGCCGAGGGTGAGGCGCGGGCCGGGCGCCGAGGGTCAGCGCGGGCGGACGGCCGGGCCGGGCCGGGCGGTCGCGGCCCCAGGCGCGGGGAGACCGGGCCGGGCTCGGGCACTTCCTGGTGGGGCGTGGGGGCAGGTCGTGGTGGGGGGTGGCATGGCAGGCGCCGCTCGGGTGTGCCTGACATGCGGGGCAGGAGGGGTGCGCAGGCGGGGTGGGCAGGCGGAGAGCTCGGTGAAGCCCAGGGGCCTCCGAGGAGGCGGAAGTCCGAAGGGGAGCCCCGCGGCCAGGTGGGTGTTAAGACCTGGCTCCTCCCGTCCCAATGCAGGGCTGCTGCGGGGCGCGGACAGCACTGGCCTCGGGGACGGGGCTCCGAGCGTGGGTAGTCGGGGATCTTGTTGAGAGCAGTTCCAGCCCCGGTTTCCCGGCATAGGCGGACAGTGAGCGTCTGGCGCCCGGCTTCCTCCTGGGACCTGGTCTGAGGGGTCAGCGCGGGTGGGCACTGTCCCTGCTGGGCGGACCTAGCTTTTGAGCTGTCCTGTCCCTGCCTCACACGGAAGTCACCCCCACGCTGGTGCAGGGCCCTTGTGGGCTCTGGATTCACCTTACCCTCTGTCCCCGTGCCCACAGGGTAGGTCAGACCTTGCCAGTCCTCAGGCTCGCTGGCGGAGACAACTGTCGTCTCTGTTCCCCACACTGGTTCACGGGGGGCAGTGGCCCCGTCCTTAGGACCAGACCTGCCTCCGGTAGCTCTCAGGGCGGCAGGCCTGGCCTGGCACCCTGGCCACCCCTGCTGCCAGCGTGAGACGGGAAGCCCGCTGACCTGACCTGTCTGCTGTCCTTGTTCCTCAAGGCCCGAGGGGGTGACCTCGCCACAGCAGCATCCCCGTGTGGTGGTCAGAAACAAGCAGACTTGGGCGTGATATGTCGAGAAAACCACAGGGTCTTCGGTCGGACAGGTCCGGGGGCCCATGCTCCGTGCTGACGGCCTGGGGAGGGGTGAGGGCTCTCCAGGCCACGGGGCTTATTCTGAAAATACCAGGCCATGGTCTGGGCTCTCAGAAACTCAGGGTGGATGGTAGGAGGCTTCTGCCTTCACGTAAGACACCTGCTCTGATGACAGAAGGGCAGCGCAGAGCGGGGGCACCCTCGGGTGGGGCAGACCATGCCTGACACCCACGTGAGACAGGAGTGGGGCCACAACCACAGCACTTACGGGTTCTGGTCACTGGGCAGGTGCGGTGCCCGGTGCCTCACTCGAACTGTGGTGTGGATGGGGCTGAGCTCTGGCCTCGCCAAAGTTCCCAGCCAGTGGGGGCAGGACTCGGGGCTGGGAGCCCACGGCGCGGCGGTGGCGGGGGGGTGCGGCATGCACCTCTCCTGGGCCCCTTGGTGTCTGGCAGAGTGTGCTGCTCTGCAATGGCGGGTCACCCGTCTAGCTTTTCCTGGAGGGAGCAGTGTCTAGCATGTGTCCCGGTGGCAGTGCGCCGGCTCCTGGGGTGGCTCATGGAGGGAGTCGCTGGGCTGGCCGGGAGCTGAGCACAGGCTGCTGCTCTGTTTCGCTCTGCGTCTCGTTTGACCCTGTGTAGTGACCAGCACCTGCCACCCTGCAGTTTCTCTCTCTGGGGACCTGGGTGCCTGGAGTGGGACCTCGTGGCGGGAGGTCGCTGTGGTGGGAGGTCACCATGGGGGAGGGTGCTGTTGGGGGTCCCTGTGGCCGTTGCTCCCTGCCCTCCCTTGGGCTTGGCCGCTCCTCTGCGTGGATGCCCCCTGTCTGCATGGGCACATGTCCCCGTCACGCAGGCAGTGACCGCGTGTACGTGGATTGCGAGTTATGGAACATGAGTCCTGCTCCGTGGAAGCGTCTGTTTCCTAGAGACAGTGCTGACGGGTCCCACACATTAAGGTCCCCAAGTGCTCGTGTGCTGCTGACCCTCACACCCCCTGCGTGGGACACCCCGTGCCTCCTGTGTGTGCGACCCTGCAAGGAGGCCCCACCAGACTCCCGTCTCCCTGCTCCCCTCCTTTAACGGGTGAAGAGTGGTGTCTGCTTGTGGACGGGCATCTTCCAGCGCTTGCCCGCTACGCGTGCCGTCCTGGAGTTCCGCACTCACAGCCTGAGCTTGTCTTCCTACCCGAAACGGTGGAAGTTCAGTAACCGACACGGAGGAGAAGGCACAGAGCGCAAGGGCTTTGCTGGCTGCACACACCTGGGACAGGGAGCTGATGAGCCACCTGGAATCTGGCTCTCCTGCCCCAGGCAGCCCCCCACCCCTCTGTGGCCCCCCAGCAGCTCTCTGTGGCACTGGGGTGTTGAAGTTCGAGCCCTTTGTTGCTGCCCTTTGGCGGGACAGCGGGGCCTTTCTGCGGGGCTGTTGTCCATTAGGAACGAAGCTGCAGAGGGCACTTGCTCACCAGCGCTTTGGGGCGGTACCTGGGGGGCGGTTGCTGGCCGGGATCGCTGTGCGTGGAGCCGGCGGACTCCTCCCCTGCGCCTGCCCACACTCTGTCCCGCTTCCCCTTCCCCTCCCCGCACTTGTCTCCAGCTGTCGTTTCTTCGTTGTCCCTGCTCGTGGGCGTGCAGTGGTGTCTACCTGTGGTTGGATTTGCACTTCCTGGACGAAGCCACGGGGAGGGGCGTGGCCTGCTTGTCAGCCCGTCGTGGGTTTTTTGTGTGTGAAACGTCCATCCGACTCTTCCTCCCCCTTCTCACCGACAGGAGTTGTGGGGTCTTTCCTTACCGGACACAGGTCCCTTTTACATCACACACATGTGCACAGGGCAGGGAGGGGCAAGGGTGCCGCCCAGGTGGCCGCGGAGTCGCCGAGCCGTCCCTGGTCCCAAGGACACATGCACGGTGGCATCTTAGCAGTTCTTAATTGACCTGTCGCTCCCGAGGGGTCTTAGAAAGGAGTGTTACTGGTTTTACCTAAATTTTTGATTTCGAGGCAGGTGTGGCTTTGTGTGCAGCTGTAAGAAGCGGCACGGAGTCCTGGTACCCATCGCCCCGGCGGCGGCATCTTGGACACCAGAGCGAACGTCTCGCCCGGCGTCTGGACAGAGCTTCCCGTCCTCCCAAGGGCCCCGTGCTCGCCCTCCGCTGGCAACTCTGAGCAGCGCCTCTGCCTCTGCGGCTCTGACTCTGTCCCCGAGGGCGCTCTGCGGGCGGGTCCACACCGCGTGCGGGGTCGGCCGCCTCCTCTCCCAGGACGTGCAGACGCGCCAGGGCCTCCTGCCCCATCCGTCTGTCTCTGTGCTGTGCGTCCCGGTGTGGCTCCCGCTGCCCGCCCAGCGGCGGTTCCTTCGCGTGTCCGAGGGGAGACACGCGGCTGCCGTGAGCAGGCCGCGTGGGGACACGCTTTCCATTTCTCCGGGGTGCGCGCCCGGGAGTGCAGGGGCCAGGTCACAGGATGGGCGTGCTTTTTTCTTTTTTTTTTTTAAACTTAAAGAAACCGCCCACCTGTCTGCTAGGGCAGCCTGCCATCCTTCCCTTCCCATGGCCGAGGGCAAGTGCGCTTCAGCTCGGGCCGATGTGGCCTGAGGCCGCAGGCTGGATGGCGTAGACAGGCGTGTTTTCTCAGTTCTGGAGGCTGGGAGTCCGAGCTCAAGCTGGGGCGCGTTGCTGCCCAGTGAGGCCCGTCCCCGGGGCTGGCAGGCGGCACCTTCTCTCTGTGCCCGAGTCGGGGGCGGCTGTGGTGTCTCTTCCTCTTGTGGGGACCCCAGTTCTTCAGGGTCAGGGCCTCGCTCTTCGGGCTCCCTTCACCCCCCTCAGCGCCCTGCCTCCAGGTGCCATCCCACCGATCGGCCCCTGGGTCCGTGGCAGCGCTCGTGCTGGGCCTCCATCGGGTCGTTGTGCGCGGTGCGCTGGGTGTGTCGTGCTCGCTGGGGCGCCTTCCTCCAGGGGCCAGCCCAGGGCCTCCCACCCGCACGCCGTCCTAGGGAGGCGTCTCCCCCTGTCTCCCCCATGCCGTGTGTGAGCCTCATTCTCGCTGTCGAGTTGGGGAGCTCTTCGCTTCCTGCAGACTCGGGCCAGCACGCCCTCCGGGGGCAGGGTGTCCTCTCGCCCCCTGAACGGGCCTTTGCAGGTGTGCAGCCTTCGCCCTGGGTGCGGTCCGCACGCCGCCTCTCCCTGTGAGCCCTGCGTCTGCCGTTGAGTCGGGGACGCTCTGCTGAGCACCCGGGCCTGAGGCTCTTATCCTGCGTGTGCTCTGGGCTCTTGCGGAGGTTCCTTCGCACACTTCACGTTAGCTGCTGCAGGGCGCAGAGTTCAGGTCGGCAGTCCTGGGCTCCGTGCCCCCGGACGTCCCGGTGCTGCAGCAGACACAGGACACTTGGCTGCAAACACCGGCCTCCCTACGTTGACGCTTCTGCCGGGTCAGCAAGCCCGTGGGCCTGCCGGGTGGCGCCTGCCAGTCCCCCAGTGCACAGTCTCGGTCCGTGCAGCCCGGTCCCTGCGGCCGGGCAGCGAGTCCTGGGGTCAGGTGCCCGCTTTCTTGGCAGGGAAGGCCTCAGCATCACCCACGAGGGGGAAGCGGCAGAGCAGACAGCCGTGCCCCCACCTCCCAGAGCTAGCAAACGTTAGCTGTCAGCACTATTGGGCTGCGGCCTCTTGAGCGAGGAGTTGAGCGTGGCAGCTGCTGTTGGACGCTCGGTTGCCTCCCGCTGCCTGGCCGCCGAGCAGCCAGCGCCACGGACTCCGTGGGTCCTGCCCGTGCGCCCTCCGCACACGTGTACCGCCTGCCTTGGGTGTCAGGTGCAGTGTGGACGGTGCGCGTCCTCACAGGTGGTTTGGCCGCCCGGTTGGCCGTCCATTCGGGACTGGCCTGCTTGCTAGTGTGTCTCAGCCACGGTTCTAGGTGCCGGGCGTCCTGCTGAGCTTCCAGACGTGCATGCAGGACAGGAGACAGACACCCCAGGAGTGAGACACGGTGTCAGGTGTCAGGACGTGTCAGGAAGAAGGGACAGAGCTGGGGCACGGTGAGTCAGGGAGGGTCCCCAGTGGGCTGGAGAGCAGAGCCTGAGGCGGGGGGGGGGGGCGGCGCGCAGGAGCCAGGCCAGCACCCCAGTGCGGGTGCCACCATTCAGGTCTGTGGGGGTGGAAAGGCCCTGGGTGGGGTGGCTGCTGCGTCTGAGGAGGGAGGCATCAGTGTGGCCGTGGCTGCAGAGGGGCCTGGCCGCAGGTCGAGCACCTGCACGCACCTCGGCCAGCCAGCTTGCTCTGTGGTTCTGGCGTTCCCGGTCACGTCCTTGGCGTGGCTGCTTGCACGGCCGTGTTGTCTGCAGGTGAGCACGGCCGGGGCCCCTCCTCCCTGGTCTTCCTGCGTCTCTCTCTCCGGCTTCAGTGCCCTGGCTGGCGTCTCTCCAGGGGACGCCCGTGCCGCCTTGCGGAGAGCAGACGCCCCGACTTGCTCTTGGGAAGAAGGCGCTAGCTGTAGGTGCTCAGCCGGTCCCGTTTCTCCGAGAGAAGGCGTTCCCTTCCACTCCCAGGTGGCCGCGTTTCACTGCGCTGTTTTTAAAGGCCACGAGTGGGCTTTGCATGTCGACAGGTGCTTTCTCTGGGTTGAGCGGACCCACGTTCCCTGCTCTGTCCACGGTGTGCTGCAGCGATTGGGTGTTTTTTAGGCTTTAGAGATGGGAAATGAGGGAGGAAGACGGGGGGAGGGAGACCAGGAATTGAACCGGCGGCCCTTTGGGTTGCGGACGACGCCCAGCCTGTGTGTGAGCCGCACCAGCCAGGACGTGCGGCGGTGGACCAGCCTGTGCTGCCGGCGCCGGTCCCTCGGCCGCACTGGGCTGTCCTCGGTAGGACCCGCCAGGCACGCTGCGCTGGTGTTTCCGGGGGTCCGGGGGGCTTCCCCGTCGGCGAGCGGCTCGGGCCTGCGGCTGTGGGGGCGCCGTTTTCTCTGCAGCTGTGCGGGAGCTGCTTTCTCCTCCTCTGTCTTCGGAGAGGTTCTGTGCAAAGCCCTTCTGCTTTCTCTCGTAAGTGTTGATGGAATTTATCCGTGAAACGGTGTGTTATTTCCACTTCGTGGATTTTCGTCTATTTCCATTCATCGGTTTTTCGTATGGATTTATGAGCTTTAACTTCTTAGCATCTGTGTAGAGCTAAAAACAACCCACAAACTACACGTGTTTATATAACGCCCCCCACCCCCGCCGTGCCCTGCACTCCGTGTGTCTGTCCCCTCCCCGCCACCTGCCCTGTCCCTGCCCCCAGGCGCCTCCCCCAGGCGGCCTGCGCCGGCCTCTGCTTCCCAGCGGCTCCGTCAGCGAGGTCCTGAGTCCGTTCTCTCTTCCTCGGCGTCCTCGATTTGGAGCTGGGTCAGCAGTCGGCCCCCCTGCTTCCGCTGCGTCGGGCTCCGTTTGGGGCCGCCGGCTTGTCCGTTCGCCTCTATGGACACATGGCGGTTTCCCGTGTGGCGAGCCCAGCGCAGCACGGGAACGCTGGCGTGCACGTCTCCGCGCGGAGGTGGGAGCGCCCAGCAGCGTGGCGACGGGCCCTGGAGCCGGTGTCCGGTTGCTTCCCCAGAAGCTGCCAGGCTGCCCGCCGCGGTCAGCTCGGAGACATGCAGACGCCCCGACCGATGTCCGGCAGCGCAGCATCTGGCCCCTGCGTTCCCTCCTGGGCAGTGGCGGCGGATGTGTGTGCTGAGGTGTCTTTTCTTCCGACTTGCCGGCTAGTGGCCCCGCATCAGCACGGCAACGGGCGGAGTGCAGGCCTCGTCCCCTCCTCCCCCGGGCAGCGCGCGACCTTGGCCTGGGTGGGTCCACCTCCCGCTCTTGGCACGTGGGGGCCGCACTGCGCCCGCCGTGTGTCCGACAGGTCCCTGCCTTGCCAGTCCACTTGAGTCCGCTTGTGTTCGGAGGCCGGCCTGCCTCCGGCTGGGCTGATTTTCTTCGCTTTCCCTCACTGCTCTCCGTTCCTGTGTTCGCTTCCTTCGTGCCTCGAAGCAGGGCGATGCGAGCAAAGCAGGATCGTGTGGGCTTTTGCAGAAAACAAAGGGCGGTCCCCAAGCCCAGGCTGGACTTCGCTCCGCGAGACACCTCACGGCTCGGCCGGGTCGCACGCTGAGCCGCTGTTCCTTCTTCTGACTTTCAGGAGGGTTTGCGTTTGTGTATGAAGCTCAAGATCTGGGAAGTGGCAGAGAGTATGCACTGAAGGTAAGAGCGGGCGCTGCCGCGCTCCGTGTGCGCTCCTGCTCGCTCCGGGGCAGACCGGTGGGCTGCTGCTCCGTGGCCTGTGTCCTCCGGTGGTGAGGAGCCCACAGCACCCCTGGACTCAGCCACAGTGTCCGGCCTTGGGGCCTGGGGGTAAGTGTGGCCTCTGGTGCCGAAAGTGCCTAGCGAGGCCCCCACCAGCAGGAGCGCCACAACCGCTCGCTGTGTGACCCGTGTGAGCACGGTGTCCTGGGCAGGGTCCCACAGGACAGCGGGGGTGCAGGCCGCTGGGTTCTGTCGGGAGACGCAGGGCCCAGCCTGGGCTGCAGAGGGCAGCGGCCCTCCCGGGTGTGGGGCGGGGCCCCGCCTGCCCTCGGCCAGGGCGAGGACCCCGCCTCGGCTGCGCCTCCTTTCCTGTCATTGTCTTGGCTCACTCCCCCGCTTGGAGGAGCGGGTTCCTGAGTGTGGTTCTCCCGTGCCTGGGAGTGGGCCCAGGGCTGTTTTTGGGGTCTGGACCCCCGTGAGCTCCCACGCAGGTAAGGGGGCCCTGTGCATGTATGCGGCTCTGCGGGTGCGGACTCAGAGGCCGCAGGCACTGACCTTGTCTGCGCTCTCCCCACGCAGCGGCTGCTGTCCAGTGAGGAGGACCGGAGCAGGGCCATCATCCAGGAGGTGTGCTTCTTGGTATCCTTTTCCTGCTGCGACCGCGCCCTGCGGGCGCGTGCGGACCGGCCTTGCTCCTGCACACACCTGCGGACGGTCTCTGGAGAGAGGCGTGTCCTTGTTCTCTCCCGCACGGTGGCAGTGCGCAGTTCCGGGGCCTGGAGCGGAGCTGTGGTCCCTCCCCAGACGTCTCCCAGGCCAGGGCTGGGCAGCCCCTCAGCGCCCTGCGGCCGCCCACAGTACCACCCAGGGCCGTTCCCTCCGGTGGGGGTTCCTGTGGTGGACGGCGGGCATTTCTTGCTTGCTCCCCCCAAGCTGGAGCTGCCCCTGAGGTGGGGTCTTGCCTGTTGCTGCCAGCATCTGCTCTTTTTCCTTGAAGCTCTGTCCACAGCGAGCCCAGTGGCCGCGGGCCCCGAGGGTGCTTGCCCCGCTGAGGTCCGGGCGGGCGCCTGTGCTGCCTGCAGCCTCACACATGCGCCTGCTGCTGCTGTCCCGCCCGGCCTGCGGTCGGGCACGTGTGGCCAGGGTGGTGGCGGCACTGGTGGTGGCCCCACCCGGGCTGTGCTGTCCGTCCCCACAGCCCCGCCCCTCGGCTCACCCCGTGTTTCTGCTCTGACGCACCGAGGCCCAGGGTCCTCTCGTTCGCTGCTATATCTTCAGTGTCTGAATGGCGTGGGCGCAGGGTGGGGCGCGTGGCGGGTGACACACTCCCTGACGAGGGCACGAGCACAAGCTCCCTCCCCGTGTGCCCGCTCTGCGCCCCACCCCCGAGTCTGTGGGCGAGCCTGTAGACTTCCACACTCTCCTTTAACGAGACCCCTGCAGAAAAAGCTTTCCGGCCACCCCAACATCGTCCAGTTCTGCTCCGCGGCGTCCATAGGGAAAGAGGAGTCAGACACGGGGCAGGCCGAGTTCCTGCTGCTCACGGAGCTCTGCAGAGGTAACGTCCCACGGGCCCCCCGGCGGCTTCTCCCGGGGCGGGCGGGGTGGGCAGCCTCGCCCCTGGGGGGCTGTGTTCTGGGGGCCAGCTCCCCCGTCCCTGGGGCGGAGGGGCCGAGTGAGCAACTGCGGAGGGCCAGGAAAGGCCCAGTCTGCGTCTGCCCTGTCCGGCGGAGGCAGCGATGGGGGCACACGCCAGCCCTCCTGGAGCCAGGGGCTCCGCGGGCAGTGAACGCGGGGCGTGCGGAAGGAAGGAGCGAGTCCAGGGTGTGTGAGTGCCCGGGCAGCCTGCGGGGAGCCACTGGCACCGGACAGCTCCGCTCCGTGGGGCAGGGACAGTGCGCGTGGGGGAGAGGGGGTACTGAGGCAGGTGTCTCCTGGGGGACGGGGACAAGACCCAGTCCCCATCCCCAGGAGAGGGGCTGTCCCGGTGGAGGGGTCGGGGCAGGGAGCGTGCCCCCGGGCATGGGGAGCCGTGGGGGTGTCCGGGCCCTGCCCCCTGGTTCTCACAGGGTCAGTGGGGGAGGGAGGTGCCGGTGCCGGCTCAGGTCCGCACCCGGCTGCAGTTACCAGGTGTCCCTGTGACTGCGGTTTTCATTCACGGCGAGAGTCCATGCTCGGTGGAAAGTGTGGCGCAGGTGCATGCCAAAGCGGGCTTTCGGGTCTGTGCCTGGCGTCTCCTGGCTGCCCCCCGCGCTCCCTGAGGCCCTCCCAGTTGCTTCGCCCGCGGGACGCACACCTGGTCGCCCACACGAGTGTCAGCGCGCAGAGGGAGAGCCGCGCGGTGGTCCTGGGGGCCTGCCCCCGCCCCCGCCCCCCGCCCCCCGCGCCTGCAGAGCTGCTGTTCCCGCACGGAGCCCTCTGCGCTGAGCAGCAGAGCCCGTGGGCACTGACCCTGCGGGGCCCCCTCCGGGGGCCTGCTGCTGCCCGCGTCCCCCGCCCTGTGCGCGGCCAGCGTGGAAGCCCGTGGTGGTGAGAGCCCCCGTCCCTTCCAGGGCAGCTGGTGGAGTTTCTGAAGAAGAGCGAGAGCAGAGGGCCGCTGTCGTGCGACGCCGTGCTGAAGATCTTCTACCAGACCTGCCGCGCCGTGCAGCACCTGCACAGGCAGAAGCCGCCCATCACCCACAGGGACCTCAAGGTGCCCCGCCCGCCCCGCCCGCTAGTTAGCGCCTGGCGGCTCCCGCCAGCCGGGCTGCGCGGAGGAGTCTCGGACACCCGTGCGGGAGCCTCTGAACAGCGCGCGGGCCTTCCAGAAGCTTCTCCCTCGAAGCACTGAGAGAGCCCTCCCTGCCTGTCGTTCGGCCTTGCGGATGCCATGGGGGCCTCACACCCAGGGCCCTGCCCCTGGGCCCGGGCCTTCCTCCAGGGTCCCCGAGCGCCCCTCACCTGGGCGCCCCTGCCTGTCCCCACAGCCCTGGGGCCCAGCTCCTGTCCCCCCACCAGGCGGGCGCACCCTCCACGGGTCCAGCGCTGCCTGCGCCGTGGCTGCTCCCAGCACCGGCCCTTCTCGGGGCGCTTGCTCCCCTGCACTGGCTGCTGTGCGTGTCATGGCGGCAGGTGCAAGGCGGCCCACGCACCTTCTTAGGGCCCCGTGGGCGGGCGTCCCTGCCGCCTCCCCATGGGGCTGTGCCCGGGGCTCCGGGCTGCATACTCCGCACCGGCTTTCGCTCAGCGCTGTGGTTTCAGGGTGCGTCTGTCTCGTGTGCCTGGGGTTGGCAGAGTGGGTGCGCTGGGCTCCCTGCTGTCCGGGCCAGTGGGGGCCAGTGCCCTCTGCTCTCCGGACGGCCTCGCCCCTGCTGCCAGCGGGCTGTGTGGTTTTAGTGGCGGTTTCCCTTCCGTGAGACGAAGTGGCCGTTTTCATGTTTACCCACGCTTGGATTTCCGCGCGGGGGAGGCCCCCGTGGCAGTGTTGCCTGCCTTTCTGCCCAGTTGCCGCTTCTGTCTCATCACAGAAGCCTGGGGGGGGGGGTGTGCGTGCGCACTCGCAGCGGTCACTCGCAGTGGTCACTCGCAGCGGTCAGCGTGCCGTTTGCGGGCGGGTGCTGGCTGCCTGTGCTGCTTGCTCCTGCCCCGAGCATGTTGTCCACGGGCTGTGGCTGCCTTTCTCTTCAGGGGGCTTGTGCTGCTCGCCCGGCACCTGGGTCCCAGCCCGGTGCCCCTTGCCCACCAGGGCCGCAGGCAGGCTTGTGTCCGCCTGGGCCCCACACGGCTCCTCGTGGCCCCGTGTCTCCGTGCACAGCTGTCCTCGGCCGTGGGCCTCGGGCGACTGGGGCGGGTGTGTGCCTCTGCTGTTAGGAAGGGCAGTCCTGTGTACGTTGCATTTTAAACGTCCATCTCACCGGACAGCTTCCGGCTGGGTTTCTTCCCGGCTTCTTGACGTGTCTGGTGCTTTTCCATGGCACGTCCACCTCTTCGTCTCCTGACCTCCCTGAAGGGGCCGCCGGGCGCCCCACGCTGTCCTTTGCGGTTGGTTGGGTTTGACTTGGTTTCTCCGAACGACCCATCTCTGAAGGGGCACATACCGGTTTTGATCAGAGGGAAGTTAAGGCGCCACACTCCCCCTCGGGGCAGCTGGCTGCCTGCCCCCAAGTTCGGAAGGGCCATCTTCTGGAATTTTCCAGGTCGAAAACTTGTTGCTGAGTAACCAGGGCACCATCAAGCTGTGTGACTTCGGCAGCGCCACGACCGTGTCCCACGTCCCCGATTACAGCTGGAGCGCCCAGCGGCGGGCGCTGGTCGAGGAGGAGGTGAGGCGCAGGAGCGGCCTGCGTGCGCCCCAGAGGGTGCGGGAGGGGCGCCGCGCTGGGCTGAGGGTCAGAGCCGTCCGCCGGCTGCGTAACGAACGCACTGGCTCGGGGCGGCAAGTCACAGGTCCACGCACGCAGGGTCCTGCGGGGGCGCGCTCCGCCTCGTCCAGGCTGTCCGGCACCTCCCGCCCGGCGCTCTGTGCCGGTCCGCCTAAGTGCGGCGTTGGCGGCGGTCCCGGGAGGCGCCTGGTCCAGGCCCCGGGTGTCGCCTGTCCACGTGCCCAGCCTGGCCCCGCCGCCCCCAACGTGCGTCTTCCTGTGGACAACCGCGCGCCACCCTGGGCGTGCCCGCCGAGATCACGCCGCCGTGCCCACGGCGTCCCTGGCCACGGGTCGGAGTGTGTGTTTGCCACATGGGGGGTGTGCTGTCCCTCCCTAGGCTGTGCTGCAGCCCCTGGGCCCCCCGGCCTCAGGTTCTTCACGTGGAAACCGGACTCGGCTGTGAGTTCTGTTCAGTCGCTCCTGTTACGGGGGTCCTTTGTCCACCGGAGCTCGTCCGGAAGCTGCTTTGAGAACAGCCCTTCCTCTCACACAGACAGGCAGCCGGCTGCGGGCCACTCTGGAGCAGGTCGCCCATCAGCTGGGCCGTCTGCCTCCCACACACACGGCTGGTCTCCCCTGGTGTGTGCTTCGGCGTGGCCACGTCGGCAGGCGCCGAGGCCCACGGAGCGCCACGGAGGGCGCATGGCCCACGGAGACTGGCGGCCGTGGGGGCGGCGGGCGGCGAGAGCTCTGGGGTGCGCAGGGCCGCCTGTAGGAGAGCTGCGGCTGCAGCTTCCCTGCAACAGGCGTGGCTTCCCTTCAGGTCACCAGGAATACCACGCCCATGTACCGGACGCCGGAGATCGTGGACCTGTACTCGAACTTCCCGATCAGCGAGAAGCAGGACATCTGGGTGAGGCCGCCAGGCCTGGGGCTGCGGGCGCCACGTGCCGTCCTTCGGTCCCCCTCCCTCTTCCGTTCTCTCCCGTTAGCGGGGTCAGACTGAGCGCTCGTGGGTGGGGTTGGGGCCCGCGCTGGCGTGCCGTGGCGCGGCGGGGCAGGGCCTCGGTGCAGGCAGGGCGGCTGGGGCAAGGGGCCCGCTGGGACCGGCGGGCCGGAGCCGTTCCCGGCATCAGGCACCACATCACTGCACACACGCTGCTCCTTCCCTCCCCGAAAGCCGCAGGGGCCCCGAGTGGCTGCCCTCGGCCATCCCAGCCTGGGGGCGCGCGCACGCTCCCCCAGCTGACAGTGTGAGTGTGGACACGCACATCGGAGGCCCCGGTGTCCCTGTGCTGAGAGTCCCCTGCCGGAGGAGAAGGGGGTGCCGAGCCCGCGCCAGGCTCCCCGCCGTGTCCCCCAGGGGCGCCGTGGGAGCAGCAGGCAGCGGCTGGTGCGGGGCTTGGCTGGCTCCACGGGAGCCTTGGCTGACCCCAGCCTGCTCTGCCTCGGGGCGCGTCTACCTGCGTGTGCTTAGTGGGCGGCCACCTTCCTCCGAAGCCCGCCACTCTGCTGCCCCAGGGCTCGAATGTAGGGACTTGGACCAGGGAGGAAGAGATTGGGGTGTGGCCGCCCCTGCCCCCGCTGTTCCCCATCCCCGACAAGCACAGGGTGTGGCTGGCTGTGCAGGAAGCACTCTGCTCGAGTGTGCGAATCCCGCCAGCCTGAGCCGAGGCTGTGCCCTCCGGGCCCTGCGTGCTCCGCCCCTCACCTCTACCCACTCCGCCCGCCCCGACCCCCAGGCCCTGGGCTGCATCTTGTACCTGCTGTGCTTCGGGCAGCACCCTTTCGAGGACGGAGCCAGGCTGCGCATCCTGAATGGGAAGTACTCCCTCCCTGCGGATGACACCCGGTACCTGGTGTTCCACAGCCTCATCCGTGAGTCCTGTGTGCGGGGGCTGCAGGCTGGGCCCCTGCCCGGTCCCCCGGGGCTCTCGGGCAGCCTCCCGGGTGTGGGCGTCCCCACGGAACGCCTGCCTGTCGGCCCGGGAGTCGCAGCGCTCCAGGGGGGTGGGCGGTGTCACTCCGTCCGGGTCTGGTCACTGCCCTCGCAGCATCACCTCGCTTGCTGTGCGAGTCGGGAACCTCCCTGAAAGGAGGGGCCTTGGGGCAGGGCTGTGCACACGCTGGGCCCCTGAGCACACGCTGTCCCCTGCAGGTGCCACGCTGAAGGTCAACCCGGAGGAGCGGCTGTCCATCACGGAGCTGGTGAACCAGCTGCAGGAGATCGCGGCCGCCAGGGGCGTGAACCCCAAGTCGCCCGTCACCGAGGTGCGCGCCGCCTTCCAGGCGCTCCTCGGGGGGCGGGGGCCACCTGACAGGAGGGCGGCAGCTCCTCCAGGAGACCCTGCTCAGGCCTGGGGCTCGGGGGCAGGAGATGGAAGGGGAGGCCCGGTGTGTCCGGCGGCAGCTGGGGAGGGGCGCGGGGTGGTAGGCGAGGCGCGAGTGGCACAGGGAGACATCTGCTCTGGGCTGCCGCTCGCCTGCACGCCACCAGCAGTTCCCTGCAGGGCGCCGGCGATGCCAGCGGACAGACCCAGGCCGCAGGCCAGAGGGCGCCTGGGCGCCCTGCCGTCTCAGCGCTCCTGGACGCCAGGGTCCTGGTGCCGACACCCAGCCCCCTACGCAGGGCTCTAACGCCCCGGGCAGTGAAGCAGCTGTCCCCCTGAGGGGCGGGCAGGTGACACAGGGCTCACACCTGAGGCCCAGGATGGAGCTGCGGCAAGAACTGGGCTGTGCTGCCACGGCCGGTGGCAAGACCCAGGCCCTGTGCATGTCCGTGACAAGCCGGCCCTGAGACACTAGGTGGCGCTGCAGCGCGCAGTCACGGGGAGGCGTCCTGTTCCTGCCAGAACCTGGCAGGCAAACCGGCGTCACAGAGGATGTGTGAAGAGGGGACCCAGCCGATGGGACAGCCGCATGCCGCCCATGGAGACGGAATGGACGTCAAAACCTCGGCCGCCTGCCGGGTCACAGAGATGAAGCTTCCCGTCACCTTGCTCTCCGAGCCTGATGCGGTAAAACTTCTGCTCAGTAACAAGAACGTTTTTGGAAACTCAAGCTGAAGCATGTCTCCGAGGAAGCTGCAAGGAGGGTGACGGTGGACGCCACGGCCCGCTGAAGACCCAGCAGAGCTGCGGCGGGAACAGCTGCCCTGCCCTCAGCTGGGCCCAGACGTCCAAGGGCCGAGCTGGCCCATCATCTCTGGGGCCCCAGGCACCCGTCTGCACGTTTCGGCGCCAAGGCTCCGGCTGGCGCTGGCCTTGGACTCAGCCACAGGAGACGGGCCTCTCGCTGCGTAGCCCCCGCCCACCTCTGTGGCAGGCAGAGGCCGCGAGGTGCTGTGGCCACCCCTGTGGACTGCAGAGCCTGGCACGTTGCAGAAGGGTGTGCAGGGGGCTCCCGGGGCGTGGGCCCTCAGGGCCACGTGAGCCGGCTCGTGTCACCGGCGTGACCGTGATGCGAGGGGCTCCGTGCCAAGTCAGGTGGGAACGGGAGCCTCGGCCTGTGCGGCTGTCTCCCTGGGGTGGGTGTAGTGGCACGTGTGTGGACTCTGACCTCTAGAAGGTGAGGCCCTGCTTTTGAATCCTCACAGCTCCTGGAGCAGAATGGGGGCTACGGACACGCCGCCCCGCCCCGAGGGCCGCCCCCGCCCAGGGGCCCCGCCGGCAGCAGCTACAGTGGCGGTGAGTCCCCCCGCCTGCACCCACCCTCCATCCCGGGGCCACGGTGCTGCTGCAGCTGCTGCGTGCCGCCCCCTGGTCCTGCCCCCTGGGCGTGCGGCCTGGCAGCAGGCGAGGCTGCTTATCCGGATCCCTGGGACCACCCCCCAGACCGTGGTGGGCTCGAGCTCCCAGAACTCGGCACCACGTTTAGGGCCGGACTCGGGACAGGTGTGAGCGTGTGCCATCAGGACAGCACAGGGGCTGTCTCCACAGCCGGGGGTCCGGCAGGCGTGTGCCACTGTGGACCAGGCACGGGGGGAGACGCCCAGGGCCAGGGGCTGCGGACCATGACGGCCAGTGCAAGAAGGGCTGCGTGGGAAGGTGCAGCCCTGGTGGGCACGGGGGTCTGCCACCGGACAGGGGCTCTCTGGGGCGGCAGGCAGGCTCTGGCCACGATGCAGGAGGCTCAGCGGGTCTCCCTGTGACTCGGTCGCCGTCAGTGGGCGAGTCACACCCTGTCCAGTGTGTCCGCAGGTCTGGGCGCCCCATGCTGGCACCATGGCACTGCGTCCTTCGAGGAGCCCTCAGCCTGGGCTCTGTGTGGCATGCTGGGAGGTTCCAGAAGGCACTGCCAGGCACTGCTTCTCTCCACGCACCCCTGTCCCATCGGCCCCCTCACTGCTGGGGGTGTGGGACCTTTGTGTCCTGGGGAGGGGCCATCCCAGCAGCCAGCCCATGTCCTGGGCACCGTGTCCATGCAGTGCGGGGCCCAGACACCCAGCAGGTGGGGCCACCTGGATGGCCCCGGGGCTCTCAGGGCGCCGGGAGGACCACACCACACGTGCTCACGCATCTCACACCACAGCCACGTGCGTGCCTCTGCACATGCACTAACACGTGTCCATGCCACACGTCACACACCTAAGATGTGTTTGCCATATGTCAGTGGCTTCCCAACAGTTCAAGAGTGGCTGGACCCTGGTCCTCGCTGCGACCCGGCCGCCTGGGGGCCTGCGTTGCTGGGTGGTCACGGGCTGCGGCGGAGACTGCAGATGACCCCAGGCACAGACATGGCATGTGGGTCATGTCTCTTTCCTTTTACTCCCCCCAAACTGCCTTCGAGGACTGCAGGTTTTGGGACTTGCCTTCGTTTGCTGTCCCTCTGCCCACATTCAGGCCCAGGGAGCTGGGCTGTCCTGGGGGCTCCCCCGCAGACCAGCAGAAGCTCACCTGCTGTCCAGCCACGTGGCCTTCTATGCCCGGCTGAGCCACCTGCACGACCCTACTCCTGCCCCCTCTGTGTCCACCGAGTCCTCTCACCGCTGGGATGGAGGTGGCCCTGCCTTCGCGGGGCCCTCGGTCTGTGTTTGTGGGGCAGCAGGCCCCCGGGTGTCTGGGTTCTGGAGCAGAAGCGGCTGGACATCCCAGAGATGGACATGGAGGGCCACGGGCGCCCAGGGGCGCCCGCTGACTGGCCCAGTGGGACCCTGCGAGAGCGCCTGGCAGGCCTCAGGCGCCGGCTGCTGTGTGCTTTCTGTGTGCGGGGTGCAGACGGTCGGCGTGGACAGGACGTGCGGCTCGCCTCGGGGTCTGGGGTCCTGGACGCCCCCGTCTCTGGGACCCGACCCCAGCCCGGCTGCCACCTGAGGCTTGTCTCTGCTCGCAGGTCTGGTGGTCGCCGAGTACGACCAGCCCTACGGCGGGCTCCTGGACATTCTGCGTGGGGGCACCGGGCGCCTGCTCACCAACATCAAGGACACCTCCTCCAAGGTCATCCAGTCCGTCGCCAAGTGAGTCGAGGGTGCGTGGGCTCAGGTCCTGCGCGGTAGCGCGCGGCCGCTCCGCACATGGAGGCGCTCTGCCCCCGGACCTGGCGGGACCCGCACTCGCAGCCGCCGGTGAGGGCCGAGAGCCTTGGGGCAGGCTGTGCCCTGCAGTCCCGCTCCCGCCCCCCTGGAGGGACGGGGCAGAAAGCCGACGAGCGTTGGTGTCGCTGTGCCAGCCGCTCGGGGGTGGTGTCGCCCCGCCCCAGCCTCGGCGCGCTGCCGTCCGCAAGAACGCCATCACGTGCGCGCCCTTCCCTCCTGGGGGGCGGGAGAGCGGGGCACGTGGCGCCTCGTTGGACGTTGCACGAGGGCTCAGACTCGGGCCAGACGCCTGAGCCTGTGGGTGAAGGGCGTCACCTGTGTGTGCAGGCCCCACGGCCAGGCTGCGGGACCAGCACTGGCGGGGTCTGGCGGCAGCTCTGCGACCGGGCCCAGGTCCCCAGCACCACCAGCGTGATGTCGGCCTCGCCATGAGGCCACCGCTCCCTCCACATGCTGCCTGTTCCGGAAGTGGAGCTGCAGCAGCCTCCGAGGAGTCACGAGCTCACGCCCGGGGCCCAGCGCCTGTCCTTTTGGTCGTGCTCAGCACTCTCCGCTGCTCGGGGTGGAGACCCCGCCTCGTTCTCTGTCCTCCCTGGTGCCGCAGCCATCGCGGTGTGTCCAGGGCTGTGTCAACAGCACAGGCACGCGTGCTTGTGCATGAGCGTGTGGGCACAAGTGTGCTGGTGTGCACCCGTGGGGTACACACACATGCAGGCGTGCGCTGTGTGCTGTGTGCATGCAGGGTGTGCACATGTGAACATGGGTGTGAGATGGGGTGCTTTCATGTGTGGTGTTGGGTGTGCACGTTGAGCAGGTGGGTACACGTGTGGGGTGGGCACACGTGTGCAAACAGGTGTGCACACGTAGTGCATGTGGCATGTGGCTGTCCCCATGTGAGCAGGCGTGTGCATGTTCATGTGCACACGAGCTGGTGCGTGCTTTGCATGTGGGCATGCCCCGTGTAAGCAGGTGTGTTCACGTGTGGCAGCAGGTGTGGGCACACGTGTGAGCAGGCATGTGTGATGCAAGTAGCTGCACGTGCATGTTCACATGTGCGTGCAACTGTGCGTGTGGGCGAGCATGGGTGTGAGCAGTTGTGTGTGCATGCGTGCCGTGCTGTCCAGGGATCCCGTACGCCTGTGCGCTTGGTCTCTGATGACCTTCCATGGCGGGAAGGAACTCTGTTCCCACCAAGGCCCCGGGTCCTGCCGAGCCGGGCAGTCGCTGGCGCCTCCGTGGCCCTTTGTGACGCCCCAGGCCATGCCTTGGCCCGGAGTGTCGCCGTTCCCAGTGCGTGCGCTTTGGAGACCTGACCCTGGAGGCAGGAGCGGTTGGGAGGCTGAGGCTCGAGTTCCGGGCGAGAGGGCAGCGCTGGCTCAGGGTAGCTGGGTGCTCGCCTCCCGTCCTTCCAGGGTGGGTGGCGCGTGGCCCCAGCTGGGCCTTTGCACTGCAGCCCCTGCGGACAGAGCAGGCGGTTGCTGAAGGTGAAGGAAGTGACTGAGCTGCTCTCAAAAAGAGAAGTGCGGGGCGAGGCAAGGTGGGGACACCTTTCCCCACGGGCCAGCGCTTCACGGCCTCTCGCCACGACCCTGGGGCCCTGGGCCTCAGCCCCCAGCTTCGGGATGGTGGTGGGAGGAGTTGGGGGCGAGCGCCGGCAGCCAGGCCCGGCGGGGACAGGAAGCGGCAGTCGGACCTTGCTCATGGCCCAGGCGCGGGGTCCGGACAGACGGCCAAGTGCGGAGCAGGCGCTTCTGCAGGTGGAGCCGCTCCCCGCCGACCCCGTCCACAGGAACGCTGACGCGGGGGAGTGAGCAGCCCCGGCCCTGCGCCGTGGGCCAGTGGCCCAGCCCGGACCACTCTGGGCGACCTAGGTGGCCTTGTGCTGCGGTGCTGGCGCGGCCAAAGGAGGAGGACGGTGCATCCCGTCGTCAGCAGCGAGGGTTTCCAGGTCAAGGTGAACGGAGTGTGTTGGGGTCTCAGGACAACCCCAGAGCCTTGGCGTGGAGCCCTCGTCACCGACCAGTTCAGAGACAGGGTGCACACACGTCAGCACTGGGAGGGCCTCGTGCTGCGCCGTCGGGGGAACCAGGCATGGCCCCCAGCGCCCACTCCCTGTGGTCGCCCCACCCCCGTGGGTTGAGGCGGGTCGCAGAGGCGGTACGCACTGGGCTCCACGAGGGCAGCTGGCCTGGGTAGAGACCCTACGCTCTGCACATGGTCTGGCCTTGAGCGTCCAGTCCATCCCGGGAGCCGGGGCTGCCCTCCCAGAGCCCCCAGGGGCTGGCAAGGGCCAGCCTGGCATGCGGGCAGGCCTCTCTGGGTAAGTGGTCAGCCTTCTGGGTGGTTGGCTGTCTGCTGCCCAGGACACACGCTTCAAATGGAAGAAGTTCCAGCAGCCCTGCGTTTGTTGGGTCAGAAGTAATGGTGTGAGTTCACTCATTTGTGGCTATCTCCACTGAGAAGGCTTTGGAGAGGTGGTGGCCTGGTAGCTGGCCTGTCACGGCCTTTCTGTCCTTGACGAGCAGCCGAGGTGGGCTGGCAGGAGCCCTGGACTTCTCTGAAAGCAGGGCGGCCACCATGGACTCGGACTCAGGGGGCCCGCCGGCCGCAGCTGGGACGGCTGGAGTGGAGGGAGATGCCCAGGTCCTGGCAGACTCGGGCGTCTGCTGCGAAACCCGAGACCAACACAGCGCTTTATTTCTCAGACACACGAGCGAAGGCTGGTCATCGGACGAGGGGTGGCCCTTTCCCTGCAGGGGTCAGGCACGACCAGTGGCTGGGCCTTCGTGCGCCTGACACGTGTGCCTGGCCACTGGAGGGGGAGGCAGGGGCACCGCCCCCACAGTAGACAGGTCCTCCGGTTGCTGTCCCGGGTATTGGGCAAGGGCCTCTGGCCACCAGGGTGCTGTGTGCCACAGGGCCACGCAGCCCAGGCCTCGGGAGCGTGGCCCTGGTCCCTGCTAACAGGGACTTTCTGGGCCACTGGGACTTCTCCTCTGCTGCCTCATCGTAGGGGTGTGGACCCAGAGGTCCTGGGGGGCCTGACCTCGGGGGAGGGCCCTCTGTGTGGCACGCGTGGCCTTGACTGCCCACAGCAGGCCCGTGTCCTGGAAGCCTGCGCCCGGCCGCCCGGCCTTTGTTCCTCGTCCGTCTGAGGCGCAGGCCTCGCACGTCCTGGGGCCACGGCGCAGGTCCCCTGACTCCCCGGCTCTGGGAGGGTTTGAACAGGCTGCGTCCGTCCCCCGGCACGCGGTCTTGGGCAGGCGGTGGGGTCGAGTGGCCGGCCTGAGCCGCCGGGTGGGGAGCCTCACCACTCCGGCGCCACGCGCTTCACGCCTGCGTGCGGCCTGCACTCGGCTCCCCGGGGCGGGGGGGGGTTGGGTTTTGCCAGGTGTCTCCATCAGACGTCCTGCACGCTGACTCACCGCGACAGCAGGTCCCCCTCCTCTGGTACCTGTCTGTTCCCGTTTGGTTTTAGTTAAAGCACAAGCCCCCCTCCCCCCCACCCGCCCGCCCTTCCTCAGCCTTCGTGTCTCTTTCGCGGGAGGGCCCTTCACACCCCGCTTTATGTAGGTCAGGTGTGCTTTAGAACACCTGCTCCAGAAGGAATGTGTTGTTAATGGTTTCCTTGCACATTCGGGGCTTTAATCCATGTGGATCTTACTTTTTTTTTTTTAAGACTTTTATTTATTTTTAGAGCGAGGGGAAGGGAGGGAGAAGTTGACCTGCCGCCTCTCACACACCTGCTCCTGGGGCCCTGACCCGTAACCTAGGCGTGTGCCCTAAGTGGGAATCGAACCGGTCACCCTTTGGTTCACAGGCCCACGCTCAATCCACTGAGCCATAGCAGCCAGCGCCCATGGGGGGTTTTCATCGGTTCCCGTCTGCTCTCCCCGACAAGTGGACGGCGGGCTGGGTGCTACCCCAGTCTGTTGTCCAGGTCCCCTGCTTGGCCCTTGGCTCCTCCCTGGCTCAGGCGGCCCTGACCCGGTCCCTGCAGCCCAAGCCTGCCCCACAGGCCTTCCTCCCCCTCCCCCTCCCCCTCCTCCCCACGAGGGTTGGCAGTTGTCCCTCAGCTCTTTCTCTGGACGAACTGTAAACTCGTCCGGTTGCCTGCGTGCTCACTTGGGACGGTGCATTTCACTCACTTTGCCCCCAGATGAGGGACAGCTGGTCTCTGGTGCTGACGGCTCCATCTGGGAAGCAGCGCCGGGCTGCGGTGTGAGGCGGTCAGGCCGACGAACGGCCCACACGCGCAGGGCTGGGGGCAACGAGGTGGGACCCTGTGAGTCGGGGAGGAAAGCGGGCTCGTGGATGACCTGTGCGGAGACCACGAGTGTCCCCAGGGGGAGAGAGCACGTCGATCCCCAGCTGATGGCAGCAACATGCATTAATGCAGGTTGGTTAAGAGAGCTCATTCCGCCCCGATTGGGGTGGCTCAGCGGCTTGGCTGCCATCCTGAAAGCCAAAAGGTTGCATGTTCGATTCCCAGTCAGGGCACACGCCTGGGTTGCAGGCCAGGTCTGTGGTTGGGGGTGTGCCGGAGGCAGCCGATCGATGTTTCTCTCTTCCCCTTTCTCCTCCTCCTTTCTCTTCTTTCTGAAAATTGAAAATAAGTAAATAAGAGCCCTGGCTGGTGTAGCTCAGTGGATTGAGCGCGGGCCTGCGAACCAGAGGATCGCGGTTCGATTCCCAGTCAGGGCACATGCCTGGGTTGCAGGCCAGTTCCCGGCAGGGGACACACAAGAGGCAACCGTACATTGATATTTCTCTCCCTCTCCTTCTCTCCTACCCTTCCCCTCTAAAAAAGATTAATAATAATAATAAAAAAAAACAGTTTTAAAAAAAAGAAAATAAGTAAATAAGTAAGTGAAAAAAGATCTAATTCTGAGAAGCGGGGTTTTTTTTTAAGGAAAAAATTAATAAATTACAGAGGGATATTTTTGTGACACTGGAGATAGAAGATTTCTTAGATGAGACAAAAAACACACAAGCCACGGAGGAAACAATAAATTTCAGCAACTTAAAAAGTCTCTTTTTCAAAAACCTGACATTTCTTTAAAATAGTAAAAAGAGGTGCGGCGCTGACGCGGAGCCAGCCGGCCCACACCGTGTGCGGGCGCGGTGTGGGGTTGGGCCCGCCGCGGCCCCTGCCGCCGGCCGCCGTCTTCGTTCGCGGCCCTGCCCTGTGCACCTCTTTCTGTCTCCACTCTCCGTGCGCCCTCATGTGGCTCTGTTTCTGCCGCTCCCCACGAGTGTTCTGCTTCTTTCCACCGTCCTGCGTGGCCGCCCTGGGGCCCGCAGTGCGCTCGGACCGCCAGCCCCGCCCACACCAGGGACGCCCCGCCCACACCAGGGACGCTGCGCCGGGCCGGGGGCCGGGTGTCCGGAGAGCTCTGCGGTGGGTGCCGCGCGGCCCCGACCCGCCCCCCCCCCCCCCCCCCCGCCATGCCCGGTCTTCGCTGCCGTGCACCCGCACGGACGCCTGAGCCGCTGCTCCTCGAAGCAGGCGGCGAGTGGTCGGAGAATTCAGGGCGACCCCGGGGAGAGTCCTCGTTCACCTTCGCTTCCTCCCCTGGTGCTCGCAAGGACGTTTACGGGGCAGGACTGCCCGCGGCAAGCTCCTGCAGTTTTTGTTTGAGAAAAGTCTTCATTTTTTTCCTGCTTGGAGGATAATTTCCCAGGGCACACGATTCCGTGTTGTTTTTGTCTTTCGACACTTCAGATGTCCCGTTCTGCTCTCGCTCGCGTGGTTTGCGAGAAGTGGGTCTGATTCCCGTACTTCCTCTTGGATCAGGGGTGCGTGCGGCTCCCCGCCCCGCTCCGCCCCGCCCCCACCCTCCTCAGGGTGTTTTCCTGCCTTAGATTCTCTGCAGGTGGCACGTGCCGAGCCAGGTGTCGCTCTCCCGGCGACTCCCTGCTCGGCATCCCCCGGGCTGCCCGGGTCCGGGGTGCGGTGTCTGACGTGACTTTGCGGGGACTCGGCCACTGCTGTCTCGGGGGTTTCTCCTGTCCCTTCTCCCGCTTTTTCCGGCGTCCCCACTCTGCGCACCGCCCGCCCCCCCCCGCGAGGCATCCCACAGCCCTTGCGTCTCCTGTGCTGGGTTTTGCAGCCTCCGTCCTCCTTGCTCTCCAGATTTAGAGGGTTCCTTCCGGTCAGAGAGCGTCTCCCCCGCCCTGTCCGGCCTGACGAGCCCGCCGGAGGCACTCCTTGTGCCGGCCGCAGGGCATGCGCCTCTGGCCTGTCCCAGGGCTCCCGCCTCTGCCCGCGTCGCTGACGGTTCTGCCGGGCCGTCCGCCTCCCCCATCAGCTCACTGGGGGCCGTCGTTTCCGATGGCCGGCCCGGTCGCTTCGGTGTCCGACTCTGACTGTGTGCGCGCCACCGGGGGGCTGTCTCCCAACCGCCAGATGTGACAGCGGCTGTTGGACATAGGGCAGCACCGAGCTCAGACCCGGGGCGGGGCCCGCGCCCGTCCACCCCTTGCAGCCTGTGGTTCCCCCCCGCCTCTCGGGTGGGCGTGAGCCCCACACAGGTGTGTGCGTAGTCACACAGCGCTGCCCGTGAGCTGCAGCCCAAACAGGAGACACCCTCCCCCGTGGCTCCCCAGGGCTCGCTCCGCTTTAAGCTTCTGTGGCGTGCCCCTGCGAGCGTCCCGCACTAAGCAAGTCCTGTTTCGAATTCCAGTTACGCGAAGGGAGACTTGGACATATCTTACATCACGTCCAGGATCGCAGGTACGTACGTTTGCTTTAGCCCTGGGGCACCTCCAACCCTGCTGCCCGGAGATGGGGCACAGAAGCATGGCTGCTGGGCAGGGCCGGGCGTCCGTCCCTGTGTCCGGGGGGCTCTAGGCCCACAGGGGACACTGCCAGTGTCGACCCAGCGTCTCCCCCTGGTCTGGAACTTCCTGGTGCTCTGAGGCCGGGGAGGTGTGGTGCACGGCCACGCACACTCAGAGCTGGGGTCTCCAGGCAAAAACCAAGCATGACCCGGATGCGTGTAGACCCTGTGTGCATCAGGCCTGGCAGCGCCCGCCCTTCCGGGCGCGCCGTCCGGAGCTCCCCCAGGGTCTTCCGAGAGTGGTGGACAGGCAGGGGGGTGGGGCGGGGCCCCGTGCTGCTCCCCTCCCGGCTCCTGCTGCTGGCGGTCACCCGCCGTGCGGGTTGCGGCCGCCCGGTGGCTGACGAGGCTGCCCTCCCCCCGCCCAGTGATGTCGTTCCCGGCGGAGGGGGTGGAGTCGGCCATCAAGAACAACATCGAAGACGTGCGGCTGTTCCTGGACTCCAAGCACCCGGGACGCTACACGGTGTTCAACCTGTCCCCGAGGACCTACCGGCCCTCCAAGTTCCACAGCCGGGTGAGGGGCCCGGGCCGGCAGGCGGCGGGAGACACCAGCGGAGCCTCCTGCTCTCGCGTGCAGGGGCCCGAACCTCCGGGACGCGGGCGCTCCTTCCCGCCGGCCCGGGCGTGGGGAGGGCCCTGCCCCCGGCTTCACTGCCACACGTGCAGCCGCCTGGTGCACACCTGGGTGCCGGGGCTGAGCGGGCCCTGTCCCCACAGGTGTGCACGTACGGCTGGGCCGCCCGCCGGGCCCCGAGCCTCCGCAGTCTGTACAGCGTGTGCCGGGACATGCACGGGTGGCTGCGTCAGGACCACAGCAACGTCTGCGTGCTGCACTGCACGGTGGGTGCCAGGCCGCGCCCACCCTCCCCTCGGGGATGCGGCAGAGGCCGTGGACGGGGGGCGGGGGGGGCCCTGCCCTGCGTGGCCCCGGGGCCAGGCAGCGGTGAGCCGGGGTGCTGGGCAGTGACAGGGCTGGGAGGCGGCCCGGGCGCCTGGGTGTCCCGGACGGTGACATGGGCCAGGGTGCGGGGCTCCTTGCTGAGCACCAGCCCCCGCTGCTTCCCAAGGACCAGTGGCAGGGGGCCCCGGGCTGGCATGTGGACCCCCCGCAGGCCCTGGAGGGGCAGCGGCCCAGGCCTGGGGCCCCCCAGTGCTCCCCCCTGGCCGGAGCACAGCTCGCAGCAGCACCCACAGCGGTCCGCACTGCCCGGTGCTGAGGCTGCGGCCTGGTGGCTCCCGGCTCTGCCCCTCCTCCCTGCGGCCAAGGGCCGCCCTGGCCGCCGGCGAGGCTGAGGCTTGTGTGTCGGTACACACCAGGAGTGACGGTGAGGAGGGTTCAGTGGTGTCGGTGAGCGTGGGGCCGGGGACGGTGGGCGTGCGCCGAGTCCCGCTGCAATGCTGCCGGCTCACGCTTCTCGTGAAGCAGCCGTTCCTCCGGGGGCTGGGCCCTCACCTGCTGGGGTGCGTGTCCGTAAGGTCCGGAGTGCGCTCCCAGCCCAGAGGACCAGCGCTGCTCCCCACCCCCAGGGAGGCGGGGGTGGGCCCTGCGTGAGCCGCCCGTGCCCTCTGTCCTAGGACGGGCGGGCCGCCTCGGCCGTGGCCATCTGCTCCTTCCTGTGCTTCTGCCGGCTCTTCAGCACCGCCGAGGCCGCAGTGTACATGTTCAGCATGAAGCGCTGTCCGCCGGGCATCTGGCCATCCCACAAAAGGTACCCGTGTCCCTCTTTGGGGACGTTGACCGCTGTGGTGCCCCGGGGTTGTTGCAGGGGGGCGGGAAAGGTTTCAGGAAGGGGTGGGGGTGGTGCAACGTGCGGGGGGGGCTCTGGCCTGGCAAACTGGCCCTGCCCTGTGCCGACATCCACCGCCCTGCTCTGCAGACCAGCTGGCCAGCGGGTCCAGGCAGGCCTGTCTCGGCCTTCGTGGCCCAAGCCAGTGGGCTGGGCTTCTGCCCGGCTCGTGGGCACCAGCTCCTGCAGCAGGTGTGGCCACGAGGCCTGCGCTGAGCTACTGGCTTTCTTGGGCGGTGGGGGCAGCGCCTCTGGCCACTGTCTGCACGCATGGGGGTGTTTGGGCGGCGATGTGGGACTAAGGGCAAGTGTCCAGGCCAGCTGGGGCGTTCCTGGCTGTCCCTTCTGCCTTGGATGGTCGCACAGCCTATGGACAGCGGGTAGGATGGGGCCATCTCAATGGCTGGGGGATGGCCCTGGAGCTAAGGGCACAGCGTCCTGTCCCTCGGCTGCCCAGGGAGCCAGCAGGGGCCGTGACCGGTGTGCTGTCCATGCAGGAAGGCAGGAGGGCGGGCTCGGCTCCCAGCACGGTGAGAGGCCAATAACCCTCCTTACATGCTGGCCTAGAAGCCACTTTTGCTCCCGGATTCCGAGTACAGGGAGGGTTCCTGCACCGGCCTGCTGCCCACAGCCAGGGGCCGAGCCAAGAAGAGGTCTGGGGCCGGCGGGGGGCGGGGCTGCCACACCTGGACTCCAGGCTGCTGCCCTGGGGGCATGGGGGGTGTGGGGGGCGTGGAGACTGTTCCCGCCATTACCCACCATTACTACTGAGAAATCGGCGAGACCAGCTTCACACTCGGGAGCCTTGCACCCTGTCCCACGGCGGTGGGCAGTCCGAGCTGGCCTGGGGTCCCAGCGGAGGGCGGGGTCCGGGTGCCAGGAAGCAGGGCCACAGAGAGGGGGGAGCCCTTCCTCTTGAGCCGCCCCTGGGCACTCGCAGAGCAGATTGGACTGGGCCAGAGGTCGGCTCCCCCGGCACGGGCAGCCCCCCACAGGAGGGCCACTGTGGCCAAGGGGTATGTGGAAGACACTAGCGGGGAGGCAGGCCCCGTGCCGGGCGGGGGGGTCCGGCCTTTGGCAGAGACGGGGCCGCGGGACCGCGTGGGTGACAGGAGGAGAACACGGGGACACCCGCAGAGGGGCCGGCGCCGCCCCCATCACACCGCTGAGGCAGCGCCAGGAACCAGCAAGGAGGAGACGGGCGCCCGGCCCGCGGGAAGCCCGGCCGCCTGGGCCTGTCCTCCTGGCCGGAGGCTGCGCTGAGGGAAGGGGCCCGGAGGCCTTCTTGTCGGAAACTGCGGGGCAGCGGGGAGGCTTGGGGCCTGCAAGTCGCACATCCGTGGGGGGAGCCGGGGAGCGCGCGGCCAACGCACGGTGGGTCCTGGAGATCCGTGGCAGGGGGGGCCTGGCGTGGCTGAACAGGCAGAAAACGCAGCGGGGGTGGGGGGGCAGTGGCTTGGCCATGGCGGCCATCGAAGGGCAGGGGGGTGGCGGGTGGGACCAGGCCCCGCTCGGGGCCGTCGCCGTGGGCCGAGTCTGGGAGGCAGCGGGCAGCGGTGGCGGGGGGGCGGTCTCCGCGGAGCAGCCGGGCTGCGCTCGGCGGTGGACGGCCTGCGGCTCAGGAGCAAAGCGCGGAGCGAAGAAAACGGACACGGCCCGTGCGGGCGGCTGGCGGCGTTGAGCCCGTGTGTTCGATCGGAAAAGACCTCGTGCCGGCCGGAGCACGGGCCCCCCGGCAGGCCCGCGAGTGGCCGTGCCCCGAGGGTCCTGTGACGTGCCGTGCCCCTGCCGGGGCTCCCGCAGGTACATCGAGTACATGTGTGACATGGTGGCCGAGGAGCCCATCACGCCGCACAGCAAGCCGGTGCTGGTGCGGGCGGTCACCATGACGCCCGTGCCCCTGTTCAACAAGCAGCGGAGCGGCTGCCGGCCCTTTTGCGAGGTCTACGTGGGCGACGAGCGCGTGGCCACCACGTCCCAGGAGTACGACAAGATGAGGTGCGCGCTGGGCTCGGGGCCGCCCCCACCTGCCTGGGGCGTGTCGCTCTGGCTCCTCCGGGAACGAAGGGGGAGACGCGGTGGGGGTTCCCACGACGTCACGCCGAGGAGGGGCTTCAGCGGAACAGCGAGATGGGAGGGTGGGGGTGAGGCCGAGGCACTGGTCTCATGGGGCCCTCCTTGCTCCACCCTAGGGACTTCAAAATCGAGGATGGCAAGGCGGTCATCCCGCTGGGCACCACCGTCCAGGGGGACGTGCTCATCGTGATCTACCACGCGAGGTCCACCCTGGGGGGGCGGCTGCAGGCCAAGGTAGGCGCACGGGGCGGGGGGTTCTCCGGAGGCCCGGGGTTTCCCCCGCGTCACAGCACGGCCACCTGCTCGGGGACCGTGGGACCCGAGGAGCCGCTGGCCGGAGCAGGTGGCCGTCCCCCCGTCCCCGGGCCTTCAGCGACCAGAGCGTGTCTGACGTGTCCTGCGTGCTCTCTGTGCAGATGGCGTCCATGAAGATGTTCCAGATCCAGTTCCACACGGGCTTCGTGCCTCGGAACGCGGCCACTGTGAAGTTCGCCAAGTATGTTGGTGTCCGCGTGTGGGGGGGGAGTTCTGGTGCCCCCAGAAAGGGACCGAGCCGAGGCGGGTGCCTGCTGGCACGGTGCGGGGCGGGCATGCGGCCTGTTCACTCCGCCCGGGGGAGGGCTCCAGGCGCAAGGCTGGGGGGGGGGGGGGCCGTGCTGGCGGTCAGGACAGCAAGGCCGAGGGCTCCGGGCGGGGGCGGCGGGGTGGGGAGCCAGGACCTCAGGGTGACGTCGCGGGGTGGGCCGGGGCAGGGCTGCTCCAGCTCATCGTCCCAGCCCCTGAGCTCAGGAGGAAGCGAGCGAAGCCTGTGCCTGGCGCGGGGGTGGGGGCGTGCCCGGCGGGGGCGTGTTTGGTGAGCGCACGCTGGGTCCGTCCTCGTCGTGGGTCTTCTTCGATCTGTTTCCTGGGGGCGGGGGTCTCGGGGAGGCCCCCCAGCTTCCCCGCTGGGACGGAGTGGGCGGCGTGGGCTCGGGCCCCTCTCGGTTCAGCGGTTCAGCGTGCCCGCCGTCTGGGACCCGCCGGCTGTGCTGGGTGTTGGCGTCTGCCTTTCCTGACGTCGTCCGCCCTCGGCTGGTCTGGGGCCAGCCGGGCTGCTGTTCTGAGTGTGCGGTCACGGAGGCCAGCGTCTTGCGACTCATCATCAGCTGGCTGCTGGTTGCGCAACCGTTTGCTCACTGTTTGTCTCAGTTTCCTCATCCTGGTTGTCAAGGAACTGTCCTGGCTTCTCACTAACTAACCCGCATCACCAGGACGCCCACCAGTGTCCCTGTGGGAGGGGCGGGGCGGAGTGCAGGCACCCGCCAGCCGCGCACCACCGGCCGAGGGACTCAGCACAGTGGACGACAGGAGGCTCTTGAGTCTCTGGCCGGACTTGAGTCCCAGGCGTGCCCCCCAATCTGAGGATGTTCAGCGTCCAAGACAGTGGAGGCCACCACCGTGCCCTCTGATTTCTCGGTGGATGGAGCTCTTCCGCGCTGGGTGTGGCAGAGCCGGAGGAGGTGCCCCGCGTGTCCCGCTGGCACTGAGCCCCTGCTCTGTGCGCGGTGCTCTGGTGGCCGCCGGTGCGGGGGTGGCGGGGAGAAGCCCGTGGGCTGGTTCGGAGACCCGAGCGTGAGGAGCTGCTGCTGAGGGGGGAGCCCCGGCCACACCCGGCACTGGGCGGCCGGGCTGCTTTCCCCGGGGCCCTGGCTCACGGGAACGCGGAGGGCCGGAGGCCTGACCGAGCGTGGGGCCTCGTGAGCGGCCTCCCTCGCAGACGGAGACGCCAGACTTGGGGCAGCTGGGCTGATGGAGGTGGCGCGGGGCCTGGGCCCAGCTGGGGCGCCCTCTCAGGGGCACGCGTGGTCCGTGCCGCAGGGGAGCGTGGGGAAGGTCCACAGGCAGCAGCTGCCGCCGCTCCCCGGGGCCGGAACGCCCCACCCCCCACCCCCACGTCCCGCCCGGTGACGGGGCCGCTGGGACCCACGCCTGGGTCCCGAGAGGACGGAGCTCTGACCGGGCCCGAGCAGGCTCGGGGCGCCCACGCGGCTGAAGAGCTGCCTGGCGCTTGCCGTGGCGAAGACTCAAGATGAGGGCGCCGGCCTCGGGAGCCCGCGGGTGCACCTCCGCATCTCTGCGGGTGGTCGCTCTCCGCGCGTGTTTTCACTTCCGTGTCTCTGCAGCGCCTTCCTCCCACGGGCACTTAAAAAGCCGCGCCGTCACGATTTGAAAAGGAGACTGCCGAGGCAGACGCCACAACTCCAGCGTTGCTGGGCTTTTCCCCCTTTGGAGGAAGATGAACTCCCAGGACGTCGGTCGTGTCCAGCCGCACGGCCAGCTCGCTCCGGGGGCGCTGGCTTTCGGAGAGAAGCGCGGGAGACGGAGAGGAAGAAGCGGGGGAGGGTGCGTGGCGGGTCAGGTCCCGGAGACGGCTGAGGACTCGGATCAGCGGCGCAGCAAGTGCAGGAAAACGGGAAGGTGGGGGTTCCCTGCAGACCTGGGCTGTGCCAGGTGACAGAGCGGGCTCGGGCGTCGGGAGAGGGAAGGAGGCGTCTCGGGCCCCGCGAGCGAGTGTGGAGCTGGGGAAGGCGTTTGGAAGACCAGACGGAGGAGGAGGAGGAGGAGAACAGAGCAACCCTTGGAAAACGGTTGGCTCAGACGTGTTCACACTCGTGAGAGACATCGGTTCCTAGACTCAGAAGCGCTTTCTGGAAGGAAGGTTTTGGGGAGAGGGAGGAGCCCACTGCCTAGACGTGAACCAAAGGCACGACTCTGGAGGCTCCTGGGCGGAGGGCGCGACTCCCCGCAGCAGAGGGCCTCACGGGGGCGGGGGGTCAGCCTCCACGGGGGCTCGGGAAGCGGCTCCGTCTCCAGCGAGACCACCCTTCCGACACCGAGCTCCCGAGAACAGGAGCTTTCCGACGCACAAGAGGTGTTGGCTGCAGGGAGCTCGGACGGGAGACTCGGGCCTGCGTCCGGGGGGTGTCTCGGACAGGAGGGGGCGGTCCCTGCGGTCGGCGAGTCCACGGGAAGGTGGTCAGCCAGGGGGACAGCCGCCATGCGCCCTGACGGGAGGCCCAAGAGGAAAGACGGCCGCGCCGAGGGCTGGGGCCTGTGCCTGAGCGCGTCCCCAAGAGCGTGTGCCAAGGGCAGAGCTGGACGCAGGCCAGTGTCCCCCCGCGGTGTTCGTCCCGCCAACGTGAGGGACGCAGGTGCGGCCGGTGTAGCCCGTGGGGGCCTCTGCGAGCCTGTCACTCGCGCACACAGTCACGGAGTCTCGTGACCAGAACTCCTGAGATCCACCCTCAGCCACTTCCAAGCACGCGGCCCGGCGCTGCCGGCGGCAGGCAGGGTGGCAGTGGGGGTGCACGCAAGCGGCAGGGGTGGGGGGGGGCTCGGGTCACGTGGTCCCGGGTTGGCGGTTCAGGCCTCGGTGGGGTCGGAATGACCAGGGGCAGACTGCCAGGGGTCAGCTTGGAGGGGCCCTGGCCTCGGGGGCCGGAAGCAGCGAGGCGGGTGTGCCGGTGACACGGGCTGAGAGCACTGCTGTGGGCGGAGGCGGCTGCGCCCTGGACGTGGGGACGTGCGGGCGTCCCTGCGGGCAGTTTGGGAGGGATGTGGACGCCAGCGCTGGGCTGCTCCGCCCGACTGGCCTGGCAGAGGCCGTCCCCGGGCAGGAACCCTGTGGCAGCGGCGTCCTCCGAGAGTGGGCGGGCGAGCGAGGCAGCCGTGACGCGGGTCAGCGGCCACGTCTCACAGCCAAGTGGGTCAGGCGGCCAGCGGGGCCTGGGTGCCGGGCCCTCTGCCACCCGGCGCTGCCTCACTCACAGACCCCATTGTGCTCTCACCGGCCCGCTGGGTGGGGGCCGGGCAGGCTCTTGGGGCCAGCGGGGGTGGGGCGGTGGGGCGGTGGGACGGGGCCAGCAGCCCCACGTGGGGCTCGGCCGAGCCCGCAGAGGCCCTGCGCTCCCCCTGAGGGCCCCCTGCGCCCCCTGCGCCCCGGTCCTCGCTGGCTGCCGGGCTCCTGCTTCCCCAGCAGCACTGTCTCTGGGTCGACGCCTGTTTCCGCTTCAGCTGCCTGGCCGCGGGGCCCTCCTGCTGCGGGTCCCTGACCTGCGAAGGGCGGGGGCTGTGGTGGCCACTGGGCCGGGTGTGAGTAGACAGAGGGGCCACCGCTGCCCGACGGGCCGGGGGTGGGGTGTGAAACTCGGGCCACCCTCCCGAGTCCCTGCCTGCAGGAGAGAAGGCGGGAGAGCCCCGGGCCCGGCCCCCTGGGTCAGGGCAGCTCGCCGAGCGGGTCTGGCGGAGCGCCTGCTGCGGCCCCGCCACCCCCACCGGCCCTCCCGCACCCAGGGCGGGCCCCCCCCTCAGGTCTCAGGAACCTGCCGCCACCTTCCCTTCATAGCTGGGCTCCCGTGTCGCATGGGGCAGTCACTCCCACAGGTGCCGCTGCGCGGTCGGGCCCCGTCTCGGGGTGCGTGCGGCCCCCTGCGCTCCCCAGCGTGGTGCGGACCCGCCGAGTCGGGGTAGTCAGTGACAGGGCGGCTGAAGTCGCCGCCTCCGAGGTCCCCCAGGGTGCACCTGCCTCCCACCTGAGCTGGCTGGCGCTTGGCAGCCAGAGTCCTCGGCGCCTTGCCGGCCCCCTTCCCCCAGTGGGGGGGGGGCAGCAGGGGCTGCTGTCCTGCAGGCAGCGGCAGGTCTCAGGCATCTGTTCACAACCGCAGCTGGGGGTGTGGCGTGGCGTTGTCACGCAAACGCCTTTCCCGTCTCAGCCAGCCTGACCTGAACCCTGTGCTGGAGGGCGGGGGCAGGCCCGGTGCTGCTGGGAGGGGGGCGCGCACCGGATGCTTAGCCCCTGTGCAGCCGGAAGGCGGGCACCCGACTCTCCCTGTGGCCTTCACCTGCGCTGCTCTGGGGGTCAGGGTGGCCACCCAGAGCCACCCAGAGTGAGGCCACGCAGGGTGAGCGCGTCCTGCTCCTGTCTGATGGGGCCTGGCCTCGCACTGCAGGTACGACCTGGACGCGTGCGACATTCAGGAGAAGTACCCGGACCTCTTCCAAGTGAGCCTGGACGTGGAGGTGGAGCCCCGAGACAGGCCCAGTCGGGAGGCCCCGCCCTGGGAGAGCTCGAGCATGAGGGGGCTGAACCCCAAGATCCTCTTCTCCAGCCGGGAGGAGCAGCAGGACATTCTCTCTAAATTCGGTGAGGGCCTGTCCTGACCCCGGCACCCGGAGGCCCTTCGGGGTCAGGCTGTGCGTGGGCGCAGTGAGGGGTCTCGCTGCTCCGGCCTCGGGGGCTGCCCGAGGTCGGGTCTGAGTCACAGGCCGAGTCAGCGAGGGCCCGTTCGGGGGGCGCGTCCATTTCCTGCGCGGCCTGAGGGGTGAGGCCTCCTTCTGGGCCAGCGTGGCTCAGGGGCTGCCAGCCCGCCCGCCCTCAGCTCCGCGCCTGCAGGTCTCACCTCCGCGCGGTCGCACGGGAGCGGGACCTGCGACGCCGTGGGCGGCCACGGCATTTTCTCCCAGTCCTGGCTTTGTGTTTTTTACACGTTGTCACGGGAAGACAGCTCAGCAGCGTGCTGTGGCGTGCAAGCATGTGGGTCTGTGCACACGCGTGCCTGAGCCTACGCTGGGGTCCGTCGACACACTGGGCCCCGGTGGTCTGCGCCCGGGCCGCGGCTGCTGCAGCGATGGCGGCGTCCGGGGGCCGGGGGCCTGACGCCTTCCTCTCCTGGCAGGGAAGCCAGAGCTCCCCCGGCAGCCGGGCTCCACCGCCCAGTATGACGCCGAGACGGGGTCTCCAGACACGGAGCCCCCGGAGTGCGAGTCGCCGCAGAGCAGCGGCGCTGACAGCGGCCACTTCCTGCGCACGCTGGACTGGCAGGGTAGGCCCACGGGCTCGCCCTGGGCCCTCGCCGTGGCCGAGCGTCTGCAGGGGCCTGCGCGTCACTCAGCCCGCTCCCAGACCTCCGCTCCCGGGCCCCTGTCCCGCCCGCGGGGGCTTCGGCCCCGTCAGCAAGCCGCTGTCTTTCCAGAAGAGAGACACCCGGAGGCGGGCCCGGAGTGCAGCTTTGTCCAGGAGACGCCACACGCCCCGGCCGAGGACGCGGGGGAGAGCGAGCCATCGGACGAGGACACAGCGACCCTCTCCGCCGAGAGCAGGGACACGGCTGAGGAGGACAGGCCAGGCTCAGAGGCGAGGGCCCAAGGGGAGGACTGGGTCCTGGAGGCGGACCCACCGGCTGCACCCCCGGAGTCCGGGCAGCCGGAGGACGGCGTCGACCTGCTGGGGCTGCACTCGGAGCCTGCGCCTCCCGCCCAGGCCGCTGGGGTCCCCCCCAGCAACGCCGACCTGCTTGGCTGCCTCCTGGGGACCCCTGAGGCTGCCCCTGAGAGTCACTCAGGTGACCTCCTCGGAGGAGAGACTACCCTACTCTTCGAAAGCCCAGCCCCACCCACGAGCGAGCCCGCCACGGCCGGTACGTGTGGCTGGAGGAGCAGGTTTCTGTGGCACGGCCTCTGGCCCCTCTGGCTGGGTGGGCGGTGGTGGTCAGCGGTCCAGGACCAGCCATCAGGCGGCGGCCACGCTAGCCTGCTTCCACTGCCTGTCCTGAGCTCACACCCCACATCCCCCCCCCCCTCGGGCTGCTGTGTCCCAGAAAGTCTGAGGCCAGGGCGTGGGTCCACAGACGGGGCCATCTCGAAGCCAGGGGTGCCTGGTGCTCCGGGTCTGGGGCCTGCACGGCCTCACCGCCGCCTGCTCCTTGGGTGTCTCTGCAGCTGACCCATTTGACCCTCTTCTGCTGACTGCTGATCCAGACGCCCAGCCCTGCTCCAAGCCCGACCTCTTTGGCGAATTTCTCAATGCAGACCCTCTGGCTACCCCGTCCTCGTCCTTCCCCTCCACCCACAGCGCCCCGCCCCCTGCCTGCAGCACCGACTTCCTGCAGCTGGGTGAGTGGGGCCAAGAGGTGGGTGGTGGGGCCCTGTGTGGGCCCCAGGCCGAGCGGGTTGCCCGCCCCCGCAGGACGCCACAGTGGCTGGTGTCCCCACCTTGTGCTCTGTTTTGGGGGTGGGCGGAAGGCCATTCCAGCGGCGCTGGGTGCAGCTGCCAGCGAGTGTGTGGGCCGCCTGCGGGGAGGGGTGAGGGCGGCCCTGCCGGGGCCTCTCTGCGGCTCGCCTGTGCTCTGGGCAGCTCCGCGGCCTGTGCGGAAGGGGAGCCCGGTCAGCGTTGGCCGCGCCACCTCTCAGCACGGCCTCCGCGCCCCGGCCTCTCAGGGACCCCCCCAGAGTCGAGGGCACAGCCGGGGGCCCCTCCGCAGGGCGCACACCCACGTGCGGGCGGCTCTCCTCCAGGGGACGCGACAGCAGAGCCTGGCAGGATGACAGCCTCAGCCAGCCACCCGGACCTGCTGGGAGGATGGGTCGCCTGGGCCGACGCGCCGGCCCCCGTCCTGGCCACGGAAGGTGCGCCCCCGCCTGCTGGGAGCTGGCGCCCCTGCCCGTCGCCGCCTGCAGCCTCGCCCCCTGTCCCGGGGCGGTGCACGTGTGCAGCCCAGGGCCCTCTCACGGCCCCGCCCTCGCCTCCGGGGGGGGGGGGGCGGTGTGCCCAAGACACGGCCCGTCGTCCGCGTGTCCTGGGGCCCTGCCCCGGGGACGGCTGTCCTTTCCGTGCGTCGGTGGCTCTGTCCTGTTGGGAAACGTCGCCTGCGAGCCGACGGGCGTGAGGCACAGGCCCCGACCTTCCGCCCGCGTCGCGCCCCCCGTGTCTTCCGGGGGCCGTCCGTGCCCTGGCGTGGCCTCCGCCCGTCGCCCCCGCAGAGCCCTTGTGGGAGGGGCCGTCTGCGCGACGTTTCCGCGTCCAGGCACAGAGGGTCCCCAGACCGACCCTCTCGAAAGGGCGTCACAAGGCACATGCTCGCTTCCGGGAGGCGCCGGCACGTGCGCTGGGGTGGGGGGCAGCGCCGGGCACGGCCTCCCGCAGTGTCAGGCGGGAGAGCGGCTGGGGCTCCCTTCGCTCGCCCTCAGGTTGACGTCCTCTGTCTGTCCCCAGGCCCCTTCTTCTGTCCCGGAGGCCAGCCGGCCCCCCCTGGCCCCCCCGCCAGCCAGACCAAGTCTCAGAGCCTGGACCCGTTCGCAGACCTGGGCGACCTCAGCTCCAGCCTCCAAGGTGACGTGTGGGCAGCAGGGGGACGCACTGGGCAGGGCCCGCTCGCAGGCGGGCTCCAGGCTCCTGTCCTCAGGCCACGCCCTCGGCCCGACTCGGCTGCCCTGGGCAGGACCCGCACCTCTGCCAGCGGGGACCAGGGCACGGTGACACCGGGAGCAGCCTGGCTACTCCTGGGGGGACCTGGCCCTCGCGAGCCACGCAGCGCCGTGGGGGAGGCTGGGGGAGGGCTCTCCTGGAGCCGACCCGACGCCCTGGGACGGGTCCCGCCACTGCCCCGGCTCTCGCCCTGCGGCGGGTGGGCGGCGTGTGGAACCGCAGGCTGCAAGGAGCGTGTCCGCAGAACGCCTGGCGTTCAGGGCGATGTGGCCCTGGCCCTCGGGCCGCACGCCTCCTGGGGGAGCCGGGGGGCTGCTCCTGCCCGGCCGCTGCCTCCCTGCCTCCCGCCTGTGAGGCTCGTGCAGGGGGCCGGCCTGTGGGGTGGTGTCCGCCCCCTCGATACGCGTCCGGGGCCCCTGCTGCTGCCATCTTGCTGAGTCCCGGGAGGGCTCCTTCTCTGGTCCATTTTCCTAACGGTTCCCTGAAGCTGGGGTTGCAGACTCTCGGGGCGCTCCTGGAAGTCCGGGTTTGTCCTCAGCCCCCCACCTCTGCTGTGGCTACTCCCTGGGAGCATGGGGTGGGGCTGCCCGCAGCCCCCCCGGGTGGTGCCCGGCTTGTGGGCTCCGGGGCCCGTGGGGGAGGGCTGTCAGGATCTGAGTCACCTCCTCGGTGTGGAGCCCGCCCTGAGCTCGGCCCTGCAGCCCCAGACCCTCTGCCCCCTCCCGGAGCCGGTTTGGACAAAGCTGGTGGAGCCCAAAGAAGCAGAGACTCGGGCTCTGTCTCCCAGAGGCCTCCGCGCCCCTCATCACCGAAGGCAGGGCAGCTGCCTGGACAGAGACTGGGCGAGAGGAGGGCTGGAGGCCCCCCCACCCCGTCACACCAGCCGCCGAGGGACGCGCCTCCCCTGGGAGAGGCGGGACCCCGACCACATGGAATCAAGCGGGCGAGTCTTCGAACGCTTGGAAACTGTACCTGCGAGTGACACGCAGGCCGCCCCAGAGCGTCGGGGAGGGCACACGCCACGCCGAGTGCCGGCAGGAACCCCGACCTGGGGCACAGGGACGGGGGCGGGGGTGGGTGCGTCGGACACCGCTCCGGAAAAGAAGGGACATCTCGAGGTCCCTGAAAGGAGAGCAAAGGAGACTCCAAGTTGATTAAGCAAACAGCTGGTTCTTTGAAAAGGTTGATGAAATTGACAGCTCCGCTGAGGGAAACTCCAGAAGGGAGGGTGACACAGGTCTCCAGGTCAGCACAGCTGTCACCCGGGCGACGAGGCAGCACGGGCTGCGGGGCGTGGCGGCGCCGGGGGCGGGGACAGGCTCTCCCCGTCTCGGGCGTGGGCCGTGGGTTGCTCGGATCCTCCGCAACCGAAGAAAGTGACCCTACTCCTGAAGCTCCCCCGACGGGAGCTCCGGTCCCGACGGTTTCGTCGGAGACCTTGGCCGACTTGCCCGGAGCTCACACCAGCTCCGCGTCACCTCTTCCGGGCCGTGGGAGAGGCAGGGCCGTTCTCGGGCGACTCCACGAAGCTGGCGTCGCACCGGTGCCGAAACCAGACGGTCGGTCGGAACAAAACCGCAGGGCCCCTCGATCCGTGGAGGGCTGTGCCCCCGGGACAGCAGGGGGTGCCCGAGAGCGTGGGCTGGCGGAACGCACCGCGCCCGCCGGTCCCGGTGCCAGCGCAGAAAAGGCATGTGGCGGAGCACAGTGCTGACCAATGACAGATCCACGGGGGCACTGCACTGGCTTGGCAACGGGCGTGTGCAGAGCCTCCCCTGAGGGCAGGTGCGGGCCGGGCCACCCTGCCCCCCGGCTCCCCGGGCCCGGCCTGCGCAGGCGGGAAAGGCAGCGGGAACCGTACACGCAGGGAGGAGGAGGTAGCGCTGTCCGCCCTCCGGGACCTGCTCGTCTCCCTGGCGGACCCCCTGGGGTCTCCGGAACCGTCCGGGTGCCCCTGGTGAGTCCCACCGCCAGGAGTCAAAATCCCGAGTCACGGACGGACCTCGGCGGTGGCTGCGGACTCGCAGCGCCCACCGGGACCCGGACTGAAACAGCACCACCGTGTCGCCGAGTGGGAAGGGGCGCTTCGGCGCGGCCCGCGCAGAGCCCGGGTGGGAACCTGCACAGGCAGACGCTTCGGAGGAGGTGGGAGGCGGGCCCGGTCGCGGACGGGCCGGCGCAGGCGTGCGGTGCGGCCTCCGCGGGCCTGTGGGCCTCACACCATTCCCGCGGGGGTCTGGTGCGCATGTCTGCGCACGGATGGGCTCCTGGGGACGTGTCCTCGGCAGCACACGCACGCGTGCGCCGGCCGGTCCGCTGCCTGTCTGCTGCGTGTGGGCTGGGCCGGGGCTCCGGGCTCCGGCTCTGCAGCTTCCGGTGAGTCTGTGTCCAAACAAACGGGCGAAGAGCCAGCCCTGCTTCTGAGAGCGTGTGCCCACAGTCCCCCAGCCCCTCAGCGTCCCCACCGCCGCCCAGCCGGGGGGCCACGGTGATGCTTGCCCCACCCCGCCCCCGGCACCAGGCCGTGCGTGTCACTGTGCGCAGGTGCTGCCCGGCCTGTGCGCCCCTGAGACCCCGTCTTTCTCCCCAGGCTCTCCCGGTGGGTTCGCTCCTGGGGGCTTCGGTCCCAAAGCAGCCGCCCCTCCCAAGGGCGGCAGCTCCTGGCAGGCAAGTCGGCCCCCAGCCCAGGGTGCCCCATGGGCCCCCCAGACCAAGCCATCCCCCAAAACCTGCGCGCAGCCGAGGACTAACTATGCCGCGAACTTCAGCGTGATTGGCGGCCGAGAGGAGCGGGGTGTCCGCGCCCCCGGCTTTGGTGAGTCGTCCCCCCCCGCCCCAGGTGGGGCTCCCTCCTGGGGATGCGGCCACGTCTGGGTGGATGGACGGGGTGCAGACAGACAGGTGTCTGTGGGTGCCTGCGTGTCCCTGGGCCAGCACGGTCCGGGCAGCCAGGACCACATGGCCTGGGTGGCCCACGAGCCAGCCGAGGCCTGGTGTGGTGGTGTCCTGGGGTGGCAGGACCCCTGCCGGCCCCGCAGCTGACCGGTGGCCCTGCGCTCCGGCGCATTGTGCCCACCACTCGGCAGCCCTCAGTCCTGAAGGGCTACCGAGCTGGACATGCAGGGCCCCGAAGAGGAGGTCAGCACGGCCCCAGGCGCCTCAGCAGGCCCTGTCCTTCCCCAGGTCAAAAGCCGCGCGTGTCCGAGAACGATTTTGAAGACCTGCTGTCCAATCAAGGCTTCTCCTCCAAGGCGGACAAGAAGGGGCCAAGGACCATGGCCGAGATGAGGCGGCAGGACCAGGCGAGGGACACAGACCCCCTCCGGCTGAAGGTGGGGCTGCGGCCCCGGGGCTGGGGCGGGGCGGGGCGGGGTGCCCCGGGGTCCCAGGCTCGCTGCGGGTCCCCCAGCACCGTGGCTGCACCTCGCCTTCCCTCTGAGCCGCGCAGCCTTCCCGAGTGTGGCCTTGATGGGTGCGGACCGTCCCACCTCTGCAGCGTCCCCACGGAGGCCCCGTCAGCAGCAGGCTTCAGAGGGGAGGCTTTTGCCTCCTTTCGTTTTTAAGTGCCTCAGTCCCTGGAGACCTGACCACACGCAGCCCTGGTCGGAGGTCACCCTTGAGGCCCGGGGGTGGCAGGACACCTCTGCCCTCCAGGGCTGGCCGGGAGCCCAGCATCACCGCCTGCTCAGGGTCTCCCCCGCACAGTCGTGTGCAGGCCGCGGCGGCCCCCAGGGGCCTGGCTGCTGCCCAGGGATGGGCAGGGCGAGGCCGCGCGGCTGGGTCCTTTGCAGGGTCCCGCTGACGAGGTTCACCAGGTTCCGTGTGTGTCGGTCTGTGTGGTGACTGGCCAGGCCTGGGTGGGGTTGGCGCAGAGCACGGGGGGTGGGCCTGCGGCCAGACGCTGGCCCTGCAGCGCCCCCCCCCACCCCCCGCCTCCCCGCAGCTCCTGGACTGGACGGAGGGCAAGGAGAGGAACATCCGCGCCCTGCTGTCCACGCTGCACACCGTGCTGTGGGACGGCGAGAGCCGCTGGACGCCCGTGGGCATGGCCGACCTGGTGACGCCCGAGCAGGTGAAGAAGCAGTACCGCCGGGCCGTGCTGGTGGTCCACCCCGACAAGGTGAGTGCCGGCCCGGCCCCCGGGGAGGTGGGCGGGGCCCGGGCACAGGCATGAGGCCTCCTCGCCCTCGCCCACAGGCTGTGGGGCAGCCCTACGAGCAGCAGGCCCGGCTGGTCTTCATGGAGCTGAGCGACGCCTGGGCCGAGTTCGAGAGCCAGGGCGCACGGCCCCTGTTCTGAGCCGCGCTGTCGCAGCCGCACGTGGGACCAGAAGTCGTCGGCCTGACCCCCTCCCGGGCCAAGGCGGCGTGGGCTGACGCAGCTGCACCCGGGGGCCTGCCTGCCGCCCGCGAGGGTCCAGCGCCCCGCGCCCCGGCAAGAAGAGAGCATTCCGAAGCCTCTTGGTTTCCTGTTTTCTTTTTCCCAAAGGAAAGTGTTGATTCACGCTCCTCCCAGTCGTCACGGTTTGTGATTTGTTCTGCTCAGTGGCCGGCCCCTCCTGGGGTGGGGCACGCTGCTCCCCCGTCCTCCCCAACCCCGCGCGAGCCCCCGAGTCCCTGGGTGTGATCAGCCCGGGGCCACCTGTACATAAGTAAACTATTTTCTGATGACGCTCGTCTCTGGCTGTCCTGCTGGCGCCGGGGTGCGGGCTCTGACCCCGTGGACGAAGCACAGGGACCCGGTGCTGCAGCACTGGGCTGCTGGTCAGTGTCCTGAGCCAGGGCGGCTGGGGCCGGTGGGCCATGTGCAGGGACAGGCGCAGCAGCTGTGGGTCCTGGCCGGCCCTGGCCATGGGTACCGGGTGCGCTGTGGTCACTGCCCTCGGCTGAGGCTCAGGCGTCTGGACGCTGGCCCCCGTGTGACTGGATGGCCCTCTGTCCACCAAGTCCCACTTCAGAGCGGAGGCAGGGTGTTTGGGGAGTTTAGAACAAAGAACGGCTCTCTCTGCGTGCAGCCCTGTCGGAGGTGTGTCCGCGCGAGGCGTGTCCGCGCCAGGCGTGCGGGCTGCGACGTGGCCGCAGAGGCTTAGGGGACAGTGCGCCTCAGGACCACGGGTCGGTCTGTCCACAGGGCCCAGGGCTCATCTGATGCCCCGCTGCCTGGCGCTGCGCCTCTCGGGCTTGGAGACGCGCCGGTCCAGGAGCCCTGGGGCGCGGCCTCGCCCTCTCCCACTGGGCACGGCGCGCGTGGCCCCCGCCCCCAGGTCAGCGGGCCTCGAACAGCCGTCCCTGGAGTTGCTGAGTCCCTGCTGCCTTGTCGGACGGGGACGGGGAGGCTCTGGGCCACGTCGAGGGGGCCCCGCAGCCTCGGGACGTGGGGGTCTGCGGGAACCCGGCGCCGGTGTGCTCGAAGCTCCCAGCTGGGGCGCGTCGCGGGGGGGCCCCTGTGGAAACACTCCCCCTCCAGCCTCCTGCGGAGGTGACCCGCCCTCTGGTGGACGTGGCCGGGCGGCCACTGAGGAGGAGGGAGCACGAGCAGCCTGTCTGCCTCAGGCTCCAGCGGGGCGGAGCCGGCGGTGCCACCTCGGCGTCAGCCGCATCAGCCTCCCATTCTCGGAACACGGACCCCGTTTGCTACGCGTCGCCGCTATTTTTAGCTTTCAGTTCTTTTAAAAAATAATGAGCCACCTAAACAGGCACGGAGATCGCACATCAAGGTGGCTGGGCCCGGGCCTCCAGGAGCCCAGCCACCCTTAGGTCTCCAGCGCGGCTGAGGCTGCCCGGGTGCTGGTCCGGAGCGTCCCCTGGGACCCCGGCAGGGCCGTTCCCAGGGCCAGATCTGTCCCCTCCAGGGGACAGACGGGCCGCAGGCCCTGGGCTGACCCTCGGGGCCTTGGGTCTTGCTCTGTGACTATCTTGGAGATGCCCCCAAACCCCAGCCTGGGACCGTGGGGTTGGGCCTTTGCCAGGAGCCACCCCGCGGTCCAGCCGAGCGGGCCGTCTCAGTGACGGCAGCCGGCCGGCCGAGCCTCCGTGCCGTGATGAATTCTGCCCCCAGCCACGTGGTCGCCTTCGGCGTTGCAGTTTGGCCACCAGGAGGGCACAGGCAGGACGCACCTGGATGCTGCTGACTGCCCCCCCCCCCCCAGAGCCCCGCGTTTGGCCACCAGGAGGGCACAGGCAGGACGCACCTGGATGCTGCTGACTGCCCCCCCCCCAGAGCCCCGCGCCCCTCACCCTATAGTCCCCACGCCAGGCCCGCAGCCCCTCCTGGCGGGCGGGTGCACCTTGGACACAGCATCTCCCGAGGAGGGGATCCCGCCGCCCTGCCTGCTACACGCCTGGGGAGGGGAGGCCCGGAGCTGGGGCGCTCCCACCCAGCGCTGGCCAGGTGTGGGGGCAGGACCCACAGGGCAGGCGCAGGCGCACCGCAACCCCCGCACCAAGGTCACCAGAGGCGCCACTGAGCTGTGCGGACACCCTAAGCACCTCCACCGGCCCGTCGGCGGCGTGCCTGGACCTGGCACTGACAGCTAGACGGGTCAGTCTCGTTCCTTCCAGCAGCCGGTGCCGGAGCCGGAGCCGGAGCCAGGGCCGACAGCGGCGCCCGAGCAGGAGGGCAGCAGTCTCAGGGCCAGAGAGGGGCGCCTGGCTCCGCCCCCAGCAGGACGGCCCCGGCGGCAGGTGGTTCCCACGGCTTCTCCCCGTTACCCAGGGATGGGGGCGTGGCTGCGCCTCACAGCCGTCCAGACGAACATGGGGGTTCGTGGCTGCCTGGGGGGGTTGCTCGCCCCATGGCTGCTGTGGACCGTGGTGCAGGCCCGTGGGGACCCGTGTCCTGTCCTGTCCAGTCCTGGCCGGGCCCCGTGCGGGCCCCACGGAGGCGCCATGGCCTTAACCCTAACCTTGTCGGGACTCGGGCATCTGGCCCTTGTGTTGGCATGGCGCCTGCGTGCTGTCGCCCAGTAGGGCCGCCAGGCCAGTCCTGCGAGGACGGGATGGCCTCGGGTGGTGTGGGGGGCCTCTGTCCCCAGAAAACAGAGTCCTGGCACCCAGAGTGTGCACCCTGCACGGCCTGGCTGGTGAGCACTCGCTGCCGCAAAGGGACCCCCTGCTGCAGCCGGTACCACCCGTCGGAGCAGGAGGGCCCACCCAGCACACACCTGCTGGGTTGCCGTCAGGACTGGCGCTGGGTGCCCAGCCCCCGCTTGGGCCCCATGGTTGTGGGAGCTGCGGTGGGCCCTTCTCTGGCCGGAGCACACCCTAGCCCTGCTCCCGAGGGTGCACGCCCACCCGATGAGCCCCAGGACATCGGGCTGCCTCTGCAGCCCCCGTGCCCCTGTCTGCCCTGCCCCAACCTGTCCACTCACAGCCCTGCTCCAATTGGAGCCGCAGCGGGGACTGCGCAGGCCCTGGGGCCCCTCACAGGAGCACAGGCAGGTGGGGGCTCAGGAGCAGAGAGGGGGAGGGAGGGGAAGGGGAGGGGCTTTCAGGGGCAGGAGGAGGGGGACCTGTCAGGCAGTGGGGTGAGCCCTGCGTTCTGACAGTGGGGAGTGTGGAGTGGGCCGAGCACTGAGCCCAAGTAGACCGGGCCAGGGAGACACATACAGGTGGGGCTCCAGGTGCTGGGGGTCCCTAGTGGGGCGGGGGGGGCCTTCTTCCCACGGTGGCACCTGACCTGGGATTGCCCCCGCTGGCCCTCTGGGGCTGCCTCGGCCCCCAGGACAGGTGGGAGGGCAGGAGGGCTGGATCCCTGAGGCCTGGGGAAGGCGAGGAATGGGTTCCAGACTTGGCCAGGCCCGGGCCGGCGGCGGGCGAGGGGGCCAGGCCATCCTGGTGGCCGGGGCCAGGCGCTGACTGTCCCTGGCAGGATCTGGCTCAAGGCAGACCCCTTTGCCGTCCCCCACACAGGACCTCGTGGGGTGCACAGCAGCCCCCACCCCATGTGGCCCACCCCAGGCCCCCACCCAGGAGGCCGCCAGCCTCCGTCAGTCACCACCCAGTCCCTCCGGGGCGGCGCCTGCTCCCTGAGCTTCAGGCACCTTCCGTGTCTATTTCCTGCATCATTGTTCTGTCACCGCGTGATTCCTGAGGTCACCTCCTGCTCCAGGCGGGCTGGGGGTGGGCAGAGCTCATGGGTGGGGAGCAGAGGAGGCAGGAGCACCTGGTCAGCAGCTTCCCCGGTGGGGTCACATGACAGAGGGTGTGACCACCCGCCCAAAGAGAGAGGGGCCCAGAGCCTCAGGTTGGTGTGGGCATGGGCCACCACCAAACTCCAGCAGACATGGCCAGGTGTCTCCCAGGCCTTAGAGACACCCCAGGGCATTTGCTCAGCCTGGACACCCCTCTCTTTGCGGGGTCTGCCCTGCTGGTGGCTGTGGAGGGGACCCTGATGTGAAAGGCACGGACACCGGGGTCCAGCCTGCCAGCCTCCCAGTCTGCGGTGAGGAGCAGGGCCCGCTGGTGGCCGGGGCTTCGCTCGTCCCCCGCCACCCTACTCCCCATCGTCCCCAAGCCTCCTGCCTGTGGCCGATGCCCCCAGCCAGCAGCCCCGGGAAGCTGGGTTCCGTTTCCGTGTCCATTGGACTCACCCTCTTCCCCTAGGGGCCCGGAGGAGCTGCTACAGGCGGCAGCCAAGGGGAGGGCAGGGGGCACAGGAGCCGCAGGCCCCCAGGGAGCCTCGCAGCTGCCCTGCACCCGGTCCTGCGACAGTCGGGGAGAGGGCCTGGCCAGGCTCCTGTCTCAGTACCCCAGGACCGCAGGACGCCCCAGGCCGGGGCCGTGTCCCAGCCACTCACGTGGCTTCTTGAGCAAGAGCAGCGTCCGGCAGCAGCGTGGCGATGGGGGGGGCCTGTGGCGGGGACTGGGTCTCGCAGCTTCTCGGGTGACTAAGTGTCCATCCGAAGCTCCCGTGCGAGCCCCAGTGCGCCGGGGGCCCCTCTCAGGCCCTCCCTCGGGGCCTGCGGCCCCCTGCCAGCCCCCCAGGCTGGGGTGACGCCCGGCTCCCTCTAGAGCCTGCTCTGGGCCCAGGGAGTGCCCTGGGGCACAGGATGCCAGGGGACAGGGGGACAGCTGGCCCCAGCCAGGCTCCGGGAGGGAGCAGAGGGGCGCCCAGCAGGGGCCTCCGGAGAGGCAGGGTTGGGACTGGAGCAGGGCTGCCACCTCCCTCTGCCTTCTGCAGCGACCATGGGGGACAGAGGGGCCTGTGGACCGGGGGGGGGGCCTCCTCCAGCACGTGGTGGGGTGTCCTGGCCACTATGGGGGTGGTACTCGGAACGGAGAGCAGGGCTGCGCTGACCGCCTGGTGGGACACCCTCCCCTCATCCAGCTCCCAGTCATTTCCCTCCCCCAGGCCCAGTACTGTCCCGGACAGAGGCACTTCCAGGAGCCCTGCGGGCCGCCTCCTGGATCTTCCGCCGGCTGACCCGCCACCCAGCTCAGCCTTTCTCAGCTGCTGGGAGCGCCCTGCTGAGCCTCCACGGGTCTCTCCGCTTGCTGCAGGTCTGCTGGCTGCTGGCCTGGGCCCAGGGTCCTCTTCTGGGCACTCGCGCTGGGCCCGGACCCTACCGGCTGTGGCCTGCGGCTGGGCCCCCGGGGGCGCGGGTCCTGCCGCCACTCCTGCCAAGGGCACGGCCCGCCCTGCACTTCCTCCCCCCCCCCAGCTGCGGGGCCTTCCTCCTGCCCGCCCGCCAGCACCAGTCCCTCTGACCCAACTGCCCCCACCCTGGTCTGCTCCCCTTGGGAGGGTCCTCGCTCAGGGCTAATGTGAGCTGAGGGCCCGCTGCGCACGATGAGGGTCAGACAGGTAACAACAGAGCCAGACAGGACAGGGAGGCCCGGAGTGGCGTGGACAGACAGCGAGCCGGTGACCCCACTGCAGGAGGGGGGGGAGGAAGAGCCCCAGGGAGGCAGAGACAGGCAGGGAGCGGCTGTCCTGCACGCCCAAGCCCACACCCGTCACTCGAGCCCCCGGCTCGGGGCGCGTGCGGACTCCAGGGGTCCTGGACGCCAGCCCTCCTCTGTGCTGCTGCGTCCGCCCCTCCCTGGCCTGTGCGGGCTGCCCCTGCCCGACCCGGCTGCACCGAGGGCCGTGGCGTGTCTCCCTGCAGGTGGCTGTGAGGACACCCGGGGCCGGGTTGTTGGCGGGGTGTCAGCTGTGGGTCATCCCCCACGGCTTGTGGGCAAGGAGCCCAGAAGGGCCAGGTGGAGCAGACCCTTAGCTGGGAACCCGCAAACCCCTGGAAACCGGTGACCTGTCCACAGACCTGCCCAGGCCTGGGGCTTCGACTCACCCCCATGAAGAAATGAAGCAAACGTGCTCCTCACACACTTGGGGAGTCAGCCAGGGCTCCCTGCAGCCCTGCCCCAGGCCCACCCTCCTGGGCAGCACCCCACACACAGCCCCGCCCTGTGCCTCCTGGCCCAGACCTGGGCCACAGGCCCTGAGCAGGAATGGGTGGTGCTGAGGCCAGCGCCCAGGGCCCCGGACCCTGCAGCTGGGCGTCCAGGCCCCACTCTGGCCAAAGTGGGGGCTGAGTGGGAAGAGCCCCTCCACCCCTCCTGGCCACTTCAGCCACTCGGGGCCTGGAGGTGTCAGTGAGGGGTGGGAGCTGGAACCGGGTGCCCAGCAGACAGGAAACAGGCCCTATGGCCGCGACCTCCTGAACTCGCTTAGCATTCAGGCTCGGCAGAAGGAAGGGCGCTCCCGGGGGTGAGGTCAGGGGCAGGGGTCTCCAGGATCTACCGCTTCCACCCCTGGCCCAGCGACTCCTGATGACTCAGCCGGCGGGGATGGTGACTGTTGATGAAGTGGCCACCGGGGGAGCCCTGGGCGGTGCTGGGAGGCAGGGCCCCTGTTGCTGGGTCCTCACGACGCCCGGGTGCAGGGACCGCAGGGCGGGGTCTGGCGACCTCCAGGAGGGGCGGTGGGCAGGAGGCCCAGCCGTGACCTTGCAGCGCCCCCGCGGTCCCCGCAGTGCAGCGCGCGCCGCAGCGGCGATACCGAGGCCCGGGCGGGGGCAGGGCGGCCCGTCCGCGGCGACCTTCACGCTCCCTCCCCGCCTCCGGCCCGGCCGCCTGGAGACGGGGGTGTCTCTGCGACACTGGTTCCCCGAAAAACAGGTCCCAGCCGGTCTGCGGGTCTCTCTCTGCCGGGCGGGGGGAGGCTCAGGAGTCCAAGGAGCTCCGTTCCCCTGCCCGAGGGCGGCGCGGCCGGGACCAGTCGCCCGCGCGCCGGGGACCCCTTTCCCGTGCGGGCCTGGACGGAGCGGAAGGGGACGCGACCCCCGACCTCCCCGCTGGGCCCGAGGGAGGACTTTTCCCATAGCGGGTGCAGGCGTGTTGGTCCTGCACGCGCTCGCGTAGCGCCCCCGGAGAGCGGGAAGGAGGCCCAACACCCGGGTCCGCACCAAGAGGCGCAGATGGGGGCACAGACCCCGGATTCTGGGCCGCGCCGGGCGGGCCGGGGTCGCGCGCGGGCTCGGAGGTCTCGAACCGCGGGACCCTCGGAATCTGGCCGAGAGGGCAGGTTCTGGAGGCGGATGGGGGCGCGGCTCCCGCCCCCGCCCTCGCGGGCGCCCGCGGCCCCGCCCTCCTCGTCACCGGCAGCGGGCGGGGGGCGGGGGCGCCTCCGTGTGACGCGCCCTCCTCGCCGTGCCCTTCAGCCGCCGCCGCAGTTCCTGGGGCGCCACATGGACCCGGCCGGCCCGAGCGCGCCCCGCCGCTGACCGTCCGCACGCCGCTCGCGCCCCGGGCCCCGGAAGGTAACTGGCTCCCGGTGCGCTGCCCACTCGCGGCTCGGCCGCCCGGCCGGGGCCCCGCCGCGCTCGCGCTCCGCCCGGCCGGCGCTGTCCCCCGGCGCGGTGCTGAAGCGGCCCCGCGGCCCCGGCCCGCGTCCCACTCTTTCGGGCTCCTTCTGCGCGTCCCCTGCCTCCCGCGGTTCCCCCCGTCCTCCTCCCTCGTCCCCTGTCTGCTGCGTTTTCTCTCCTGGCGCGCTCCCGCCTGAGGACCGCTCCGCAGAGCCGGGCAACTCGCCCGCCGCAAAGCCCTGGGGGTGCGGCGGCGGGAGTCCGGCCTGCGCCCTTGAGGGGGCTCCAGCGGCCTCACCCCCACTTCTCTGCGGCTGGGCCCGCGGTTCCCTCTGAGCCAGGAGCCAGAGGAGAAGTTTGGGAGAGAATCTGCTTTGCGGCAGAGGCGCTTTGCGGGAGGGGGGGCACACCCGCCACCCCAGCCCAGCACTCGCTCTCCAGGATCTCCTTCAGAGGAAGGAGAGGAAAACCCACAGAACAGCGACTTTGCGGGGACCTGGGGTCCCTGCCAAGAGAGACCCCACCGGGGCCCCGGGGGGGCGTGCAAGTGCAGCTTTTACTGGGAGCACCTCCTCACCAGCATCCCACAGGCAGGGGCCCAGGAGCGCCCCACCTATGCAGATGTCCCTGGGGGGCCCCCCCCATGGTGGGCCCCCCCATGGTTGTCCCACCCCAGTGTTTGCAGTGGGCACCGAATCCCCCCGGAGGGAGCCCAGCCTCCCAACACTCCCCCAGCAGCCACCAGGACTTCCCTGGGGTGCACCCACTCAGGCCCCACCCGCCTGCACCCTGTTTCTTAGCTGGACCCAGCCCCGGTGGCCCAGAGCCCACCAGGGAGGCAGCAGAACCGGTCACCTTCAAACGCCCCTGGCCCTGCCCCTGCTTGTCACAGGCTGGCTTCTCGGAGCCGTGCCCTGCCCCAGTGATGAGCACCCCCGGGGCGTGCCCCCGGGGCTGGGTGGGACCGCTGTGGTGGTCCCAGAGTCTGCCGGTGCTGGGCAGGGTGTGGGGTGGAAGCCCCCTCCACAGGGGGAGTGGAGTCCAAGAAATGACGCTTTCTCAGACCCCAGACCACCCCCGGGGGGGGCAAGGAGGGAGCCTTGCAGGAGGTCGGTCCGCAGGGCCAGCCTGTGACCCTCTCCTCTCTTCCAGGCACAGGACTTGGCCCCGCTCGCGTGTGAGTTCAGACCCTCTGAGGCGCCGCTGAGGACCCGAAGCCATCGTCATGGAGTTCGTGATGAAGCAGGCCCTGGGAGGTAGGCGTGGGGTCAGGGCGCGCAGGGTGTGCCTGCCGGTGGCCACCGCACACCCGGGGCCAGGGCGCCGCAGGGGTCAAGGGCTGGACAGGCTGCAGCACCCCACTCAGCCTGGCGGGGACACCTCAGGGTGGGTTTCAGAGCCCCACGGGCGAGCGAGCCCTGGCTGCTGCAGTGCGGGGGGCGGGGGTTGGACACAGAGCTGGGCCTGGGGTGGGCACAGCAGGCTGGGCACAGGGACAAGAGGCCCCGCCCCAGACCGCTGTGGGCCTGCCGCCCGCCCTGAGGCAGCGTGACCCTGTGTTCTCGGGGGGGCTTCCCAGCCCTGTTGGAAGGAAGGGGGTCCTTTACCTTGTGGCCAGAGACCCCGGCCCAGGAGCTGGGAGGGCTGTGTGCCGAGGTCCACAGAGGTTTCGGGGCAGGGCCCGCAGCTCAGCCCAGGCCGGGGGCCACCTCTGCTCGGCCCTGCGGCCGCTGTGATGGAAGCCTGTGGCCAGCGCCTGACGGCCGTGACCAGGGTCTTCCTTGGGTGTCATCCTCGGCCGCACCTGACCCGGTGCTGTCCCCGGCCAGGCGCTTGCCAGGTGCTGCACAACAAGTCACACCAGGCCACCGTCCTGGCACTGCTGCCGTGGTAGGCGTTTGGGAGCTCCAGCCGGAGGTGGGCACTGAGGCCCTACGCCTGGGCAGAAGCCCCCGTGTGGCCTTGTCTCTAGGACAGAGTGCGTGGACAGACACCCGGGCCTGGCCAGGGGGGCCCCCAGGGAGGTTCCAGGGTCCAGGAGAGGCTGCGGGCTGGGTCGAATCATAACGATTGCGTCACCAGGACCTGATTCAGGGACAGGCAGCATCCTGGCGCCAGGAGGGGGCCCTGCTCCTCCCAGGCCGCCCCAGGCAGTTAGAGATAATTAATTAGGTGGCTAATTCAGGCCCTGAGGTGGGCTTGCAGGAGCTCCCAAGGATCTGATCCGGCTGTCTCCACGCCTGCAATTAGCCGGGTAATTGCCAGCCTGCGCTCCCTTCGTTTGGTGTCAGCCCGGAGTTTCTCCTGCGGCGGCGGCGGCGATGGGGCAGCTTTTCGAGGTGGAGGAGCCACTAAGGGGCGACCCCCAGGGTGCACGTTCACGGCCCCAGAGCTGCCTGAGGCGGGGGCTGTGCCTGACCCCCAGGTGAGACCTGCTTTCGCCCCGTGTTTCCTCTCACCGGGCACTGGGGATCAGCGTGGGTGGACAGGGAGACAGGCGGAGGGATGGACAGACAGACGCACACGCACACACACACACACACACGTGTCCCAGAGAGGCAGACGGGAGCCCCAGGTGCAGAGGAGGAGCCTGCAGGAAGGACCCGGGAGACGGTCTCGGGAAGTGACCCCAGACACACGGGGAAGGGGACGGAGGAGGGGAACACCCAGCCCAGAACAGACCCAGAAAAAGACAGAACGGAAATGCCTCGGGACCTGCGAGACAGAGGTGGAGGGAGACAGACGCCCGGCAGAGGCGCCGAGGCTTCTGGGGGCCAGGTGGAGGCGGCCGCTGGGCCAGAGAGCGGCGTGGAGCCGGGGGCCGGGGGCCGGGGGCCGGCGCCTGCAGAGAAGCGTGCGGTGCGGGCTGAGGATCCCAAGGAGGCGGCCCGGAGACGAGAGGGCACCGAGACAGACAGAGAGACGGGGAGAGGCGGGCAGACACGGATGCGCCGGGCGCAGAAGCAGAGTCGGGGCGGAAGCCTGAGACTAGCTCGGCGCGCCCACCCACGCACACCTCCGAGGCGCTCAGCCCGGGCGGCCTCCTGGAGCTGTTCCGGGGACAGGCCTTGGGCAGCCCGGTCCTGGCCCCCCGAGGCCGTCCCAGCTCAGGGGCCTGCAGTGGCCGGTCCTCCGCTGAGGACACACTCCCCAGTGCCTCCTCTGCTGCCCTGACCTGGGCCTGAGGCAAGGCCTTTGCTGGGGACAGAGGCTGCAAGGTGACTGCCAGGTGGGGAACCCTGCATCAGATAGACGGACGGACAGACAGACAGACAGACAAGGTGAGGCTGCAGGCCCCGCACGTGCATGGCTGTCCTGCTGAGCCTCGTCTTCTCGGGGGCCCAGGGCACCCCAGGCCTGGGACGGGGCCATGGGTGGTGAGCAGGGGCACAGGGGCCAGAGCACCAGCTGTCCTGGCCTGTCACATGTCACACCCCAGCAGCCTCTCTGAGGGCAGGTGGCAGCGGTGGCCCAGGGAGGAAGGGACAGCCGGCTCCCCCACAGTGGCAGGACTCGGTGTCTGGGCCCTGGGGCAGACACTGGAGCCAGGGGGTGGGGAGCGGGGCAGTGAGCAGGCCTGGCTGGTGAGAGTGTCGGCTCCGCAGGGCCCACGCTCCTGTGAGCCCTCCAGGCTCCCTGGTTCCTTCCAATTCAGAAGACACCCCTTCCCCCACCCCCACCCCCGATGGCTCTGCTGGGGTTGCCCCGAGGGCTGGACGGGGGCGGGGTGTGGGGGGGGCGGGATTCTCTCAGGGCCAAATCATAAAGGAACACATCAGGTGTGGCCAGCTTCTCTCCAAGACAGTGTGCTGGAGACCATTAGAGGTCGATGCCACCCCCGGGCCTGGAGAGGACCCCCGATCTCTGTCGGTCTTGAGCAAAGAAAGCAGAGGCTGGTGGCCATGCAGGGACGAGGCCTGTCAGCTCGCAGCGGCCTGGAGCTGCCGCCCAGTCCGCCAGCTCAGTCCCCAGGGGTATGATTTGAAGAGACTGTTTTCCCCGAGGCCAGGACGCCGCACGTGCCCCTGGAGCCGTGTCTGCCCCGGGCGAGCGCGTGGGCCGGCGCCAGGTTCTCACAGCCGGGTGGACGCTAATCGGGCAATTTCTGCCCAAAAGACCGGGTTCGGGTTGGCTGTCCTGCCGTCCGCCTCAGTGAGACACGTTCTGTGCCCAGAACGTGTGCAGGCCTGTGGGTGCGGCGTGGGGGGAAGGGAGGGCTTCCTGGAGGCAGAGCATCCGAGGCGGCTGCAAGGAGGCGCAGGCAGCAGGGACTCAGCGCGGGCAAGGCTCAGGGGCCGCAGGGGCAGGGGCCGGCACAGAAGGCGGTGGAAGAGCCGTGGGCAGGCCAGGGGCTCCCAGTGGCCTGGTCAGTGTGGACCACGCCCTGCGGGGAGCTGGCCGTCCGGGAGGTGGGCAGGCCACTGTCTCAGGGACGAGGGGCACGGGGGCTGTGGGCCTGCGGGAAGGAGCAGCCGTCCTGAGCCCTGCACGTCTGAGCCGCACAGCAGTTTCCGGGTATGGGCAGGGCCGGGCCACCCCCCAGCCCTCCGTGGGCGGCCCCAGGGACCGCCTCTGCACCCTGTAGGGTGGGCTGTTTGCTCTCAGCCCGGTCCCCCGGGGCCCCCAGATGTGCCCAGGTCAGGACAGGTGTGGGAAAGCAGAGCACCCACCTCAGCGCTCCCACAGGTCAGTGGGACTGGGGTGAGGGTTGGGGCATCTCCCTTCATGATCTGGGAGCCACTCAGAGCCGGCACCTCCTCCGCCTCCTGGGGCACCAGCTCCATGGACCCACCCTGGGGACCCTGAGGCCTCTGCTGGTCACACTGTCCCTCACCCTGCTTGCTGGGACCTCGGTCAAGGGCCATGGAGGCAGCCTGAGACCCATTGAGACCCGCAGTGGTCCTGTGTCCACCCATTGGAATCTATACAGAGGGCGAGGCCAGGCACCCCATTCTGCCCCAACACAGGTTCTGAGGATGGGTGGCCCCACTCTCTCCCCTGCCTGCCTGCCTGCCTGCCTGTCTGGGGCGACATCCCACGAGCCTGGCGCTGCCCCACGGGGACTCTGACCAGGCGAGGCCGGGCTCCGGCGTCTAGGAGACTGGGGAGCTGGGACCTGAGCTGGCCTGCAGAAGGAGAGGATCTTGGGGGGCAGCTGTGGAATGCTGCTTTTGACGGAAATCGCAGAGAACTGGGCAGGTTGGTCTCTCTCGTGTGGGAGGTGTCCGGAGGCAGCCGGGCTGCTCAGCGGTGCCCTCAGGGACCTGCTCTCGGGCCACCGTCACCCCAGCGGAGCTTTCATGTCCAGCCTGCTCCTCCCAGCGGCAAAGTGGCTGCTGCTGCTCCAGCATCCCATCCACAGTCATGGCTGGGAGAGGGGAGGGGCAGCCCCTCACCCGTTCAGCTCGTGTGTTCGTGAGCCCTTTCGGAGTATTTTCATTCGTGTGTCACGGTCAAGAAGGGTCCGAGCAGGTGAGGGCCGTTGGGCCACCCCATCTGCCAAATGCAGCAGGGGCATCGGGCCGGCAGCTCAGAGCGTCTGGCCCCATCAGCGTGGGGAGCCTTGATTTTCAGAGGCGAGAGCCCCAGACTGTGAGCCCCGCGGGCAGCAGCGAGAGCTTGCGGTGACAAAGCACCCGGAGGGCCGGGGGCGGGGGGGGGGGGTCCCAGCCCCGCCCCCTTCACAGGCCTGGCCTGGAGGTGCTTCGGAGCCCGGAGCCGGGTGCTTGGGAGAAACTGCCCTTCCTAACCCGCCGTGACAGGCAGGCCAGGGCGCTCCCAGTCGGTCGCGCTGCGCCTGAGCCAGAGACCCCTCGCTCAGCCCCGGCCTGGGGGACCGGCGGACGTGCTGCCGTCGGCCTGCGCACTCGCCTCTTCTTGCCTCTCGGCTGGCAGGGGCTTCTGGCCGGGGCGGCCGCGGCGTGGCCTCTGCTTGCCTGGCGTGGCCCGCGCTGCATGCTGGGGGCTGCACGGAGCAGGGCCAGGCGACTTCGCTCACTCAGAGGGAGCGGCAGGTCTGCGCGAACCCTGACGCTCACGTCACAGGGCCGGGCCCAGGTCAGCAGACCAGGCGGGGGGGTGGGGTGGGGGGGGAGCGAGGGGGCGGCGGGGGGGGCGGAGAAGGCCCTTCTGAGATCCCCGCTCGGAGCACCGGCCCTGTCGGAGGGCCTTCCCCCAGACGCCCTCACTTCTCACCTGGTTGGGGGGACAGGCCCCCCTCGGCCCCACTGGGCTCAGTCAGGGACTCTCGCTTCCTCTCCTTCGGGGGCAGCCTGGCAGGGCGAGGGGCCAGCCCCCATCCTACCCCACGGGTCCCCTTGGGTCCTATGGGCTTGGCTGCACTCTAGCAGCCAGGCAGCCGGGCGGACTGAGCCAGGCGGCTGCTCGGGGCCCAGCAGAGGGCTCAGGATGCTGGGTGCTGGGTGCCGGGTGCCGGGTGCCGGGTGCCGGCCGAAGACGGACCGGCGGGGAGTCCCGCAGAGACCCCGGCAAAGCTGCCGGCCCGGGGCCCGCACGGGCCCTCCGAGCTGCTGGGCCGCCTGCGTGTAGCCCCCCTTCGGAAGGAAGGCCCAGAAATACGGACTCCGCCCCCAGCCAAGCAGGTGCCCGGCCCCCGGGGCCTCCGCTGAGCGCAGACTTTGTGGGAGGCCCTGTGACGCGCCCCAGTGCCCCAGCCGGAAGGTCACCTGCTGCCCCGAGTCGCCGCTGCACCACCAGTCCAGCTGCGGCCGCGGGGCGTCGTGTGGGGGGCAGGGACGGGTCAGAAGGGACTTCCGTTTGCCAGGCCCTCAGGGAGGGCAGCTCCGGCCACTGCTCCTGCGCAGGGGCCAGGAGGTGCGGGGTGGGGGGCCAGGATGGCCAGGCGCCCCTCCCGGGCCTGCCTCCCACGCCCGGGCCTGTCCGCTCAGCAGGCAGGCACCTGAGACCGTCCCCAGGGTGCAAGGGCAGCGGGTGAGCAGCGAGAGGCTGATGGAGGGACAGCCGAGGGGGGTCACAACTGTCCATGGCGCCGGCGCTGCTGGGCTCCCTCCGGGGCATTTCCACCTCGCCTCGGTCTCCGTCGGTCCTGTCCTGGAAGCTGGGAGCAGACACTGTGTGCTCGGGCGGGAGCGGGGCTCTCTTCCCAGACAGCTAACCGAGGTTTGCGGAGCCACGAGAGGCCTTGGCGGGAGGGCAGAGGCGTTTCTGAGTGGGCACAAAGCCACAGCATCTCGGGCAATGAGGGGGGTGCGGTCCGTGCCCACGGGGTGGTGGCTTCCCTGAGGCCAGCCAGGTGGCAGGGACCCTCGGCCCGGGCCGGGACGCGAGGGGGGCCCCTTACGCGCAGGAGGGGCCGGCTCCGGCCCTGCCGGGGGGGGGGGAGGGGCGCTGCGGGGAGCGGCTTTCTTTCAGTCGCTCGAGCCTTGCTGCTTCCGTGACCGACCGGGGGCGGCAGGCAGGGCTGGGCGCAGGATGAGCCTTCGGAGGCTGCGCCTCAGGGTGCGACACCCCCAGGCCCTGCGGGGGGCAGCTGCGCTTGTCCTTGGAACCCCGTCTGTTCCTTGACCCGGGACGCCGGTTTGCGGGGGCTGCTTCAGTGGTCGCATCCGACCCAGCCTCTGTCCTCCTGACATTTGTGTTCAAGGTGCTTCCTGGCCGTTTCACTTATTTGATTTTATCTTGATACAAGGACTATTTTTTTAAAGGTTTTATTTATTTACTTATTTATTTTTAGAAAGAGAGGAAATGAGAAAGAAAGAGAGAGAGAGAAACATCAACGTGTGGTTGCCTCTCACACACCTCCTGCTGGGAACCTGGCCCGCAACCCAGGCCTGTGCCCTGACTGGGAATCGAACCAGCGGCCCTTTGGTTGAGGGCAGGCCGGCACTCAGTCCACTGAGCTTCACCTGCCAGGACAGGACTATTTTTGTAAATTTACGAACCTTCCGCAGCGTTCCAGAGCCGACGTGCCCTGTTAGAACATTATTTCAGCTCTAATTGTCGTGGCCGAGGGACAGGATGCATCTGAGCCCAGTGGCGCCGTTCTGGGGGCCCGCCCACAGGCGCACCTTCCTCTGTCTGAGCGCCTCAGACCCACGGGGTCTGTGCTCTTCATTCGCAAAAGCGTTTTGATCTCTGCATCCAGTTCTTTTTTTAAATATATTTTATTGATGATGCTATTACAGTTGTCCCATTTCTCCCCCATCATTCCCCTCCACCCGGCACACCCCCTCCCACCCACATTCCCCCCTTTAGTTCATGTCCATGTGTCATAAGTTCTTTAGCTTCTACATTTCCCACACTATTCCTGCCCTCCCCCTGTCTATTTTCTACCTACTGTCTATGCTACTTATTCTCTCCCACTCCCCTGTTGCTAACCCTCCATGTGATCTCCACTTCTGTGGTTCTGTTCCAGTTCTAGTTGATTGCTTAGTTTGCTTTTGTTTTTGTTTTAGGGGTGGTTGTTAATAATTTGAGTTTGCTGTCATTTTACTATACATGTTTTTTTATCTTCTTAGATAAGTCCCTTTAACATTTCATAGAATAAGGCCTTGGTGATGATGAACTCCTTGAACTGGACCTTATCTGAGAAGCACTTTATCTGTCCTTCCATTCTAAATGACAGCTTTGCTGGATAGAGCAATTTTGGATGTAGGTCCCTGCCTTTCAAGACTTCAAATACTTCTTTCCAGCCCCTTCTTGCCTGGAAGGTCTCTTTTGAGAAATCAGCTGACAGTCTGATGGGAACTCCTTTGTAGGTGACTGTCCCCTTATCCCTTGCTGCTTCTAGAATTCTCTCCTTCATTTGAATCTTGGCTAATGCAATTACGATGTGCCTTGGTGTGCTCCTCCTTGGGTCCAACTTCTTTGGGACTCTCTGAGCTTCCTGGACTTCCTGGAAGTCTATTTCCTTAGCCAGATTGGGGAAGTTCTCCTTTATTATTTGTTCCAATAAGTTTTCCACTTGTTTCTCTTCTTCTTCCCCTTCTGGGACCCCTATAATTCGGACGTTGGGACGTTTAAAGATATCCTGGAGGTTCCTAAACCTCTCCTCATTTTTTTGAATTCCTGTTTCTTCCTTCTTTTCTGTTTGGTTGTTTCTTTCTTCCTTCTGGTCCACTCCATTGATTTGAGTCCCAGTTTTCTTCCCATCACTATTGGTTCCCTGTGCATTTTCCTTCATTTCACTTAGTGTAGCCTTCATTTGTTCATCTAATTTGTGACCAAATTCAACCAATTCTGTGAACATCCTGATGACCAGTCTTTTGAACTCTGCATCTGATAGGTCAGCTGTCTCTTCGTCACTTACTTGTATTTTTTCTGGAGCTTTGATCTGTTCTTTCATTTGGGCCATTTTTTTGGTATGGTCACACCTGTTACCTATGAGGGGCGGAGTGTTTGGTGTTCGCTGGGGCGGGGCAACTCAGTCGCTGAGTTGTGACGTTATACGTGGGGGCGGAGTCTGAGAGGGAACAATGGCGCTTGCTCCGCTCGCTGGGATTTCAGTCCCTTACACACCTCCCCCAACCAAACTGTGCCCTCTTGGTGCTGATTTCCGGGTGGGTGGGCTTCTGTACGTTTCAGGACCCTGTGGGTCTCTCCAACGAACTCTCCTGTGAGGCTGGGAGTCTCTCCCAGCACCTCAAACCCCGCAGGTGTTTCCAGTCGGTGTTTTGAGGCTTCATTTCCCTGCACTGTCTGTCTGGGTTGCGTGGTCTGTCTCGCTCCCCACTTTCTCCTGGTTTATCTGCACGCGAATGTGGGACCGCCTGGTCCGCCAGCTGCCTTGTGTGCCACGCCCCCCCACAATCTGCTGCCTTGCTAGGTCCACCAGCTGCTGCCTTGCACCACCGCCTACGAGATCGGGGTCCGCCAGCTGCTGCTTTTTTTTTTTTCCTTGACCACTCTCTGCCTGGCCGCTGACTCCACCCCTCCCACTGGTCTGGATGAATGTGTCTACTTTAACTCCTTGTTTGTCGAACTTCCATACAGTTCGATTTTCTATCAGTTATGGTTGTTATTTCGTTTCTAAATTTTTGTTGTCCTTGTTTTGGTTGTGCAAGGAGGCACAGTGTGTCTACCTACGCCTCCATTTTGGCCGGAAGTCCTGCATTCAGTTCTATTAGAGACATTTATATGCATTTGATTTGTTAACATGGAAGTGGACTCTCGCCATTATTAAAATAGTAGATGTTCGTTGCAGCGGATTGAAATACTAAAGGAAAGTATAGAAAATGGAAATGCTGCTTCACTTTAAAATTCACCTGTTATTATCACTCATTGCTTTATTTAAAAATATTTGTTTTACCCTGGCTGGTGTCGCTCAGTGGATTGAGCACCGGACTGTGAACCAGAGGGTTGCCAGTTGGATTCCCAGTCAGGGCACAGGCCTGGGTTGCGGGCCAGGTCCCCACTAGGGGGCGTGTGAGAGGCAACCACACATGGATGTTTCTCTCCCTTCCTTCCCCTTTGTCTGGAAATAAATAAATAAAATCTAAAAATAATTTTTCCTGGAGGAACGCCTTCAGATCCCGCTTTAATTTCACGAGACTGTGCAGAGCTCTTTCTGCTGTCTGCTGACTAGAACTGGCCGGGGCGGCAGGTCGGGGCAGAGGCTGGGCAGGGCAGCCACAGTGGCTCCCTGACCACTGACGTGTCCTGTACCTCGGCCCCACGAGTGGGAGGCGTCAGGGGTCTCTGTCTGTTTCGCAGACAGGCATGGACAGAAGCTCACCTTTGGGGGTGGGCTACAGAAGCAGCGCACCCCACTCCCCTGCCCACCTTCTGCTGCCCCGGTCCTGGCCTCGGGGCGAGGGTGTCGTTCCCATCCAGGCCGAATGCGGTGGCATGGAACCTCAGTGACCCTCTTTGCAGGCCGCCCCCGAGATGAGTCCCCTCGTGTTTCTCAGCGAAGAGCTCACTGTGGTCCCCTCCGAACTTCCGTGGTTTCCTGGGCCAGGCTGGGGGCCCGGCGGGGGACGGACCTCGCTCCTCCCCTCCCGCCCCTGCAGGGGGAGCCCCACTGCGTGGCCCGTGCTCACCAGGGAGCCGGCGCCCAGCTGCACTCCTCTCGTGTGGAACCTTGGTGGTACATTCCCTCTGGCGTGCACTTTTCTTTTTAAATATTTCATGAACCTATTTTTAGAGGGAGGGGAAGGGAGAGAGAGAGAGAGAGAAACACAGGTCTGGGGCCTGGCCCACAACCCAGCATGTGCTGTGACCGGGACTCGAACTGGCGTCCCTGTGGTTCACAGGCCGGCGCTCAGCCCACTGAGCCACACCAGCCAGGGCTGTACTTTCACTTCTTCCTCCCGAGCTGCAAGGACTCCGATGAGACTTGCAGCCAGGGGAGCAGGGGGCAGCTGCAGCTCATCCCGGGCCCACCCCGGGCTCGTCCCAATCCTGTTTCCCAGGGTCCCCTTTGGCCTGGCTGATTTCAGCTTCAATAAACTTCCTCTCTCTTTCAAAACATAAGCAAAACCTTCAGTTTGCCCTGTAATGAACGAACGTCTCATTTCCACCCGATTTTCTGTGGAATCTCGATTCCACACCTACCAGCAGCCCCCTGAACACCGTGCTCGAGGCTCCAGGGGAACCGGAGCAGCTGCCCCAGGACATTGGTGCGTCCTCGGCCGTCCAGGGCCACTGTCGGGCCCCGACTTGCCTCCTGGCCACATCCTCGGGAACTCTCCAACGCGAGGGCATGGAGGGCCCACTCGGGCGGTAGAGGTGGTTAGACTGGGTACAAAATTCCAGATTCAAAATTATTTCCTCCTTCAACATTTGGAGTCTTTTTTCCATGGACTTCCAGACCCTAAAGCTGCTGTAGCAAAGCCAGGTGCTACTTTTATTTTCCAGAGCTTTCGCATGACCTTTCTCTCTCTGGAGGCTTTCACTGTTTTCTCTCCCACCCTCCTGGCCGTCTGAGATGCCGAGATTTCAAGACCTTGCTGTGGGTCTCCTGTCCTCCCTGCGGGCCTGTCGCTCAGCTCCAGGGCGTGGCTTGTTGTCGCTCCCCCAGACACCCCCGCTCTCCCCGCTTGTGGCTGGCAGGGCCTCCTGGGCTCCCCGCGGGGTGTACGTGCTGGCTCTTCTGTTCGGGGACTTTGTGCAGCCGATGACAGGATGTGCGGGCAGGGCGTTGGCAGGGCCTGGGCAAGGCCTCTCAGGGAGCAAGTGCCCACCCGTCCCCGGCGCCCGGGGCTGGTCTGTGTTCAGAGGGTCTCAGGCTCAGCTTCTCCGGGGAAACAATTTAAATTCCCTGCTGCTGCCTGGTGGCGGGTGCCCAGCGTGGGGCCCGACCTCAGCCTGTCCACCGGGGACCCCACCGCCTCCCGGGCGCGATGCCTCCCACCCTGGAACTCAGCCCCCAGAACGTGGTGCCTGCGTGGCTTCGTGCCCCCTCCCTTTTCTGTGGGTCCTGGTGGGTTACTATGTTAAACCTCTCACTTCCCACCAGAAAGTGCTGGGAAGCAGGCGTGACCACCGCCCTGACCATGGTGCTGGTTTGTGGGTGCTCCCTTCCGAGGAGCAGCTGCTTTAACGGTGTGTGCGTCCCTGAGGACACCTGCCTGTGAGGGACCATGACCCCACCCCGCCCCGTTTGAGGGGATGGGGTGGGCGGTGGTGGGGCATGGGTGGGCAGGGGTCTTAGCCGGCACAGGGCCTCCTGGAGGGGAATGAGCTGCGGCAGAGCCCGTCTGGGGCACCCCGACCCTGGCTGCCCGCTCTGCAGGGGCGGACGAAGAGGCGGAAGCCAGGGCCCACGTGGGGCCTCAGGACCGCCCCACCTGCTCCACGGTCCCCGCGGTGCACAGGCAGGGCAGTCCAGGAGCAAAGTGACTCTCTGAGGGCGAACCTGCACTTTGCTGAATGAAGCCCGCTGAGAACGGCCAACTCCAGGCCGGTCTACAGGGTCCTGGCCCGCCGCCTCCCCCTCCTCCCGCCCCCCCTCCTTTTCTTCTTCTTCTTCTTCCTCCTCCTCCTCCTCCTTCTTCTCTCTCTCTCTCTCTGTTGATTTTTGGCATGATTCTTATGCTGATTTCACAAAAATAAACTATGGGGTTTCCTCCTTTTTTCTCCTTTCCAAGAACACTCTAAACACCCCTGGACCTATGTGTCCTGACTGCTGGAACACTCCGTCTGTGAATTCTTGGACCTCATTCTCAGTTTTTGACATTTTTGAGCGGCCGCTTCATTCCAGTTTTCAAACATGTCAGGACAGCCTGGCCAGAGCACTGTGCGGTGGGTGTCGTTCCTTCGGTCGCGGCCACTTCTCGGGCGGGTTCCACTTTCCTTCGCCCTCGTCCCGCGGGCTGCCGGCCTGGGCTGAGCGGGGCGCTGCACCCCGGCCTCTCCCTGGAGCGGGCCCACGCCTCCTCGGCCCGGGCCCCCTGGCTGAGGCCACGGCGCAGGTGTGTTCCCGTGTGACGCGGGGCCCTGACGGGTGTTCCAGGGAGTCTGCGGTCCCCGAGGCTTCGCCATGTGGAGGCCTCGGGTCTCTGGTTCCCAGACGCAGCCACTGGCGTCGGACGCACGTTCTGACTCATTTGCCACTAGAGACCCCCTCCTGTGTCCACGAGGCCAGCACGGGACCCCATTCCCCCACCCCTGCAGTCGGACACTTGGGCTGTGGGGGTCCAGGCCTTGGGCACCAGGTGGACTGCGTGGTGCCTTAGACTCGTCACCTGTAAAAGGCTACCACAGACCCTTCTCGGGAAGGCTGCGGGACAGGGCCTCCTGCTCGGAACCAGGGGCGGAGGGCAGGGACCCTCCCACACACAGCACCACTCAGCCCGACTCCGCATCCCACAGGGAGAGCAAAGGGCACATGGGGGACACGCAAGTTCCTCACAGGGTCCGCCGCTAACCCCGGCGCGGGGCTGCGAGCCCTTGGCGCTGGGCGGGGCTGCAGGCTCTCCAGGGTCCCGCTGGGGACGGCCCGAGAGCGGGGTCCACTCCCACAGCCAGTGGCATTGCGGCCAGTCCTCAGCTTGAATCCGCTCCCCAGAGGCATGACCTCTGCCCTCACCCCTGGCCTGGGAGAGCCCATCCAGTCTTCCCCCGCTGCCCTGCCCTCTCTTCTAGGCTGCCAGACCCTCCCTGACCCCTCCGGCCAGTGGACCAGCCCAGAGCTCAGGTGGGCAGTGGAGACGGTCGCACTCGAGGGCCCCAGGCAAGACCCAAAGGCCAGTGCCTGGTGTCGCAGAGCTCAGCACACAGTTGGTGCTCAATAAATGCTTGTTGTAATTTCCAGAGCTACAGCCTTGTGATGCACGAGACATGTGGGTTCAGGGACCCAGCCCACCACATCGCTGTGGCCTCTCCAGCCCCCCGCCGGCCACTGCCATTCCCCTCAGGAGAGCGGGGTGGGCGGCCTGCTTGCCCCTCCGCCTCAACACGCCTATGCTTTCCCGGGGCCAGCTGGTTGTGCGGGGAGAACAGTGTACACAGCAGCTGTCCACCTGCCATGGGTGCCCCCAGGTCACAGAGGTGGCGGGGAGGGCTGGGAGGTGGCAGCCAGGCAGTGGGGTTTGTCCCTGACTCCCCACCCCCGCACCAGCCCGGGAGGACGGTGGCACAGGAAGCAGCCTGCTCCTGGCCTGGTTACCAGGGGAACTGGCCGGAGAGTGTGTCAGCGACTCTGTGACCCAGTTTCCCTGGAGTCATTGGCCCGAAATTCGAAAAGCGGATTTCTGCAGATGTGGCTGAGAACCAGCCCTGAGGCTGTCAGTCTGTCTGGGTCTGTGCCACGGCCAAGCACTGGGGCAGGGCCTGCCGGCAGAAGTTTCCGGCGGCCAGAGAGGCCTGCGCGCTCTGCATGGTCCAGCCTGCGGGCAGCTGGTGTTCAGCCCAGAGCTCAGCCGGAAAGTTGCTTGTTTCCCACCGACAGCCAGCGGGTTTCCGAACTATGCCTTCCGCCCACGGGAGGGGGCGCTCCTAAGTAATTGGCCGGCAAAGGCTGCAGGAAAGGGGACCTGTCCAGGTTCAGCCTGGCGCGGTGGGAGATAGGGCCAAGAGCGCCAGGCACGGGGGGCCGCTGCGTTCTGAGGGAAGTGGGTCGGGCTGGGCCTGGAGCCAGGGCGGGGGTGGCCACGGGCAGGGCACGGCACGTCTGGAGATGCTGTGTCGGCACCGCCCACACCGACCGTTTGGTCCTGAGGCCCCTGCTGGGCTGGCCTGGGGCAGTGCTCGTGGGGGCTCAGGGGACAGGAAGACCTTCAGAGAGTGGGGGGCATCCATGCACCCAGGCAGCAGCTGTCACTGGGGACAGCAGGGGTCCCCTCGGTGGCGTGGGCCGGCTGGTCACCCGTGGTGGGGGGGGTGCGGTTAGCGGTGCTGACCTTCGACACCGCCCCCTCTGCTGCCCTGGGGATGCAGCGTGAAGGGTGCATCTGCTGCTCTGCTCCCCAGAACTGCCAAAGGGCCAGTGCTCGCCGCAGTGCCTTCTGGGATCTGAGGCTGTAACCACAGCGCTCCGTCCTGTGGGACAGGTCACAGGGGCATCCGGGGATGTGCCGGTTGTTGCCTGTGGACCCGGAGCCCAACAGAACAGTGGCGGCTGCCACGGCGGGAAAGATTAGGCCCGGGGTGCCCAGACTCAGCCGCCGCCAGCCCTGCACACCAGGCCTGCTGCAGCCGCACCAACAGTCCACTGTTCAGCCACCCCTCCAGCACCTTCTGGTGAACCCAGGGAACCCAGGGAAGACCCACACCAGCCTGCTCCAGAGGCTCACAGAGACACGTGTGTGCGCGCACAGAGACACAATCACGGCAGTCACACACACGCAATCCTGATTTCTTGATTCCTCACAAACAACCTGTGTGCCCCTCCCCGCACACCCCCACACACGAACCCACGCTTTCCTCCCTGGGCAGAGCGCGAGGTAGCCCTGCCGGTGCTGGGATGCGTCCGGCAGGCTGTCCATGCAGGGCTGCCCGGCTCACTCTCTTCTCTGTTCCCAGGGGCCACCAAGGACATGGGGAAGATGCTCGGGGGTGATGAGGAGAAGGACCCCGACGCCGCCAAGAAGGAGGAGGAGCGCCAGGAGGCCCTGCGGCAAGAGGAGGAGGAGCGCAAGGCCAAGTACGCCAAGATGGAGGCGGAGCGTGAGGCCATGCGGCAGGGCATCCGAGACAAGGTGGGGACCGGCTAGGTGGGGCAGGGACAGCTGGGCCTTGGGGACAGAGGAGCCCCTGCCCCGCCCACTGGGAGGACAGCCTTGAACCTGAACCAACCCAGGGATCCCCCACCCCTGGGGTTGCAGGGCTGGGCTTGGGTGCTGGGGACCCGCCCTGGACGGAGACGTGCTCACTGCCCAGGGAGGGGCTGTGTGGAGCCTGAGGGCCCTTTCCACTCCTCCCTCTTTGCCTGGCTGCACTGGACAGACCTTTGGCTTGTCCACTCGGGAGCTTTGGGAGGTGGTCCCGTGGGGTCGCAGGACAAGTGGGGTCACCGCACCCCAGGTGACCACATCTGCCACGCAGGCTCACTAGGGATCACAGTGCACTCTGGGGGCCCCCAGCCCTTCCTGCTCCTGACGGTCCGTCCTCAGGGTGGGGGCTCCTGTGGCATGAGGGGTGAACCCACTTGTCCATTGAACCACGTGGCCTCCCAAGGTCCTTGAGGCCACGCCATCTGGGGTGCTTGCCCCCACCCTCAGCCCCTCCCAGGCTGGGCCTCCCCCATCAAAGGCACTCGTGTCTCTGGATCAAGGCCCCTGTTGGGAGGTGCGGCTTGGGTGCGATGCTTCACTGGATTCCTTCCCGACCCCAAGCTCCAGGCCCCCAACTCTGGGCAGCCCCAGCCTTTGCAGATGAAGCCCCGGGGTGGGGCTGGGTGGGGGTCTGGTAGCCTTCCAGAGACGTCCACAGTGGCTGGCCTGGACCAGCTGGGATGCAGGATGGAGCAGCCTGCCAGGCTCTGTCTCGGTCTGCTCCAGAAATGGCCAGCTCCCTGAGGCTGATGGGGTAGCTAGGACTCACGAGTGGCCGGGTGCTGGGGTCCTTCCCTGGGGACTGCCACTCATAAGCCCCATCCCCCACGCCATCCCCATGGCCCTGCCGCGATCAGGAGCTGTTTGGGGAACATCCAGAAAATGGGGACCATCAACCGGACCCCACGGGGGCTGCGCTGGGGCACAAAAGGAACAGAGCAGGGAGGGGCTGGCAAGACGACAGAGGCCGAGAGGAAGAGACACAGAAAGAAACAGAGACAAAGAGAATCCTCTGTGGTTCCCCCGCCCCCTGCCCCGCCTTCCTGCGGCAGCAGCTCGGGAGAGTGCTGACAGGTTCGGGACCCTAGAGCCCCAGGCTTCCCCGCTGCGGCGCTGCAGCCTCCAGAACCTGGTCCACTCCCGGCGACGAGCCTTCTGTTCAGCGCCCCTCCTTCCCTGCAATGGGGAAGCGCGCACAGCGAGGGGAGAGGGTGCTTCCCGCACCCGCGACGGCGGGGCGCCCCCTGGTGGGAAGCTTAGGGCCTGGCGCCTCCGTCCAGCACCGCCCAGTGACTCTGGCCCCACCCCCACCCGCCGGCCTCGCCCCCGCGAGGACCGCTGGAGCCCGAGTCCGCGTCGTTCTCTGCAGAACCCTTCTCCGCCGGGCAGTGTCCAGGTAACTCGCTCCCAGCCCTCCTGCTCTGCAGGTGTGCCTCCCCCAGTGGTCCTCTCTGGCCCCGGCTTCCTCCCCAACCGCGGACCGAGGACTCGTGGGGAATGGTTAGCGAAGGGGGCGCTGAGCTGCCGGATCCAGGGCCCCATCGGATGGGAGCTGAGGGGCGGCCGGGGTCACGCGTCTAGCTCCCCAGGCCACCTCACAGGAGGGAAGCGGAAGCCGGCTGGCGGGCAGAACCTCCAGCTTCCCACCTGTGCGCCGACCCAGCTGGGAAGGAAGCTTGGCCCACCTTGTGTGTTATCTGCATAATGCCCCTCTGGGTTTGCTAGTGCTTCCTGATTTGCATATCCACCTTCAGATGTGCCTGCGCACCGCCAGATTTGGGGCTTCCCGCGTCCAAGTTCTGCAGCTTTGAGACAGAGCCACCCTCCCCGGGCGAGCTGACGGGTTCCAGCCCCCTCGCCCCCCACGCCCCTCCCTAGAAATCACCCTGGGCCAGTTGGAGGTTTGTGCTGATTAGAGGGTGGCCATGATTGCTGATTGTTACTCGTGGCCGCGGGTCGCACTATAGTCTCACCACTAAGAAGCTCATGTTGCATCGCCCAGGGGCAGTGGCCACTCCGAGCTCCCTGTCAGCCACCGGGTGTTGTTCTGGGGCTGATGTCTGGGCGTCTTGGTGGTCAGCGTCTCCGGTTTAAACAGCTGTTGGTAGATAGCTTGAGCTGGCTCTCAGCCAGTCAAGCCAGGCTCTGGGGTGGACCACAGCTCAGGAGCCTCACGCCCACAGAGTAACGAGGACCCTCACGCCAAGTCCCGAGTGAGTGGCGTTAACCTCAGAAAGCTTTTAGGCCTCTAGAGCAACTGGGCTGGGGGCCGGGAGCTCCTTCCTGGACCCCATGGCGGGGGCACCCCCGACCGCTTGAAGACTGGGTCCCCGCCTCCGCTGACCGGGATGTTCCTCTGCTCAACCACGCGCCACGTTCCCACCTGACACCTGTGTTCCCACTGCCACGCCTGCGTTTCCACCAGGACTGGGTGTCCCCTGAGCGCACGCACCTTCCCTGTGGGGGAGGGGCAGGCTCTGGGCAGCACGCATCCTCGGCCGCCCTGGCACACGTCTGCACACGTCTGTACAGACCTTATTTCCCAACATGGTCACATTCTGAGGCTCCCAGGACACGGATTTATTTTATTTTTTAAAGATTTTTAAATTTTTTTATTTGGTTTTAGAGGGGAAGAGAGGAAGAGAGGGATAGAAACGTTGATGTGCAGGAGACATATCGATCAGTGGCTCTTGTGCGCCCCCAGCTGGGGACCCGGCTGCAACCCAGACGTGTGCCCTGACTGGGAATCGAACCAGCGACCTTTTGGTTCGCAGGCCAGCACTCAGTCCACTGAGCCACACCAACCAGGGCTAAGGAATTTTTTTAAATCCTCACCTGAGGACATGTTTATTGATTTTAGAGAGAGAGGAAGTGGGGGTGGGGTGGGGACAGAAACACCCTTCGGCTGCCTCCTGTGCACACCTGACCAGAGCTCGGGCCCACAACCTAGGTGTGGGCCCTGACGGGGAATCGCACCTGCAGCCTCTCGGCAAGGATGATGCTCTAACCACCTGAGCTGCCCGGCCATGGCTCCAGGTGATGTGGATTCTGGGGAACGCTGTTCAGTGTGCTACGGAAGTGAGACCGGGCAGGGCTCAGGGCAGACACACAGGGAGCCAGCAGTATGGGCTGAGGGCCCGGAGACGTCCACCTCGGGGTGGCTTCGGGGCATGTCCCTCCACCAGCTGCTCTCGGAGTACTGAGGGGTCTGCCAGGGCCTGGGGTCATGGCTGTGTCCAGGGAGACCTGGCCAGGCATGACAGCGTGGCATTCCAGGCCGAGACCAAGGGTCTGGTCAGCCAGCCACGGAGCAGTGGGTTCTCTCTGCCGCTGCTCCCTGCTCTGGCTGCTCCTGTAACAAGGCCAGGCCAGACTGAGGGCAGTGCAGCTTCCTCAAGGAGGGACCGCTGGGGACAGGGCCGGGGTCAGGATCCCCACCTGCCCCCAGATAGGAAGATGCCCCCTATACCTGTTCTCCTCCTGCCCGGGCTCCAGCATTCTCCGGGAGAGTCCCCTCCAGGCACCCTCCCTCCCCAGGTCCCGGTGGCTGCTGGCGGAGCCTCCCTTAGCTGCAGGCGCTGCCCCTCAGGCCCGCAGCGAGGGCCCTGCCACCGCCCCAGGTCCTGAGGGCCTGCAGGGACCCCTGACCCAGCCCTGTCCCCACAGTACGGCATCAAGAAGAAGGAGGAGCGCGAGGCCGAGGCCCAGGCCGCCATGGAGGCCAACTCGGAGGGCAGCCTGACGCGGCCCAAGAAGGCCATCCCGCCGGGCTGCGGCGACGAGCCCGAGGCGGAGGACGAGAGCATCCTGGACACGGTCATCAAGTACCTGCCCGGGCCGCTGCAGGACATGTTCAAGAAGTAAAGCCCGCCCCGCCCGAGCCCCGCCCCGCCCTCCCCCGCCCCCTGCCCTAGACCCGCGGAGGCCCCAAGGGAGGCCGGGAGCAGAGTGCAGCCCCAGTGCGATATAAGCCATAGTCCCCGTCCCTGCGCCCCACGCCCCTCACGCGGGAGCCTCCGCCCGCCCCTGCGCCTCCGCACACTGCCACGCACCGCCACGTGGGATGGGCGCCGACCCCAGGGCCCCTGCAGTCTGTGCCGGAGACCTGGGTCCAGCCCCCTGGGTGCCTGTGGATCTGGAGGGTTGGACCTCTCCCCACGATCCCGGGCCCTGGAACCCCCTTACTGCTCCCGCCCTTCACCGCCCACGCAGCAGCGTCTGAGGCTGGGCCAGCGGCCACCCCTCGGCGCTTGATGCGCGCTTGTCCGGCCCCAAACTCAGGAGCACAGCCATAGCTGGGGGAGGGAGCGTCGTGCGGGCTGGGAGGGGGCGGGAAGGACAGCGGCAGGTACCTGGGCACAGCCTCTGGGCAGGGGCGGCAAGCCCCTCCCCACCCGGATCAGCCCGGACCCCCAAGCCCCTCCTCCCACACTGACGCCTATCCGCTGGCTGCCCACCCCTCTCCCTCCGAACCCATCACGTTCATCGTCCGTCTGTCTGACCTTCTGTCCTTACCTCCCCCTTGGCTCGCCCTCCGGAAGGCTTAGCTTCTTCGGAATGCCATGACCCTTTTCTAAGCTAAGGGAAACAAAGCAATACGAATGGGGGGAAGTCCCCCCACCCCCAGATTGGTACACACCCTAGTAAGTCAGCTGCCCGCAGTCCGGGCCCAGCCAGCCTGCCTCCCCCGTCCCAGGTCGTCCCGGTCCCCTCCGAGGCTGTTCGTGGGGAGGCCCGGCTCTCGACCTCCTAACACCCACCCCTTCAGCAGTGCAGGGGAGATGAGCCCAGCTGCTTCCCTGGGCGCTGGGCAGCCGGAGGTGTGCGTCCCTGTCCCTCCCTTCTGCAGGATGCTGCGGCCTCGCAGGGGCCTGCCGGGTGTCCTCTCTCTCGGGACCTGCCCGGTCTTCCCCAAGCCCTGCTTTGTCCCCCGTCCTTGGTTAATTTGCATCACAACGTGTTGAATCTCAGGTAAAGGTCTAGTGTATTCCGGGAGTTTATCTGGACAGAAAGCCGGTGGCCTGGCCCCGGGCCACTTACATCCACGTGGGAAGTTCACGTGCAGGAGCTGCGGGCCGGGGTGCACCCCACGTCGCTGTCAGAAAAGCCATAGCAACCAGACTGCAATACCGACTGCGGGGCCCTGCGCGCCCGGCTCCCCCCCGCTTCCCCGTCTTTCAAACGCCCGTGTCCACACTTCCGGAGGCCAGCTCTGCGCGGCCAGGGCGCTGTCTGGCAGAAACCCCGCATCCCGATCCCAGCGCTTGGGGCGCCAGGGCAGCGTAGCTTAGCGCAGACCTTGGATGTCGTCCGTCCGTCTGTCCTTGCGCCTGCGCCTCCTCCTGCATGTAGGGGGCGCTGCGTGTGTTCTCCCCGATGGAATCACAGCCAATAAACAGCACCGTGGTTTCACGCCTGTGTGGGCGTTCTCTCCAGAGTCCTGATTCCTCTCAGGAGGCGAGGGCGGGACCCCCCCCCCCGCCCCGCGCCGCCAGCCAGATAGGAAGCACCTGCCCCTCTCGCTGGGGCAGCAGCAGGGTTTCCCCGCCACCCTGACCCCGACTCCCCTTCACTGAGGCAGCCCCAGCCAGAGTGAGCTCCACCCCACACCCCTCCATCTCCAAGACCCGTCCCAGGGTTTTCCTTCCCCGCAGCTACTCCAGCCCTAGGGGCCTGGGTCCCAGCTGCTGGCCACACCCCAGCCTTCCTGCACAGCGGAGGGCCTGCCCCTCTCCTGTGCGGTCTGGGAGACCTTGGTGCCCCACTGCCCTTCTGGTTTCCTGGATGCCAGGAAGCATCCGGCGAAGCCCATCCAGTCTCAGCGAGGAGAAAGGCCGCACTCATCCCCACCCTAGCCCCTGGTACCCCTGCGCACAAGCTGTGCCCCAAGGGATCCCAGGGAGCGAGCCACAGCCCCTCCCCCAGCCCCAAATGCTGGGTGAGGAGGGGTCTGGGTGCAGAGGGAGGAAGCATCTCCCTGCCCTTCCAGCTGGGGTGTGTTGGGGGTGGGGGGTGGCTCCCAGCTCCAAGGACACTGAGCTGTCCTGTGCACCTTTCACCTGCCCAAGGAAGCAGCTGTTCACCCTCGTCTGGACCCAAAACTCACAGCGAGTCTCTGCAGCCAACTCTGTGCTTCGGGCTCTGCAGGCCGTCCCCAGTGCTGCTGCTCATCACAGGGCACCCCTCTCCCCCACCTGACTAAGCCCAGCTGGACCCATCTTGGTCCAAAACACCTTGGGTGTGCCCCAAACCCTGGCCAGCACCTCCTCAGCTACTGGTGGGCAGACCCTTGGCGTGCTGGGGCCCTAGGGCTCCAGGGAAAGCACCCCTTGGTGTTTACTGAGCCCAACCACGTGCCCAGCTCAGTTGTGGACACTGAGGGTAACTGGGGTTCCATAAACCAATGCAAAAGCAGAGCGCGGATTTCTTCTACGGAAAATGTCAGCCAGGACAAGGGGACAGAGAGGGTGGTGAGGCTGCTGTCACGGGTGATATGAACAGAGGGAGCCCCAGGGGAGAGCACTGCAGGCCGAGGGACAGCCATGCCAAGGCCCGAGGCAGGAGCTGCCCTGGGTGCTTCAGAGCGGTGACCACGACTCCAGCCGACCGTGGCCTTTGTCCGGGAAGCTTGCTTTAGGCCACACTGCTTAGTAGCAGTTTCTTCCCTTGCTGGATGTTTAACCACTGTAACAAAGCAGAGCCCACCCTCCACAGACATCCTCTACTGCGCAGGCAGGTCCCCAGCAGGCTCTGACGACCTCTCCCCAGTGCCGGGGCGCCCCAGGTGGTGCTCTGCCCAGGAGACCTGCGCTCGGTGAGTTGCTGGAGTCACAAGCCACTAACCATCCAGGCCCACAGGACAGATTTTTAAAGGTCTGGCAATTAAGGGCCATTTGTCTAGTTCTGCTAATCCGCAGCTAGACGAACCCTGCTGTCCACAGGCACAGCCAGCGCGGTCGGCGAACCCTGGGTCTGCGCCACCTGTCGGCACTGGAAACGGCTCCACGCCAGTCTCAGCCGGTTCCCGTCTGTGGGCGGCGGGTCCCCGGGAGCCTGGCTGGCTCCAACCGGGAACCGGATCCGGCTGCCGCAAGGCTCGGTGTCGGCTCCATCTGCTGTGGCCCCGAGGATGGAAGGGACTCAGGGCAGGACCCCAGACCAGTGGCCCTCGAACCGGGCGCTGAGACCAGGCCACAGGGCCTGGCCCGCGAAGGGTAAAGCGCGGGGAGCGGTACAGGGGCTCTGGGGTCCCCACCCCTCGCAGCTCCTCCAGGACCCGCCCTCACCGGCCTGAGCCAATCAGCGCCTGCTAGGCAGACCACCGTAATTGGCTCTGAGTGTTACCTGACGGAAGCCTGGCCAATCGGAGCCGGGGAGATGCTGCGCGGAGCGGGCGGCCCTACTTTTCCTGGAAGCCAACGGGTCCGCGCGACGGACGGGGTGCGGAGGCCCGGCGCCGGGGCGGGGGCGCGTCGGGCGGGTTAGTGCGGCTGTCCCGGGACTGGGCAGCAGCTCTGGGTGGAGTCGTTCTCCCGCCGCCCCGACCGGCCGCCGAGCACGCGGTTGGCGGGGCCCGAGGCCCGAAGGCGCCAGGGTCCTGCTCCCACCGGAGGGAGGGGCCCACGGTGATTTCTTCCAGCCTTAGAGAAGGAGGCACGGAGCAGAAGCCGGGTTGATTTCTACAAAATAAAATCCATCTCCTTGCAGCCCAGAGTGGGTCCAATGAGGTTCATGGGGTGAGCGAGCCGAGGACTCGGTCTGGAGAGGTGGGGGCCAGGCTGCGGGGCGCAAGGAGGCCCGGGGCTATGCAGCTGCCGCCACTCCACCCGCCAGCTCCCAAGGGCCCTGCGCACGCCGTTCCTCCGCGAGGCCGAAGTCGCTGTGCGTGAGCAACCTGCAGGCTGGCGCGCGCTCTACGAACAAACCCGCGGATCAGCTCTGTGGGCGGCCGCGGGGACGTGCACGCCGCCAGGCTTGTGCTCTGCGTCCGGGTGTCCCTGGATTGCGAGGTCAGAAGTCAGCTCGTACGTGACCTCCACGCCCTGGCGCGGCGCCGGAGGAGGAGAGCACGCGCCATCTCCTCACCCCTACCTGCCTAGCCCCTTGTTGCCCTCCCGCCCAGGCCGGGGGCCAGGGAACCAGGGAAGAGGGGCTGGGGGAGGTGGAACTTCAGGCCGAGATGGAGCATGGACATGCCACACGGATGCTCTCTCCTGTAGTGAATTCCTTGTATAGTGACTAGAAATAAAGTTAAATAACTAAATAGATAATCAGTACTCACCCACTGGGAGAAATTCCGACAGATGGTCACGAGGAGAGGCTAAACAAGGAGCACACCCCCATACTGATGGGCTGTGACCCAGGCTGCCAGCGGTCCAAGTTGGAACAACTTGGCAACAAACAGCATCGCCTTAGAACTCAGGTATAGTGTGGCTCAGTGGACTGAATGCCAGACTGCGAACCACAGGGTCAGAGGTTCGGTTCCTGGACAGGGCACATGCCTGGGTTGCAGGCTGGGTCCCCCAGGTGGAGGGTGTGTGAGAGGCAATCACACATTGATGTTTCTCTCTCTCTCCCTTCCTTCCCCCTTGTCTAAAAATAAATAAAATCTGAGAGTGAAGATCCTTCTCCCGTCAAAAAGCCTTGGCCTACCACCGTTCACTATCCCGTTTAGAGCAAAAAAAAAAAAAAAAAAAAAGCGACTGGCTCCTCACCCGCTCGCCTGCCCCAGCCCTGCGCCCCGCCTAGAGTCCGCTGTCGTCGGCTGTCGTTCGTCCGCTGTCGGCCTGGGGTTTCTCGGGAGGTGCGCCCCCCGCCCCCTGCCGTTGCCACCGCGAAGAGTTGGGCTCTGCCAGCCACGGGTCTCTCGGGCTGAGGGTGAGGCATTTGATGCAGGGAGAGAAACGGAGCGCGTTCGGGGCACTTCCCTGAGCTGTGGGACTTGAGCCCAGGACTGGGCTCAGACACGTGAAAAAAAATTGACCCGGACCCTGCCCTCCGGGAGCCGGAGCGAACTCCCGCCTCTAAGCCAGAGGCCAGCACGGGGGCCAGGGTGGGGCGGGGGCTAGCAGGGAACCGGCGGGAGGAACTGCGCGGAGGAGCCGACAAACCGCCTCCAGGAGGTCAAGGTCAACACAGCGACAGGTCATATTGACAAAGGCACTTTGCCTCTGTGCTCTTCCTCCCCCAAACCCATGACCCATCTCACCGCCAGGAAGACAGTAACCCCAGCTGGTGGGAGGCGAGGGGGGGCTCTGCGTTCCTGCTCCCGCAGCCACTGGAGCCTGATCGCAGCTGCCCTGGCCCAGAGCCCCACCTGGCCCTCAGGCCGCAAGGGCAGCAGGCTGATTGATGCTCAGGAACTGGCAGGCAAGCGGGCTCAGAGGAGGGGGTGGAACCTCACCACACTGTCACCCGGGCTGGCCAGAGGGGTCCCTGCAGGGGCTGCCTGGGGAGCCGGCAGCTCTGCTTAGGGACTGCTGCTTCCATTTCTCCAGGTGGGTGTCCCAGGTGGGTTTGCGGGGCCACGTCCGACTTTAGAAGAAATGACCAAACTTTTCCAAGCTTTCCAAAGGGTTCGCAGCAGCAGCAGCAGCAGCAGCAGCACACGGAGAGCACGCAGAATGCCCTCGGCAGCACTTGGTGTTGGTCCCCGAAGGCTGCTGCAGTAAACACGCCACAGGCTGGAGGCGCACACAACACGCGTGCACTTCTCACAGTCTTCAGGCAAAGTGCCGGCAGATTCCGTGTCTGGCGAGGCCCCTTCCTGGCTCACAGCCTGAGTCTCCTCCCTGTGTCCCATTCAGGGCCGCGCTGCCTGCTGAAGGCCCCGCCTCCTAGGGTTTCAGCAAGTGAATCCTGGGGTGGATGCAAAGGTTCAGGCCGTGAAGTCTTTAAGGCTTCAGCCACCGCAGTGGGTTTGCAGCGGGATCCCAGCTGGGCGTATCTGCGTTTCCCTGTGATCGACAGGGCGCACTTCCCCTCCCCTCCCCCATCTGGTTTCCCCTGTTATTAACACCTTGCATTGATGCGCTACAGCTTAAGACTGTGAACCGACATCAATACAGGGTCACTCACTGAAGCTCACGCTTCAGTTTGAGTTCATCCTCTTTCTTGTACGTCCTGTGGGCTGGACAAAACACGACGACAGGGACCCATGACAGGGGCCGCAGCTGCCCTGAAGCCTTCTGCGCCCCACCCGCTCCCCCCCCTCCAAATCCTTCCACCCCCCACTCTCTTTACCCCACTCACAGTTCTGCCCTTTCCAGGATGTCCCATAGCTGGAATCACACACGGACCCTTTGCAGACTGGCCTCTGTCACCCAGGCACGTGCATTTACAGCTTGTCCGTGTCTTTTCACAGCTTGGTAGCTTGCATCTTTTCAGTGCTGAATAATGCTGCATTGTCTGGATGTGCCACAGACCAGTCACCTGCAGATGGACATCTTGGTAGTTTCCAAGGTTCTCATGACTAGGAATAAAGCTACTCTAAACATTTGTGAAAAGTCTGTGTGGATGTAAGTTTTCATCTTACTGGGATAAATATCAAGGAGCATAATCGCTCAATTGCATGAGTATGTTTAGTTTTGTAAGAAACTGGCAAACTGCCTTCCAACGTGGCTGCACCACATCACCTCCACCAGCAGGGGGCGAGTGACCCTGCTGCTCCGCCTCCTGCCTGCACTGCCGTGGTCAGGGTTCTGGATGTTGGCCCTTCTGTTCCGTGTCTCATTATTATAATTTGCAGTACTCTAATAACATGATTCTGAGCATTTATTCATATGCTGTCTTTGGTGAGGTGTCTGTTCAGGTCTTTTGTACGTATTTTTTTTTAAGATTTTATTTTTTAGACAGAGGGGAAGGGAGGGAGGAAGAGAGGGAGAGAAACATCAGTGTGTGGTTGCCTCTTGCATGCCCCCTACTGGACAGCTGGCCCACAACCCAGGCTTGTGCCCTGACTGAGAAGTGAACCAGAGACCCTTTGGTTCGCAGGCAGGTGCTCAATACACTGAGCCACACCGGCCAGGGTTCTTACTGCTGAGTTTTAAGAGTTCTTTGTATATTTTGGATAACAGTCCCTTATCAGATATCAGTGATTTGCAAATATTTTCTGTCAGTCTGAGGCTTGTCTTTTCATTTTTTAATGGTTCCTTTCCCAGAGCATGCATTTTTAATTTTATTTATTTAAAGATTGTATTTTAGACAGAAGGGAAAGGAGGGAGAGAGGGAGAGAAACATTGTGTGGTTGCCTCTCATGCACCCCCTAGTGTGGGCCTGGCCCGCAACCCAGGCCTGTGCCCCAACTGGGAATCAAACCAGTGACCCTTTGGTTCATAGGCTGGCACTCAATCCACTGAGTCACACCATCCAGGACAAGTTTTTAATTTTAATGAATACTAACTTACCAGTTTTTTCTTTCACATTTTTGGTGTTATATCTAAGAGTCATTGCTAAACCCAAGGTCATCTAGATTTTCTCATTATCGTTTAGGAATTTTATAATTTTGTATTTTATAGTTAGGTCTATAATCCATTTTGAGTTCGTTGCGGAAGAAGGGTACGAGATCTGTGTTTATCTTTTTTCTTTTTTGGATGTACTGTGACTCCAACACCATTTGTGGGAAAGACAACCCCTGCCTTGTCGTGCTGTCTTTGCGCCTTTGGTTCAGTTCCGTCTCTCCATCTGTCCCGCCCCACTGGTCTGTCTGCTCCCTCGCCAGCACCAGCCTGCCTTGGGGGCGGCGCCGTCACAGCGGGCCTGGGGGCCGTGGTGCCAGGCACAGCTTTGGTCTCATCCTTCATGTTCTGGGTCTTTTGCTGCCGCATAAAGTTTAAAACCACTTGCCAGGATGCTGACTGGGATTGCACTGACGGTATAAATGAACTTGGGAAGAACTGACATCTTGACAGTATTGAGTCTTCTGTGCATGAACACGAGTCACTCCATTCATTTCATTCTCCTGTGATTCCTCTTTTTAAGATTTTATTTATTTATTTTTAGACAGAGAGAAAGGGAGAAAGAGAGGGACAGAAACATCCATGTGTGGTTGCCTCTTGCATGCCCCCTACTGGGGACCTGGCCCACAATCCAGGCCTGTGTCCTAACTGGGAACTGAACCAGCAAACCTTTGGTTCACAGGCCAGCACTCAGTCCACTGAGCCACACCAGCCAGGGTTCCCTTTTGATTTCTTTCCTTAGAGTTTTATAGTTTTCCTACTACAGATTTTGTAAGACTTATACCTAAGTATTTGGTACTAATGTAAATGATAGTTTGTTTTAAATTTCAAATTCCAACTGTTCATTGCCAGTAGTGGTCTTTTTTAAATGTATTATACACACTAAGACAGACTCTTTTGTTTTAACGTGCGGATCTACTGGGTGCAACGTGAGAACGGGGTAACTGCATGACACCCAGTGGTGGAACACGGAGGCTCTTCCCCCGAGATCGGGGCCTCGGCGAGGACGTGCCCTCTCGCCACCGCTCCCCGGCGCTGGCGGTGCTGGCAGCGCCCTGACAGGGAGAAATAAAGCCCCTGCTCACACACCTCCTGACTACCCACACAGAAAGTGCCAGGCTGAGCCAGGGCTACAACAACAGAGTCGCAAGATAACACACAAAAACAAATCTTACTACTTCGTGTAAGCAATTAAAAAAAAAAAAAAGGAAAACAATAGCCTCCTTAAAAGAAAAAGAGAGAGAGGGGCAGACAGACTTGGGCCTGAATCCGACCGAACATGCGCATGATCTGTGCGAGAGAAACCCCAACACACGGGTAGAGAGGGAAGACCTAAACGGACAGGGACACGCCACGCTCCCGGTCGGAAGGCTCCGGAGTCAGGGCGGCAACCTCTCCAAAGTTCCAGAGACTCCAGCAGGACACTTTGTAGAGAAGACGACCCTAAACTTTTACGGGAGGGCAAAGGACCTCAGGTGGCTAAAATAATTCCACAAAGAAAAGCGAAGTGAAATGAGCCGCACGACCCGACTTTAGCACTTTCCACAAAGCGCAGCAGCCAGGAGGCAGTGTGGCGGCCGGAACGGGGTGTCCGGAAACGGACCCACGTGAACGCGGCCGCTCTGATCCGACCGTCGTGGGGCAGCCGCCCGGTGGAGAAGGGCCAGTCTTCCTGGCCAGTGGGGACCTCGGCCTGAACCTCCCCCTTCCCGTGAACTCCACGTGAGCACGGAGAAGTGTGAAACCTAACAACATAAAACGTGTGCCAGAAAGCAGGACAGCATGTGTGTGATTTGGCATCTGGCAAAGAGTTCCGGACATGACGCCAAAAGCATAGTCCACAATAGAAAAGTATGACATGCCGGACTTCATCAACATCAAAAATACTCCTTCTGCTGAAGACGGTGCGTCTCAAGGGGGCGGGAACACCAGCTGCATCCGGGAGAAACAGGCACACGCCACGCACCCACCTTGGGAGGTGTGCGCAGAGCACACAGAGCTCTCAGAACTCAACTGCGAGGGAACTGGTGCTGGCCAGGTAGCTCAGTTGGTTAGAGCATCATCCCGATACGCTAAAGCTGAGGGTTCGATCCCGGTCAGGGCACGTACAATGCGTGAGTGCGTGCAACAACAAATCCATGTTTCTCTTCCTCTCTCTCTCTCAAATCAATAAATTAAAAAAAAAAAACAAACTCAGTTTCATGAAAATGTAAACAAAACAAAGCTGGGGCAACAATACTTATTTATACCAGACAAAGCAGACTTTATAACGAGAGACAAGGAAGGACCCAGCAGTTCCACATCTGGGTACTTATCTGCGGAAATCTAACACCCTAATTCAAAAGGATCTACGCACCCACGTGCGTACTCACGAAACCTGAGCGCGCATCGGCGGGCGAGGGGGTAAGGAAGTGGTGGCGCGTCTGCGCAAGGGGGTAAGACTCGGCCATAGAAAAAGAAGGAACTCTTACGCTTGGCAGCAACATAGATGGACAGGAGGGAATTGTGCCGAGTGGAGGGAGTCAGACAGAAAAAGACAAACACCTTATGGTCTCACTTATACGTGGAATCTAAAAAACAAAAATAACCGAACAGAACAGGAACAGACTTGCAGACACAGGAAACATTTTCCAGGCTGCCGGAGGGGAGGGTGGGTAGGCAGCCGGGGGCCTGGGTGAGGGGACGGAGTAGCTCAGACTGGCAGCGACGGGACACCAGGGGCGTGAAGTCCCGCACGGAGGACGCAGGCGGCAACATCGCAGCCGCTGTGCGTGGTGCCAGGTGGGTGCAGACTTCTTTGGGGGAATCACACTGTAAGTTGTACAAATGTCTAATCACTGTGTTGTATACTTGAAACTAATACTGTACCGTAACTATAATTGAAAAATAAAACATTCCTTTAAGAAATTAAGGTTTCAGCCCTGGCTGGTGTGGCTCAGGGGACTGAGTGCCAGCCTGTGAACTGGAGGCCCAGGTTCGATTCCCAGTCAGGGAACATGGCCTGGGTTGCGGGCCAGGTCCCAATAGGGGGTGTGCCAGAGGCAACCACACATGGTGCCTCTCTCCCTCTGTTTCCTCTCTCTCTAAAAATAAATAAAATCAAGGTTTCGAGCACACTGCTTTTTCCCCTCCAGATGGTCTGAGATGGTTAATTCCGAGTGCCCACCTGACTGAACCCTGGGCTGCCAGGTGAGCGGGGAGCACGTGCACCTGAGTCCTCCCTGGCGCGGCAGACGGTGCCCCGCCCTGCCCCTCGGGGGGCCACGCAGAGTGCAGACGCCGCCGAGGGCCTTCCTACGCCCCCCCCACCCCAGGAGGCGCCCCGAGAGTCTGCAGCGCACTCCTGGGTGCCCGTGCGGAGGGGGGTCCACACACGTCTGTGACCTCCTGCTGCGTCAGGTCCGCTGCCAAAACCCTGACCAACCGGGGGTGGGGGGCGGTGGAGCCCCGCCCACCAGGCGCCCCCTCGGGGTTCAGCAGGGTTCCCGCAGCTTCACAGGCACACGCCTCGGACTTGGACGAGCTCCCGCCGGCCAAACAGGCGCTGCAGGGGCTTCGCCGCTGGCCCGCCAAACCCGTCACCAAGCCCTGGACCGACCGAGACGAGGGTCTGCACCCGAGGTGCCCTCCCGACGGCCACGCGGAGCAGGCGGTGAAGGCTGGGCCCTGGGGGTCCAGGCCCCAGCGCGCGTCTGGGTTGTCGGAACACTTAGGCTCTCACAGGTACTTTAGGTGATAAACGTCCAGCCTGAGAGAAATTTGGTGAAGTTTTTCTCTTGCTTTTATTACAAGCATATAATATTAATTGGCAAAACACTGAATACAAGCTTCACTGTCATGAAATCAAAACATTTAAGCAATATTCCGAAAAAGATTTTAGACAAAAACTAGCCACCAATAGTACAAAAATTACACACCAACACAAAGCATAAAAAATGTAAACTTTCAAATTAAACAGTCAAAAATATGTATTTGCATCGTCACCTCCACAACCCAGGGCAGCTTCCGCACGACCACGGGGGACCCGCAGGCCCGGCGCCGAGCCCGACGCCGTCTGGGGAGACGTGGTTTCCTCACGCCAGAACGGTGCTGGGACACGTCTGCACGAAGGCTACGCCCTCCAGGGCGCACCGCGCCGCCGTCCACCCTGTGGCTGTGACGCGGGCAGCGCGGTGGCCGCCGGGCCGGTGCGGCCTGACGTGCTCCCGTCGGCTCTCCCGGCTCCCGCCCCACGGGGGCAGGCCCGGCTCACCGGGAAGGTCGCAGGTGACAGGTGGGGCGTGCGTGGGTTCCTGAGGAAATAGAGAGGCTGACTGTGGTACCTGCCCTGCCGTCGCCGTCGGTGGTTCGAGAGCAAGCACATCAGGCACCGCCGGGCGACCTGGAAGTCAGCGGGCTTGTTCCTAGAACGCTGGGTCCAGCGACGCCTTTGCAGCCGGTGGCGACGCCCCAGTGCTAGCGGGCACGGGAGGGGCCCCAGGGACTTCCAGCGAGGCCGCTCTGGAGGGCGCCGAGGCCAGGGAACACGTCACGGTCACATCCCGGGCGACGCGGGTGGCGTCAGGGCCCACGGGGCCACGCGGCTGGTCGGGGACGGTGCCGCAGGTCCCCTCCCGGCTGCCCGCCGGTCAAATGCTGCCAACAGGCCCACGCACAGTCCCAAGAACAGCGTCCTCATCGTGACAACGGGGAAGAAGAGACCAAAGAGCTTAGCGCACAGATCTTGAGATTCCACCTACATCCCCTTCTGATGCAGCGGAAAGATGCTACTTACAACTGAAACCGATGTCTAACGATGCGCCGGAGCCTATTGCACAAAAGCACGGAAAGCATCGACAGTGCCCTTCGTCCGCAGAAACGAAACGTACGGTCGAAACCACTCAAAGGAAAGGGGGAAGCTTGCAGAGCGCCTGGCCGCACTTATATGCCTGTAACTAAAGCTGAGCCGTGGGGGCCGGACACGGGGGCGGGGGGATAGGACAGAAGGCGCAAAATAGAATAAATAATTTTATAAAGTTTTCTTTTTTAACCCCCCAAGTCTTAAATTCCATATTATATATTCTATCTGAGCTTCGTTTCCGTGAAAACCACCGGTGAGTCCCAGGCTGCTGAGGGCACGGGCCGTGGGGCAGCCGTGCTCCCGCAGCACCAACACGCGTGAAGCGACTCCACGGCAACTCCACCTGTGACCCCGAACGGGCTCCAACCGAGAGCCGACCCTGACTTTCACGCTGCGAACGCAGAGCTGTGCGGTGGAGCGGCCCCGCCGTGCCCCTCCACAGCGGGCTCCCGCCGGCGCGGCCAGGCCGCCGCAGAGCGGAGGCAGGTGGCCAGGGACCGTCCTGCAGGCCAACAGTCTGCACGAGGAAATCTTAGAAAAATAGGTACTTCTGCTGCTGAGGTTTCGTCCGGTTCACACGGTTACAAAAGCAGGGTCACACCAGAGCGGCGGGCAGCCAGCTGAGATTGACGTCCACACGCCCGACCCACCTCCCTTTCTCTGTATGTTTAAATGTATCAACTTAGCACCATAGCAAATTCAAGTGATTTCAAAGAGAGCTACAAAGTTACAAATATACATCAGGAGAGTGTTACAGACACATTTGGTTGAGTCTGAGCCCGGAACCGATTCTGTTTGAATTTGGATGCTCACTTGCCCGCCCCCGCTCGCGCCGCAGGGGACATCCCCGCGCCCTAACGACCTGCTGAGACCGCCCGTGCCCCTCCGTGGTCGGACAGACGCGCCAGCAGTGATGTGCGTTTTGAGGTAGACAGGTCATATTTACTCACACACATCTGCTCGCTGAGCCCTCAGTGAGTCACTGAGAACAACCTGGATGAATAGCAAGCTTAGGTGACGGGACCATCCGAACAGAATGGGGAGTGAAGGGGCTGAAATAAAAACTGAATTCTGGCCAGTCCCTAACCAGGTGCTCGATGCTTCCATGGGGCCTGACAGTAAAATCGCCGGGACTGAATGGATCCAACGTCTTCCCTATGATGAGCGCACAGCGGCGGCGGCTCCCGACACCCACGCGCACGAAGCCGAAGGCAGGTCGGGGAGCCCCGCAGGAGCTGCAGGAGCAAACTGGGGACCGAGTCCAGTCCCTAAAGTGGAACACGTCACGGAGACCCGGCCCTCAGGTGGCGGAGCAGGAGTGCCAGGCCACCAAGGAACCAGCGGGACACAGTCAGTGACAGCCAAGCCCCAGGACAACACTGTCCCCACTGAGAACGGTCTTTGTCCTTGATCTCACGTCACACGTTCCAAGGTACCACTTTAAAGGGACACGTTTATGTGCTGGCGAAAAGTTTATTCTCTAATTCCACAAAAATATTAACATTTGGGAGGAGAAAGGGGTTAGACACTGTGAGTCACCTGTGGCTGGTTGTAGGTCGTTAGCAACTGAAGCTGCCACCTCGTCACCCCGCCCTGTGAGGCTCAGTGAGAACCTCCCCCACGAACAGGGGCAGGAGAGGAGGGCCAGGCCGCACCCCCCTTTAAAGGGAGGACAGATGTGGCGGGTAACCTGGGTCTGCCAAGGCCCCATGGGCACAGGCCCCTCCTCTGCTGGGAAAGTCCCCCCAGCAAGGCCACCAGCTCCCTGTCCAGCAAAGCGAAGAGGGGGCAGAGCGGGCAGGAGTTTCAGCGGCCGGAGCCCCGTCTGACAACAAGTGGTTTCTAGCGAGATGCTCTACCAACCAGCGCCAGGCCCCAGGCGCGCTGCAGTGCCCGGAGCACGAGGGGGACAGAGGTCCGCGGCTTCGCGGGTCTCACAGCAGGGACACTGGACACCATGGCGGATGCGGAACATGAACAGCAACCTCTTTTGGTATGCTTTTAAATTAATTTTTTATAGATCTTCTAAGCCTTCGGGAAGCTAAAGGCAACATAAATATCGTCATTCACCATGAAAAGGTATTTTTCCAATAACTTAGGAAGGATTCAACACACATACAAGTATTTTTGAGGCTCATCCTGAAACCTAATTCATCAGCTAAACCAACCGCCATGGTTCTGAGACCTGGAAGCAGGCGGGGCCCCACGTCAGAGGGAGAGGCCGCCGCAGCCACGGGCGGGTCCCAGGAGCCGAGGGGCGCGCCGGGCCGGGGCCGGGCCGGGAGCCTGCGCAGGTGTGGCCGCCTTGTCACCGTGCTGCTGGTAGTGTCTCGCTGAGTGCGAATCCTCTCGTACAAAAGCGATAAATACTCTGTTCAGAAGTCCGGTCCCCAGGACCCGAGGCCCCTCCGCGGGCACGTGGTCCCGCGCCCGCCTCGCGTCACAGCAGGTCCATCTTGGGTCTGTAGTGCAGCAGGAGTGGCGCCTTCTGTAAGACAGGCCGGCGTGAGGACGGCACCGGCGCCTGGCGGGCCCCGGACGCTGCGCTGGGCGTCACGTCGGGGATGCAGGAGGACAGGGCTGGTCTCGGGTGCGCACCCCCGCCCAGGACAGGGCGCCGCCCTCTGCCCCCATGCTCACGAAGAGCCAAGGGCCGCCCCCCCCACGGCCTGGCCCCCCCTCCCCCAGGCGGGCGGGAGTGGGCAGCAGCCCTGAGCTCAGTTAAAACTGCCTGCGTCTCGCAACCACCCTGCGAGCGAGCCCTCTCTGAACCCTCAGACGGAGACGGGCAGAAGAGTGCTCCGGAAATGACCCCGCCCGCTGGACGCTCGGTGCCGCGTCTCACCTTGAACCTCCACCTCGTGACGACCACAAACTTGAGCGTGTGGTCCTTGCCCAGGATTTCCTCGTTGCATAAAATGTCCAGCTGGGGGGAGAAGAAGCTCTGGTCAGAGGGCCTGCGGGACGGCTCTCCGCCCTTGTGGCCTGTCCACACCAGCGAGGTGCCCGGTGGGGCCTGGCTGCGCCGGCTCGAGGGAGCAGGAGGAAGCCCGCTGTGCTGCGGAGGGCCCAGGGCCCGAGGGTGGGGCCCACCCACCGTGACAGCCCCCAGGCTGCCAGGACCCGGCCCCACCCTCGGCCCACCCCCTGCGGAGCCGGGCCCTGTCCCTGTGGTGGGAAAAGGTAACGATGGGCTCTGCAGGCTTTTTCCTTTTTCCAAAACAGGTTTTTAGGCCAGTTTTAGGTTCACAGCAACACTGAGAAGATGCCCCCTCGCCCCCTGCCAGGCTCACCCCCTCCCGGAGGGGACATGTGTTAGAGTCACAGAGCCTGCACGTCGGGGTCACCCTGCAGGCCTGCACGGTGACCGGCACCCACCACAGAGCCACGTGGGGCAGTCTCACTGCCCTGAGACCCTCTGGGCTCCGCCTGTCCGTCCCCCCGCAACCCTGGGCAACCACTGATCTGCCCGCGGTCTCCACGGTTTTGCCCTCCCAGAGTCCCACAGCTGGAGTCAGAGCGTGGGGCCTCCCCAGCGCCCCCCCCACCCCGCCCGCACTCAGCCACGTGCATCCGCCACCCTTCATCTTCCCAGGGCTTGGGCGGCCCATTTCCTTTTCGTGCCGAGAAGCATCCCGCTGTCTGAATGGACCACAGCGCACGCGAAGGATGTTTTATGTGGTTCCCCAGTGCTGGCAACTGTCGCCGAAGCTGTGAACCTCTGTGCGCAGGGCTCTGTGTGGGAGTGAGTCTTCAGCCCCTTTGGGTGGATGACCAGGGAGCCCGATCGCTGGGCGGAGTGGTGAGGGTGCGGTCAGTCTTGTGAGAAGCCACTGCGCCGCATCACCCCCACCCCCACCCCCGGCAGCACGGGCGTGGTCCTGCTGCCCCTCGTCCGGCCGGCACCTGCTGCGTCGGGTCCTGGGCTCCGGACGTCCTGCCTGGAGCGCAGGGGGTCTCCCTGCTGCTGAGCTCTGCGTCTCCCCACGTGACAGGAGGCCCCGGGCAGGTGTTCCCGACGTCCCCTAGGGCAAGGGCCTGAAGAAGGGCCCCGAGTCCGGTGCGGGGGGTCCCCAGGCACAGTCCATTCAGGCCTCGGAGCCGCTGAGTGTTCCGTTGCAGCTGCAGGCAGGTGAGCCGCAATCTTCGTGCCGGTGGAAGGTCTTGCTCTCACCTGGTACAAAGTGCTTGGTGCCTGACACTTCCTCTGTCTCTTTCATGTGTACCAACTCTTTATTTTTATTGTTTTAAAGCTGTGCAAACAGCAGATCAGACGCGCTGTAATCATCTGTAAGGCCCAGCTCCAGAAGCGCACCAAGGGCCTTCCCACCACCTCGCGGCCGTCCCCAGTGCCGGCACCTGGTAGAGGCTCGTTGGAACTCACAGCAGACCTTCTACCTGACGGAAGGAAGGGGACGGAAGGAGGTCTTGCTGCCAGTCGCCGGCAGCCCCGAGGACCACGTCCTCTGCCCTTGATCACGGCCTCTCATGCGCCCCCTACTGGGGGCCTGGCCCGTGACCCGGGCACAAGCTCTGGCTGGGAATCAAACTGGCGACCTTCTAGTTTACAGACTGGCGCTCAATCCACTGAGCCACACCAGCCAGAACGATTTTATTTTACTTTTTTGGAGAGAGGGTAAGGGAGGGTGAGAAGGAGAGGAAGAGACACATCAATCAGTCTTGTCTGAGTCCTGACAGTGGGGGCGGGGACGGGGAACCAAGCCTGAAACCCCGGGAATGCGCCCTGACAGGGGACCGAAGCAGGGACCTTTCGGTTCACAGGCCAGCACTCAGCCCTCGGAGCCACAGCAGCCAGGGCTGGCCAACTTTTGTTGACGGGTCACGTGCTGGGGGCTTGCCGGGCACCCAGAGACCCCCCAAGGCTGTGGGCTGGGGACTAACAGGGTCGGTGCCCCGAGAGCTGCTCCAGCTCCGTCCGTTCCGAGGCCCTCGGACGCTATTTGGGAGCTGTTCCGAGGGCTGCCTCTGCTGCTGCCGCCGTCAAAGGGCCGCGCTCGCCTTCCCTCGGACCCGGCGGGCCTGGCTGCTTCAGCGGCAACGGCGCGGGTACCAGCACCTCCGTGGAGCAGCTGCTCCAGCCGTCGGCCGGATGCTTGGCGTCGGGGCCTTGGGGACCCCGCTGGCTCTGAGCTGTCTTAGGCCATTCAGGTGCTCGAGAGGCACCTTGGAAAAGCGGGGTCCCGGGTGTTCAAGCACTTTCGGGCACCCCCACACTTGGCTCGGGAATCCCCTCAGCCAAAGACCCAGGCTCTGCACCCACACACCCGAGAACACTGTCCAGACATGCCGCTGCCGCGCGTCGCAGGCCCCCCGTTCTCCCGGTCTGCGACACCACGCTCCGCGGTCCCTCCTGAGCCCTCACCCCGGGCATCCCGACATCTCTGCTCCCACCGCTCTGCCCGACGGCTCTCCCCGCCTCGCTGGCACCTCCCCCCGGGCCGTCGCTGGCTCCGGAGTCTCGGACCGCGCGCTGGTGAGCCTCCTCACGGGGCGCCCGGCGTTGGGACCGGGCTCGGCAGGACCCCCCGGCCTCCACCCGGTCCCCCGGTCCACAGCCGCGCCTGACTCCCCGGCGGGGGCCCCACGGCACGGCGCAGCCCAGCACCAACGCCTGCTCGGCGTCCTGAGGCGACTGGCAAAGCACCACGAACTCGGGGGGCTCCCGGAGGCGGGGCCGGAGTCCCACATCAGGATGCTGGCAGGCAGAGCGCGCCCCGCAGGCTCGAGCGGGGCGGGGGCCCCTTCTGGGAGTCTCACCCGTCCGCCACCTCCCTCCGGTGAGAGTGCCTGCTGCTGGATTTGGGGTCCACCGGGTAGCCCGGGATCCTTCCACCTCTAGATCCTTGACTTAATTCCATCCAAAGAGACCCTTTCCCCAAAAAAGGCCACGCTGACAGGTCTGGGGCGGGGCGGAGGACGCGCCAGCGCTGGGGCCGGCGCTGACCTCTGACACGCATGTCCGGTCTGCGCACTTTGCAGCGTCCCGACTGCGCCGCCCGCGCTGGGCCCTCCCCCGACCCGCCCGCTGCAGACACCCCTGGTGGGCCCCTCCGCTTCCCCCGCTCCGCACCCCAACAACCCACTTTTCTCGAAGCCCCAACAGCATTTGAAGGCCGCAGCTCAAATCGAGTAGCCTGTGCTTAAGGCCCCCAGGGCCCTTCCTCGGCGCCGAATGGCTGCCACGCCTCCCCAAACGCGCCCCGCCTCTCCCCCCCACCCCCCCCAGCGATGCTGGGTTTCTGGGCTTCACTGCGTTCTCATCGTTGGTCACAACCTGGAGGTGTCCTGTCTCCCCACCTGTCTGCTGTCATCCCCGGCCCCACCCCCACACTGGTTTGCGACAGTAGGTAACTTCCCCCCAGCCCAAACCCAAACACACGCTAACAACCTCACAGCGCCGGGTGCCCACGGTCACGGACCCCGGGCCGACCACGGTCCTCACCGCGGCCTCCTGGTATACTGCCGAGTGGCAGGCCAAACAAATTGAGATCTTTTTCCCTAATTTAAACTCTGCAAAGAAAGCGGCACAGGAAACCCAGGAGCCTCTGAGCGCCCCTCGCACAGGCAGGCAGGCAGGCAGGCAGCCCGCGGAGCTGCCGTTACCTCGTTGAACGACGAGAGGTTGAGCTTCTTGGCGATGAACTTCTTCAGGTGCAGCACGGTGGCCTGGGCGGAGCAGCGGATCCACTTGCGCTTCAGGCCGCGCAGCTTGCTGCTGTTGCACTCCAGACAGATGCTCACCTGCGGGGCAAGGACACAGCTGGGCCGGCCTCCCCGGGCGGGGGAGGGGCCAGGGGGCGGCCTCGGCCCCTCAGGCGCTGCTCGACCTGAGAACGCTGCCTGCCTGGAAACCGGAGACCGGACAGACCCCGACGCTGTGGAAGAGGGGTTTTTAAAAACCGTTTCCCACACATTATCTTAAAGTAGGTTTACTGCTGTGTCGTGAAACACGATCTAACGCTGTTGGTTTAGCCTTGTTGACAGTGCGACACAGCGAGTCCGAAACTACGTATCCCCTGCAGGCTTCCGGGTTAAACAGGCCGGAGCCCTGCTCTCAGAGCTCCTGGTGGTGGGACGCAGACGGCTGCCCTCAGGCCACGCGTGCGCCCGCAACCAGGACGCACACCTGCAGCACAGAGGTGATGCACAGGGACCGGTGTCACAGCGGCATCGGAAGCGGAAGAGTGCTTCAGGCAGTGTGAAGTTCAGTCACCTTTCGGACCACCCACAGTGCAGGGGGCCAGAGCCCGCGGTGGAGGACAAAGCACCACAGGTGACAGACTCAGGGAGGGTGACTCTAGGGGCCCGGGGAGCTTCCAGAGAGGGATGCCTGGGCCACACAGGGCCGCTGGGACATGGCCCCACCTGGAACATGACGCTGCACACAAGCACTGAGCTCGCCAGCAGATGCCACGAGAATGGCTCAGTCACACTCCCAAGTTCAGACGGAAGATTAACAAATGAATTAACCAAAGTGTGTATCCATCTAAAATTGCTAAGGACGCAGAAGAACAGATTAAAAACGTAACACGCTAAGGATATAAAAGAGTACCTAACGTAACTTCTAAAAATGGAACATATTCACTTAAACGGAAAGCTCAGTGGATGGCCGAACCGCAGGATAATCTCGGCTACAGGAGTCGGCCTTCTGGAAGGCTGACGCAAGGCAGTCACAGAGACAGAGTCTGTGAGACCCGAGGTGAGGGGAGGACAAGAAGACCGCAGGGTTTGCCGGGCACCGAAGACAAGTCCCGGAGGAAAGGAGGAAATGCGGGAAAGGCCCAAGTTAAGAAATAACGCCGAAGGGCCACCCCCAAGCCATGAGAGACGTGGACCCTCCAACTCAGGAGCAGACAGTCAACACAAAGAAATCGAGGGAGGCCTGCAACCCCGAAGGACCCCGGCCACGGCACCAAGAGGGGCCCTGACCTTGCCCTCAGCAAGCGGACCGCCCGCGGGCACGAGGGCCGTCTCTGCGCCCTGGCCCGTGGCCGGGACGCGGGGGTTGTTCCCCGGCCGGTTTCGTGAATGACGCTGCCGCGAACATTCACATGCAGTCTGGGGCGGACGCGCTCATCGCGCCCAGGCGCAGCGCTGCTGGCCGTGCGGCCGGCCTCTCGTCTTTGGGGACGTGTCTGCGGGACGCCTGCCCGTTTCTCGACTGGATTATCTTCCTACTGAATTGTAAGAATTACGTATTCTAGATACAAATCCTTTGCCAGAAATGTGACTTGTAATATTTCCTCCCGGTCTGTGGCCTATCTTTTAATTTTCTTAACACTGTCTTTGCAGAGCAGCAGCGTCTCACGGCAGAGTCAGGGCGTCACGGTCCTTTCGTGGGCCGTGCTCCGGACGCCGAGTCTGAGAACACTGGGCCTGACCCGGGGTCTCACAGGGTTTCTCCCGCATCTCCTTGCAAAGGTTTCGAAGTTTCACCCCTTCCATTTGGAGTTCACTTCTGTGCATGGGGTGTGAACTCATCTCTGCATGCACGTGCTCCCACACCACCTGTTAAAAACACTGTCCTGCCCTGACCAGTGCGGCTCAGTGGCGTGGGGATCATCCCGAAAACTGAAAGGTCACCAGTTCGATTCCAGGTCGCGGCACATGCCCGGGTTGCGGGCCCGCTCCCCAGTCAGGGTGCGTGCGAGAGGCAACCAATTGATGTTTCTTTCTCACATCGATCTTCCTCTCCCTTTCTTTCTCCTCCTTTCCCTTCTCTCCAAAAAATAAGTAATAAGTAAAATCTTTAAAAACAAACCCAAACCCTATCCCCTCCCGGTGAAGAGCCGTCGCCCCCGGGCTGCAGACCGACAACTGCAGACCTGGAGGCGCGGCTGGCTCTGGGGCCGCCGACCTGAAGGGCCTTGACACGAGACCTGGCAACCGGCGTGCCGATCAGGGCTGACGTTCAGAATTTCCAATACGCACTTTTAAATATAACCCATCGTTCGAAAAACAAATCGTAAGGAAAATTTAGAAGTATTTAGAACCAGTAGTAGAGGAAAACTCTACTAATGATCAGGTCACAAGGTTAGAAAAGGAAAAAGGTCAATAAGACTGACGATTTCAATTCATACACATTTTCCCAGAGAATAAAAAAACGGGCCAGGAGGGACGACCACCAGCTGTGAGACACGCGACCTTGGCCCCAAACCACACACACCCACCCCCAACCCCCCGAGAAAAGCACGGGCCGGTCGGTTTGAACCAACAGGCACACACTTACCTAAACACTAGCAAATCCAGAGACGTGGTTTAAAACCATGATCAAATCCCGTTCATCCCAGGAATGATCACGAGGATGGTTTTAACAGAAAGACACGCAGCAGTTTACTGCAGACTGCCCAGCAGATGCTGAGGAGCAGCAGACAGAGAACCCCACGCCCACTCCCAGGACAGCTCCGAGGACACTGGGGACGGGGAGGAAGTGGGGACCTGGGACCACAAGGCTGTGCCAGCAGCTTCCCTGCGCCACGTGCGCCAGGACCGCCCCCACCAGGCCCCAGCTCAGGGTCCACAGAACAGGGGGCCAGACGCCAGAGGCCTGTCGGTTGCTGCCCTTGAACCTGGGTGCTGACTGGGGCTGAGCTTTGCGGAGGAGCACGCCCATCCCCACCAAGCAGCTGCACCCACATGTCCTGCCCAGAGGCCCCCACCTCCCAGCCCTTGGCCCTGTCCCTCAGCCGGGCGCCCCCTGGGGACCTGGGAAGCAGAGAAGCAGCAGCGTCTGGGGCGGTCGACACAACTCCTGGGGCAGAGTGTGAGGCCGGGCAGTAGGGCGGAGCCCGCGGCCACAGAGAGGGGGCCCAGGAGAGCAGGCGACCCTGCGGCTCAAAGGGACCCTCTTCTCCACTGACCGGAACCGCACTCCCCCCTCTAGGGTCGCCCCCACAGACGCGCTGGTGTCTCTGAAACGCTCACAGTGACCTTCCACCCCGCAGAGTGTGCACGCTGGCAAGGGGAGCTTCCGTGGTGCCGTGGCTGCACCGGAGCCACACTTATAAGACGTATTTGTGGCGTCTTACACAAATACATTTACGGGTGCGTTTTCGTTATTACACATGAAGTCGTGTGTGGGGGTATGTAACATGTTCACAGATACACGTGTGTCACAGGCATGTTCTAACAGGACGCACCCCCTGGTTCTCACGGCTGTTCCTGAGCCTATCCCTCCCAGGGCAGCGTCAGAAGCAGCAGGTTAGATTCCGTAACAAATGGTTGAAACCACAACCAGTGAGATCCATCTGGGGAGAATCCGGGGCCGCCCAGTCCCTCAGGCTTGCCTCCGTGAGGCCGGAGGGTCTTCGCTCAGGCCACACGGTCCTCGCGAGGCTACTTTACAGCTTTCGTCAGCCACGTGAACAAGGCTCACCTACCGATGACCACACACTGACCTCATTGCCCCGCCAGCCGCCGCCAGGTCTCCCGGGTGGCTCACCGGACACCGGTCTGACCTGGGACGTGGCGTGTCTGCTCACACGCGTCTCACTTCTTTTTCACACTTTATTAGTTTTTTCCATCACCGTCTCTCTCCCCTACCCCCTCGCCCGCCCCCGCCCCGGTCCCACGCTGCCTCCGCGCCCGGCCTCTCGCTCCTCTGTCCCTCGGCGGCCGGGGGCCAGAGCGGCACATCCCGCCGGCAGCAGCAGCTGCGGACGCCCCCTTGTCTCTGGCGTCTGTGGGGACGGCTCTGCTCCGTCAGAGGGTGGCGGCTGTTACAGCTTCCACGTTACATGGACACGGGATTTTATCAAATTCTTCTACAGACTCTCTGGGGCTGCTCAGGGTCTCCTTTTTAATCTAGCAACGCAGTAAATGACAGGGACAGATTCCTCAAGGTCACATTGAAAATTCTCTTTTACGACTATTGGCACCGCAAACGCCTGCACCAAGTCCTTCACAGGGACACCCAGGAGCAGGGCCTTTACTTTTTCTGTAGGCGAGATGTTTGACAGTGAGCACGTACTGCTTTGATAATTAAAAAAGGAAAGAAAAAGGAAGGGGTTGGCAAGGAAAAACTAAGCCAGTATGCCACCATTTCGTGTCTCTACCCTCCTTCCTTCACGCCTTTTCCTTTCTTAAACGAGATAACACCCCGGGCAGGTCACGGCGTTGCGCTGCTCCTTTAGGGAGCCCCCGGCCGCGCCCGGGCCCAGAGCTGGAGGGCCACCGACCTGCTCGTCGCTCCGGTGGTAATCGCTGTCCTCCTCCTGCTTCTCCTCGGCCGTCTCCTTGTTGGAACTCTCATCTGCCTTGGCCTCACCTTGCAGCGAGAGGAGAGAACGCCGGTTACTGCGCCCCAAGTGTTACACTGCCGTCGCTGACTCTGCTCGCACTTGGAACGCCACGGAAGTCAGCGCAGGAAGGGTTGGCACCGTGAAGCGCACGTCAGAGGTGATGGGCAAAGTGCCAGTCCCACGCGGGGTCCTCAGCCAGGGCCCGGGAGGCGGGACTCACGCGTGGCTGCGTGGTGTGGGGCGTGGGCGGCAACGATGGGACGGTGAAAGGGCCACGGGGCAGCTCAGCTGCCCCAACGTTCCTTGACACACAGCACCCCCACCTGCGGCGTCCAGGCTGCTCGGCACCTGGAACTGGTACTGCTCGACGTCACTTTTAAAATGAGGACCCCACCGTGGGTGACACGGCAGGGACATCTCCCCAGCCGCCTCCCAGGACCCCTCTCTCCTCAGACAGTGAGGAGTGCACAGGGTCATCTCCAGGTTCGTAGGGATCCGTGGGGCCCGCTGGAGACATCAGGGCACCCAGGATTTCCGTGATCTGTTACGGCATGTGCAGATTTAAATGCCATCAACTTCACGTCAAAGCCGAAACATTGCTTCGCCATTCTACAGCAAAACACAAACCCCTGAGCGATGTCTCCGGAGCCCGCCGTCCGTGCCTGCCCGTGTCCCCCTCTGTCCCCCACCGGGTGAGGACACCCGTCTCACATGCAGACACCCACCAAGGTTACTGCTCTGTGACACAAACTGCCACGGACAGGGACAGGGACAGGAAAAGGGACGCACCCTCTCCACGCCTTACCGTTCCGGTGCGGGTCTGAGTGCGGTTTGGCAGAACCGGTCTCCCCCTTGATGTCTCCAGGCACCTCCATGCCCAATTTGTGGTAGAATTCCCTCTGTTTTCTCATTTCCGCTATTAAAAATTAACATGTAACCTTTAATCCTAAGTAGGCAACGAATCATGTTGATGTTCTGTTCGAAAATGTCCCATGAAGGACACAGATTACGACCCCAAAGTTCGGCAGCTGCTACAAAGAGGAAGTGAACTCCACCGAGGCGCCTGCCTGCGCAGGTCTGAAGCGGTCCCCAGGGGCTTCTGAAGGTGGTCGCATCTTATCCTGACGCTTGTTTGCCTCTTCCCAGGACTAAGCACTCATCAAAGGACGACTGTTTCTAGCTCTGTGCACTCAGGAAATTTCAGTTCCTGCACGAGTCAGTTCTGTGAACACCGAAAGGCTCCAACAGCATCATCCCTAGCTACTTATTAAAGGCCAGATGGGATCTCTACGGATGCAACGCAGTAGCTGAGTTTTAAATTACAACGCTCCCCTGAAATTTAACAACGGGAAAACGCAATTCCTCACACACCTCGTCTTGGGGACAGCGCCCGAGTGCCCCCTGCGGGCAGCCCCCCAACCCACCACCCCCGAGAAAGGGGCGCTGGCCATGCCCTCTCCCCCAGCGAGGCCAGCGCCCAGCGCACCGCTTCAGAGAGGACAGCCACGGCCGCTTGCAGGCTCGCGGCAGCTCTAACTCCCCGTTAGGAGAGACCTGACCCTGAACGCAGCCACGGCTCTCGGCCCCGGCCGTGCCCACGCGCCCCACACAGGCGCGGGCACGCACAGTGCCCACACCGGGACTTCCGGAGGAAGACACAGACGACGGAAGAGACGGGCCGAGAGAACCAAGGCGCCTCCCGTCCAGACTGGGCCACCGCGCGGTGTCCCAACACTCACCTTCCTGCAGGCCCGGCACCAGCTTGTAAACGATGTCCTGCATGGTCCTGTCATGGCTGCCAAGGGACAGGACGGCGGGGTCAGCCAGCTCGCCCGAGGCCCTCCCGCACGCCCAGCAAGCGAAGCGGCCCGACCCCGTGCACCGCGCAGTCGGTGCCCCAGCTGCTCGTGGCACCTCCGACAGAGGCGCAGACGGGGTCCTGCTGGCGGCCTGCGCCCTCCACCTGCTGGTCTCGCAAGCCCGGTGCGCCGTGGCCGCGATGCTGCCTGCGGCGGCTCGGCCTGCGCCGCGTGGACACGCCCCGCGCTGCCCCAGACCCCCCAGGGAGCCCGGCCGGCGGCTCACCCGATGTACTGCAGCGGGTGGCTCTGGTGGATGACGATGCGGCACGTGGGGCAGGTGTTGTTCTCCTCCAGGTACTTGACCAGGCAGCTCCGGCAGACTGCGGGCAGGTGCACACCCACGTCAGGGCGCCGGCCCGGGGCAAGGCCTGCGGGCTCGGGCCCGGCAGCACCGCCCCCGGTCCCCGCTGGGGCTGTCAGGCGCACACGCGCTGCCTCCCACTCGGGCTGGGGGCTCGGGAGCAGGAGATGGAGCCACTGAGCGCGTTCCCACCTCAAGGCGGATGGTCAGAAGGGCTCTCAGAGCCTGAGAGACGATGGGGCTTTCTTTGCACACCAAAATCTCGGTGAACACAATGTAAATTATGCCCACCATTACTTAAAAATACAACTAACTTTAAAATAAAAATTCTACGAAAATCGGAAAATATTTTCTTTCTGAAGTGAAAAACGCAGGATCAAAAAGTTATGGGTATTCCCGCCCTGGCGGGTGCGGGCCAGTGGACTGAGGGAGCGCTAGCTGGGGAACAACAGAAAGGCCGCCGGTTCGATTCCGGGTCAGGGCGCATGCCTGGGTTGTGGCCCAGGTGCCCAGTAGGGGGCATGAGAGGCAACCACACACATCGTTTCTCTCCCCTCCTCACCTTCTCTAAAGATAAATAAAATCTTTTAAAAAAGGTTACAGGTCTTCCAGGTGTGCCTTTTAGTGTGAACTTCCTGTCTAAAGAAAGCGCTTCTCTTTGACGTCCTTGGCAACTGCATTTCGAGGTGAACCCTGAAATCTCCTTCTCGGTTGAAGCTATGCTTAAAAAATAAAAGATGCAAGTCCAGCACAACCTGAGTCTTGTGAGGACTGAAAGGCCGCAGCTCCCCGAGGAACCACGCGCCCTGCCCGCTGGAGACAGACACTCGGCTGTTACACGGGAATAACTCAGCTCTCCAGTATTCAGCTTCCTTAAACGACACCTCCACTGAATTCCTCCACAGTACTCCTAATTTGAAATAATCTTTCTCATTTACCTTTAAGAACAACTTTTTTAAAGATAAATTCCGTGTATTTATTTATGTCTTGACCAGGAATCGAACCGGCGGCCCTCTGGTGCCCAGTGAGCCAAACCAGCCAGGGCCCAAGAGCCTTTCTACTCGGGCACCTGTGCCCTGCCCTGTGCTCCGGCTAGAAGCTGCTGGGAGGAGCAAGGGAAGGGCCAAGGCGTCACGGAACAGATGGCTGGAGGCTGTCCAGGGCTGCGTTCTGGAACGTTCTCACAGCCACAGACGCAGACCCCGGGTCAGACAGCGCACACAGCTGCCGAGGGCCGTGTCCTGGCTGCCCATCACCGTGGCACAGTGGCCGTGGGTTCTGCTCGGCCCCAGAAGGGAAGGCAAGTTCCCCCTCTGGGACGGCGTGGGTGGGCCTGGAGCTCCGCGCAGGGAGAGCAGCGCCCGAGAGGCCGGCGCCGCGTGGCGTCGCCTGCAGGCGGGGCCCGACGAGCAGGCTGAAGGCACGCCGACAGAGACAGACAGACCCATGGACGGGAAGCGGGCGGACAGGGGGCGGGGGCGGGGAGCAGACACCAGAGGGACCACCCGCGGCGAGGCTGGGACAGGGGCGGGGGGAGGGGTGGGCAAGGGAGACGTGAAGGGGGGGAAAAGGGGGGGAAAGGCCGCCCGGGACACGGTCACGTACACGTGTGCAGACACTCGGTCACCGTGGTCGCGTCGATGAGGTACCCGCTGCACAGGCGGCAGGTGATGTGGGCGTTTATGTCCCAGAGTTTGATCTTTCTGGTCAACATCTTTGGCTTCTGCAAGAGGACAGCGCACGTGAACGGACATCGGGAAGGTCTGGGGCTCCTCACCGAAGGTTCGGCTTCCCGGTGGGCGAAGCCGCAGGACGGCCCGCCAGAAGACCAGCCTGTGTGGAGGGCGGAGCCGGGCGCCACGGCCGGGCCAGGCCAGCTCTCCATCCGGCAGCATGGTGAGAGTCCAGCCACCCTCCGGGGGGACGGGGACGGCCCTGCCCCTCCCTCCTTGAGCAGGCTGAGCAGGCTGAGCAGGCTGGCGCGGGGGAGCAGGCGGGCTCCAGGGCGCGGGCTGCACTGCGTTCTGCAGACAGAAGCTGGGGGGTCTGCTGAAGCCCCAGCTGGTCCTATGACCGAGGAGATGAGTGACCACAGGGGAGCTGAGGACCCCTGAGGCCTGAGAGACCCTGGTGAGGGTAGCAGAGCCGTGCCCGCCTCCGATCTGAAGAAGCAGAGTGGCCAATGTGAGGTCACAGCAGGAGAGACTCTGACGCTGGGACAGACCGTGCCTGGACATTCACCGCAGTAACCAGACAGGCTGAAGACACGGTCACCGTGACTGTCCCCAACGGCCCAGCCCAGGCCAGCCCAGGCCGGCACACCGAGGGCGGCTGGAACCCACCCATCTAACCAGCAGGGGCTCCAGGCCCTCCTCCCGGCTGCCAGGACCCACGCTGCCCCAGGACCCTGCCCCCACTGCGCTGCAGCAGCCTTCGGCCCGGGACGGAGGGCACTGCCGTTCCTGTCACTTCCACGGGACGCTGGACATGTGTCCCGACATGTGTGCGCATGCTCCGCCCCCGACACCCCAGCTCTGCCTGAGAGGGACGTCCCCTGAAGCCAGGTCCTGAGCACACACACACCATGCCTGCCGTGAGGAAGCCGGGGTGCTGGCCTTGCTGCTGACTGGGCGCGGCAGACCCTGGGTGCCCACTGAGCCCGCAGCACAGGGGACCGAGCGTGGAGTTGGCAGTGACCGCCGCCTGGGGTCGAGGCGGCGTAGAAGGCAGGGTTACAACCTGGGGAACAGCGCGCGGACACCAGGAGACCTAACAAGGGACATGCTTCCTCACGGGGAGCGCGGGCCGATGCGCGTGGAAGGCAGACACCGCCGCCCACAGCAGGGCGGCAGGCGACGCAGGCCTCTGTGGGTGCCACCTGTGGCGAGGCTCTGCTGAGCAGAAGAAGACCCACCGCCTCCCAGCGCGCAGCCAAGGAGAGCGGGGCGCAGGTGGGGGAACCCCCCCACACCACTCACCGCAGGGCCTGGGGACACCAGGGCAGGGCCCAGACGGACGGCACGGTGGCGCCCCCCCCACCGCCCCCCAGGAAGTACAGAGAAGCCCTGAGTGAGGGAGGCGGCCGTCCACCACTCCAGAGCCGCGACAGTGGGGGGGGGGGTGGCCCTGGCGGAGGGCGGGAGAGAGGCCGGTGCCCGCTGAGCAGCCCCACGGGAAGACGAGACTGCCGGTCCCTGGCCAGCACTGGAGCCCGCAGGCGTGCACTCTGGAATCGAAAGGCCCGTCACCACCAGGCCAGAAGACCGGCCCCAGCAGCACTGACACCTGCTGCCCGCGGGGCCTGCCCACCTGGACGGGGAACAGAGCGGGGCGGACGCGAACGCCACTGTCCCCGCCCCGCGGCCTCACCTCCGCTAGACGCTGTCGGTCCCCTCCCTCCGCCTCTGCATCGGCGCTCAGGCTTCGGCTGTGGCGCTGTCGCTCGCTGGCAGCCGTGCCAGTCCGCTCGCCGAGTCTCCGCCTCTGCGCCGTCCTCCGGTCCGCTGCTCTCTTCCCATTTTCTAGCACAGAAACCCGCCCTCTCACTCCGGGTCCCCCTGTGCACGGCGCCCAGCCCCGCGGCAAAGCTCTGGCTGCAGTTTCCAGACAACCTGTGAGCCAACAGCAGGCAGACCCCCCGCAACTGCTCACTGAGCGGCGAGCTGGGCTGACATGCGTGCCTGAGCCCGCCCGCCCGCCCGCCCGCAGGGCCCCGAGGAGCAGCCACCCACCCGCAGAGAGTGACGCGCAAGGAATGCAGCCCATCCGCATGCGCTGGGCGAAGAGGAAATCGAAGGGGAAGCTGCGTTTACCTGGACGTGGGGCCGGGGACCCTCCGCTACATCCTGAGGCCTGCAGAGACACAAGGCGAGAGGGGCGTCAGCGGTGTGCTGTCCGGGCCGTGTCCCCGCCTCGCCAGTGGCCTGGGCCTTGCCCAGGGAACACGCCTGTTCCTTTATTTGCTTAAAACCAGAGGAGAAACAGGAATTAATGCCAGGGAAGAGCCAGGATTGACCAGGGAGATGCAGGCAGGTCCCCGTGGTCACTGGTGGCACCGAGGCCAGGGGCCGAGGGCGTGCACAGGACCGCAGGGGATGGGGGGCACCATCCTGGCTCTGGCGCCCTGGGAGGTGGAACAAAGGTCTGAGAAAGCTCGGGTGGGGCGATGACTCTCTGGGGTGCCTGGGTGGGAGGCTGGGGCCCCCAGGAGGGGCAGGGCCACAGCAGGGACAGGGACAGGGCCACAGCGCTCTGGTGGGAGACGGACAACAGGCACACCGACAGGCACCGGGTCTGAGGTGGGACCGGGAAGGCCCCTGCGAGGACTGCGGGCTGCAGCCCCGGCCCTGGCGCCACAGACACGCTGCGGCTTGAGGCCAGCAGGGTGGCACCCTGGGAGCAGTGGCCAAACGCCTCGACCACCTCCACACGGCGTCCAAGTCGCGCCGTTCCTGCCCTGGGTTTCCCCACAACGGCATCTGTCACTAACTAGTCTTTGAAGCTCGATGACCTTTTACAAAAGAAAGCAGACAGGAGGGAGGTGGCCGGCAGGCCCCACCAGAGGGCCGTGACAAGGGGCCACGCGCTGGAGCCGGGGAGGCTGTGGCTACCTGCCAGCTTCACCACGGACGTGCCTCCAGCGAGCAGCGAGGGCCCAGCCCGCACCCTGGGGAGGCGGCGGCGGGAAGGGCTGGAGGCTGACAGATGCCGGGGGGAAGAGCGGTGGCCGCGGGGCCTGGCCAGCGTGTCCCCGGGAAAGCGACATGTGAGCCAGAGGCGAGCGCTGCGAACAGCCTCACGTCCATCAGCCTGCACGTCTGGGACTGGCCGGCTCGCCGGCAGCCCCGCAGCGCGGCAGGGCCCGCGTTTCCGCCTTGGGTTCCCAGGGCCCCCGGGCGGAGACCACAGAGCTGGCTCCTGGGGCCAGTGCGGGGGAGGCGGGAGCCGTTGCGCTGGGCATGCGAGCTTTCCCCCCAGAGGACAGGGGGGTAGTGGGAGAAATAAACGCAATTTGTGCCCCAAAGAGGAGAAAACCGGTAAGACGTTCCCCCAGATGCATAAAAATCACGGATTGGTAAAGCTCAGTCTCGTTCTTGATCCTTACAAACGCCCAGCGATGAGGAGCAGCCCGCACGGACTCCACAGAGAAGAGTGTGGCCTCACAAGCGCCACCGGAACACAGGACCGCCCCAGGGACGGGGATGGGACAGCGCGCCCTCAGCACCGCAGGGGACAGGGGCGAGTGGGGACTCGGAGGACGGAGGGCTCCGCGTCAGGACTGGGGTGTGGTCACACGATCAGACATTCGCCGAAGGACACCCACCGCCACAGACCTGCGAACCTCAGGGTGTGGCAACCCCGCCCCCAGAAAAGAGCGCTCCATGCTTCAACTGCAGTGGAGACTGTTCCTAGTGGCGCAGTTGGGGAGCAAATCCCAGACTCGCACCTGTACCATTTTTACGCCCAAAGAGTCTGATCCAGGCGGACGAAGACCCGTGTGAAGGTGCGGCTCCGACCCTCTGGAGGGTTCGGGGCCAGGGGCCCCGGCCGTGACCTCCGTGAGGAAGAGGCAGAGAGAGAGAAAAGCGGCGGTGCTCACACGGGGGCCGGCGTGTCCCAACGGGACCGGCAGCGAACGGGAGGATGGGGGCACACGGGGGGCAGGGGGTAGCCGCAGGGCTGAGGCAGGGGAGGCTCCCACCCCAAGGCGGCAGTCCAGGGCCTGGCGGCTGCCCACCACCCACGCGGCCCGAGCGCCCACGCCTGTGTCCCGTCTGCTCTGTGACCGAGGCCCCCGACATCGCGCGGCCACCGCGCTGCGCTGCCCAGCCCTGCAGAGAGCAGTGCTGCCGACCCTGCCCCACGCGAGAGAGGGCGCGGGCAGCCCCTTCACAGGAGGCAGGAGCCCAAAGAAGCCCACGGCGCCCCGCCCGCCCGTGTCACAGACGCAGGCAGCGCACCCAAGAGCCCGGCGGGGTGGCTCCAGAAAGTGCGGTGCCAGGCTGGCGCCACCTCCCGGGCCAGCAGCTGGCTCTTCCCGTCGTCGCCCACAGGGACCGCAGGCCCACGCCTGGGCGAACGTGCACCTCCAGCTCACACGCACGGACGCTCCAGCGCAGCCAGAGGGGCCCCGAACTGGACGCGCCGCGTCCCCAGCAGCAGAGGCAGGGGTGTGAGTCCCGGAGCCCCCGGCCCACCCCGAGGTGGGGAGGCACCCCAGAGAGCGCACGCGGGAACACGGCCGCCTCCGGAAGGCCTGTCTCCCCGGCCGAGTCCCTCAGCACCTCCTCACAGGTCTCATCGGCCAGCCTCCTGCCCTGCGCCAAGGTAAGTGCGATGCTGAGAAGGGAGCCCCGCAGCCTCCCGAGTGGAGGGGGCCCCGGGGACAGATGTGACGGGGCACTGTCCCCACGGAGGTGCATTCTGAAGAGCACCCGCCCGCCTGGCACCGCCCGCAGAGCTGGGCAGAGGCCCGGTGCTGCAGCCCCTGCGAGCCGGGTGCCGGGCGGCCCAGGGTGACTCTTGTACGGAACTACCTATGTGGATAAATGAAAGACTTAATTCTATCAACACCAAAAAATAGTTTCTCATTAAACCTAAAACCAAAAAAGGGACGGCGCATTTTAGACACCAGCAGACCTTGCACTGGCGGGCAGTCTGGCCCCGCCCCAGATCTGCGACCACCCGCGAGTGCTGGTCATGGGGCCGCCCAACGCCACACCAGTGTGGATGAGGCTACGGCATGGCCGCCGTGGGGGCCGGGTCCCACCCTCCCTGCCCTTTGAGAAGCCAGCATGCCGGCCCCTGGGTTGGTGCCTGGGTCCCTGGCTGGGGACAGCTCCCCAGGTCAACTGACACTCTCCCGAGCACCGGGCCCAGGTGTGGGAAGGGCCGCACCGCGAGGTTACGTGAGGGGCTTCCCTGCTGCGCTGCCAGCAGCTTGGGCAGGGGACTCGCAGGACCCAGGAGGCTGCGCCTTGTCCCCCCGGACCTTGCCTGCACACCTGGCCCTTCTCTGTGTCCTCTGCTGAGGACGCAGAGTAGCCATGACCAACAGTCCCGGCACCACTGGGACACTCCCCTCCCGGGACGTCACCCGCAAACCCCTTGCCACCCAAACCCCTCCCCACACCCTCCAACTCCTGGCATTGCACGTGGATGCAACCTCCATGCCGGGGCCAGGTCTCACCCCCCGGGCCCACTCAGCCCTTCTTCAGCGCTCCTTGACCAGGGGGCAGAGGCCCGGCCTCCGCAGAGGGCCCAGCCTCGACAGTGCCAGGCAGCCTTCCTGCTGCTCCCTGCGGTCCCCCAGCCCCCTCTCGGTCGGTTCTGCCTGGGCTGAGGAGTCCCCACTCCGGGCACCCGGATGAGGCTTCGCGGCGGGGGTGGGAGGTGAGCTGGAGGAGTACGAGGAGGGCCCAGGCTCAGACAGGATCCTCGCGGACGTGGAGCAGGGTACAGTCACGTCAGGCAACCTCGGGAGCCGGGGAGGTGAGTCAGAACCCAGCAGGGTGACGAACACGTGTCTGTCACCACAGCGACCCCCGGCTCTCAGGTGCGCCTCTGCAGATGCCCGGGGGACGCACGGTGGAGGGCTGTCGCCCCCGGGCGCTGCTGCAGACGCACACCCCTTCACGGAAAAGGCCGACTCAGGGTGGACCCTGGGGCCCAAAGGGCCATGCTGGGGGCCAGCAGGTCACCCTGAGCTTGGAATGGCGCTGGACCCAGGACTCCCCGCTACCCCAACGGTTCCCTTTGAAGCCGAGGGGCGGCACCTGCCATCCCATGCCTGCCCCGCTGTGCGGGGGGGCCGAAGGCGCTGGTCTCTCTGAGTCTGCGGGTGCCCGTGAGCTGCACCTCAGGGAGCACCCTGACCAGGAGACCCAGGGGCTCCTTGGAAGAAGGGACAAGTATGTGGGGGGAGGGGCAGGCAAAGGGCAGGATTTGGAGGTGGCCCCAAGATCGTGGGCCCTGCTGGACACAAGCCTCCACTCTTATTGCCTAGCAACTGTGGCAAAGGGGCGTTTGAAGAAATAATTACGGTCCCAAATCAGCAGACCCAGGACAGGGCGAGTCTCTGGCACCCAAGCGCACCGCGCAGCCTTGCAATGCAGAGGCGGGTCTGACGGCTGAGGCCTGCGGCCTGGCTGAGAGCAGCACCCACGTCCACAGCCCAGGGCCAGGCAGCACTGCACGGGCCGTGCCGACCCCCAGACTGTGGCCAGTGAGGGGTGTCCTCTGAAGCCAACAGGCTGGTAGCAGCGTGTTACATGGCCATAAAAAGTGAATGTAATAGTTTCTAGAAGAAAGGCAGTAAAATACAGAGTGGCCACCAACTCTGGAGAACCTCTCGTTAGCGATGACCCTGCCGACCCCAGAGACAAGAGACAGGCTGGTGAACGGGTGGCAGGGGCTGCAGCCCTTGGGCACGGACCGAACTCGGCCCAAGCACGGGGGCTTGGGGGTGCCTAGGCTCAGTTTCATGGGTGGACGCAATGGGCTCCCTGTGAGCCCCCAGAGAGAGGCAGCCCTCACCAGGAGCCACCCGACCAGCACCTCGACCTCGGGCATCTGTGGTGCTGCGTTCCTGCGGCTGAGCGGACTGGCACGCCCCCTCTTCTGGTCTCTGATGTCGCCTCCCTCACCAGGCCGGGGCAGCGGGCCTGCCTCTAGTGGGGCCCGTCTCTGCAGAGGGAAAGGCAGTTACTGTATCTGACAGCAGAAGTTACAGTTCCGTGAACAACTTCAAGCACTTTCTACCCACTAAACCATTTGCAAAGTCTGCTAAAGGTTCCAAAGCTGCCTGCCTGGGAGACTCAGGGAGATGGCCCGTGGACACAGTGTGACCCAAGTGACGCCCAAGCACCACAGCGTCCCCAGACAGCTGTCTGCACAGGCGGCGCCGGGGGGGAGTGGGGGCCTGGTGGCATCTGGGGATGGTGATGTCGCCACAGAAGACAACCTTGGGACACCCGGGGAATCCGAAAGTGGACAGGACAGCAGCCACCACAAGAAAAAGCGCCCACCTCCCAGGTGGGAGAGCGGCCGACCGCCAGTGGAGCCCACCCTGCTCCTGGACCCGCAGGTCAGCCGCGGCCACCGGCCTGACTCGACAGCCACGAACGTGTACTCGGGAAGGGGTGGAGCAGACGGGGCCGACCAGCCGCCTGCTGGGTGCACACGGAGGCACGCGGGTGCTCGCTGCACGAGGCCGTCCGTTCCCTCCGCTGCTTTTCCCACAAAAAGCACGGGGAGAGAAGAAAACGACAGCACCTGAAGTAAAGGAACGGGAAAGGCAAGCCCGTCTCTGCCCCCACTGCCCACCTGAGACCGGGCCGCCTCCCCGGCAGCGGCCAGGCAGGCTCCAAGAGCCCCAGGGCTGACCCGCCAGCAGAAGCTTTCCGTCCCCCAGGGCGGAGCACCTGACACCAGCCAGGCCCCGCGGGAATCCCTGGGGTGGGGGCCGGGGGGTCTTCTGACAGCTCCCTGCAGTTGCAGACCTCCTGCCAAGCATCTGGAATCTGCTGTAGATGTAGCCAAGTCCCACAAACATTGATGTATTTGCAAAAAACCTCTTAACCTCCACTCTCTAAACTCACCTAGAGATTTGAAGTTTTCTTCAAAAAAACCAGTCGACCTAACAATTGGTTTTTAAGAACTCTATTTTCTAGTGAGTTTTAGTTCTTATCAATGAAAGTTTTGCACACCCAACGGACAACTCTGAAAATGCACCTGAGCTGGCGTGCGTGCCTCGGCCCTCCCACGGCGCGCAAGCGTCCACCGGGCTCTCCGCCACCTTGTCCCTCGTGCGAGTCAGTCCTGGAGGGAGACACTCGACCCGTCAGGAAAGACAGCTGTGGTGAAGAGGGTCCAAAATGTCACGATAGGCTCTCCGCTTGCAGAACTGAGGAACGACAGCTCCATCTGGTCTGAAGCACACTGACTGCGCAGCATGTCTGCGACACTAACAGCAAACACCAGCACAGGAAAAAGGAACTGTCCCCAAACCTCAACCTACTTCAAGAGTAAAAGAAAACTGCATTTTTACTCAGATTCAATTCTGACCATTAACCAAATAAATAACAAATCCTGCCATTTAATAGATTAAAGAGAAAGAGTATAGACCAAAAAAACCCTCGCTTTATGATCCAAATCAAACCACCCAAACACTGCATTCCTCCCACTCTCCATCCAGAGAGCAGTGGGCAACAGAGGGTGCCTCCATGCGGCGCCCACGTGGGCCCTGGGTGGGCCCCTCGCAGCCCTGAGCCCCAGCCTCAGACCAGGACACCAGGGAGAGGCGTCAGCACCCCACAGCCCTGTGCATGGCAGCCCCGGACACCGGTTCTGGGAGCATCGCTTCCTTACAAGGGTCAAACACCCCAAACGCCTTAGGGTCTCACATCTTAGAAAACTCCTTACGAAGGCCAGCTTACAGTTTTTGGAGCAAAATCACTGGCAGGAATATAATGATGCTCTGGAAACAACGACAGCAACCACACTCAAAGCTGCGACGACAGATGCAGCGTCACGAGCGCACGCACCTGCGACTTAACCGGCGGGGCTCAGGGTTCCCTACTGGGCAGTGGGGGGCGGGGGGTCCTAAACATCTGTCCTGTCTTCTACTGACCATCCCTCGTGAGCGCCAAGCCTCCCAGCAGTTTTAGCTTCATGGTGAGATCAGAGGAACCTGTGCAACTCAAGTGACGCCCTCCTCTGTGTGCAAGGCTGCTCATGGGCCTCTGGGGTCCTGTGCAGGTACAGGCCCTGCATCAGCTGACACGGGGCACGTGCCAGGCTCTACGACAGCCCAGGGGACCAGCCCTCCCTCCCAGCAGGCACGCACCCTTGGTGAGCTTCCCGCTCTGAAGTGGGCCCAGCCCAGTGACTCTCCCAACAGAACGAATGTCAGTGCGAAGACAAGGTCGGGAAACTGGCCCCCTTCTCATTCACTTGCTCCTTCTGACCTGCCGGACAGGGAGCCCCACGTGGAAAGGAGCTGCCTCTCCTAAGGGGACCCCAGAGGAGCACCACCTGCACCCTGGCCGCAGCCCGAGAGCCCCAGAGAGGGGACCCAGCTCAATGGTGCCCGGCCTCCCGACCCACAGAAACAGAGATAATGACGGATTTGTTTTAAGGCACTGAGTTTTGGGATAATTTGTTGACAGCGATACATAAATAATACAACCACCCAGCACGAACACACCTTTAAAATTCTAAAAGTGGGAAAATAAAGAGGCTGACCAAACCCAACACCCAGTTCTGCAAGTCTTTCCCGAAAGTTCACAGAGCAAATTAAGTTTAGAAAAAGTAAAGTGTATGTTTTAAAAAAACCAGAAGCAAGCATTGAGTAAGATGAGTGGTTACATTTGGCAAATAAAAGTTTCTAACCTGGACGACTCTGGGACTCCACTGGTTAAGATTCGCAACTAGGAAATGTTAAGCTGAAAATCTAAAGTGCTTTCTCCCAAGCAGCCAACTGACGCTGAGGCACAAAATGAAATACTGAACTGACAAGTTCAAGTGTCTCTCCTGGGAGTCCAAGCAGCCTGGAGTGAGATTTATATCGCCTCCTGCCCACCTGCTGGGTAAGTTTGCAAGCCTAAGGCAACTGATCTTTCTGAAAGTTCTGCTCCCCTGTGTTCTTCCACACACGCACTGCCAGAAGGCTGCTTGCTGACCTCGTGTCAGCTGCAGGGCTGGGCACGGGGCTGGGCCTGCCCCAGCCCTCAGGCCGTCCCTTCTCTCAAGCCCCCAGCAGTACCTCACTGGACACACGCTGGAGCCCTTCCCCAGGCGAAGAGCGTGCTTACCACACCCTACATTTTCACCCCCACTTCCTAATTAAACACAGGCAAGTTCTGGATGAAAGTCTGAGTTAAAGGTTTCAGAGAAGCCAAGTCCCCAGCCCAGGGTCCTCTGCTATGTCTCATTCCTGGAGAGGAGAAGGTGCCCGAGTCAGCCAACTTTTCTGCACGGAGCCAAGTGCCCCTAAAACATGCCCCGAAGCCCAGACTCCTGGCTTGGACCCACCTCTCCTGGCACTGAAAATACTTCCAGACTCAGGAAGGAGGGTGCACCTGAACTCTCTGGGGCACAGGGCTGGTTTGGTGACAGGAGCCATGAAGGCACCAGACACTGCCCAGGGGGCCGAGGCAAGGCCTGCAGCCCGGGAGCAGGGACTGGGAGAACAGGGGGCAGTGTTCTGGGTCTTGAGGGTGGGCACCGTGCTTGCTGACCTGGGAGCCAGTGTGGACTAGGAGCCTCCCTTGAATCTCCGGAGGCAGGGAGATGGGCCCCAACCTTGCTCCACCCAGAAGGCTGCATCTGCTGAAGGGCCCTTGGGCTCAGACCTCAGGGTGCTCAGGGGCCTCATGCCCCAGTGACCGGGATCCCCAATGCCCCACAGCCTTCATAGCATGAGGGTCCAGTGGAGTGGGCTGGGGACATTTGGGGCACCCCTAGATCCTGTCCCAGGGTACTAACTCCTGGGGGCCTGCCTTGAGTCCCAGCACTCCTTAGGGTCTACTGGTGAGGCCTGGTGCTTCTCTGCGACTTGTGGGGGGGTCCTTCCTCCCTGGAGACCTGCCTCCAAGTCCAGGTCTTACCAGGGTCTTGGCCTTCCTGTGAGCTTGGCCTTCTTCAGGGTCCTGCCCCAGCATCCCGACCCTCTTAAGGGACCTGTCTGGGGCGCTGCTCATTGCTGGAGCCTGTCACATGGCACAAGCCTTGACCCCGTGGACTGTGCCAGGGTCCCAGCCTCCAGGGGAGGGGCTGTCTCGGGTCCAGGAAGGGCTCAGAGGGACTGTTCCCAGGATCCCTGTCCTCTTTGGATCCAGAGTCCCAGTTCTCCTCAGCGGGTGTATCCCTGAGTCCTGACCTTTCCACGGCCTATCCCAGGGTCTAGACCTCCCGCTGACCCCTCCCAGAGCCCCGGCCCTCCCTGGATCCTGTCTGGTCCGGGGGTCCGACCCTCTGCAGTGACGGGTCTCAGGGTCTACCAGTCTTGGGGTCCCAGCCCTCCTTGGTGACCCGTACTGGTCTCGGACCGTCCTCAATGTCCCATCCCACGGCTGGACGCTCCTCAGTGACCCGTCTCAGAGTCCGGCGCTTGCTGTGGTCCCTGCCTGCTGGGTCCCGGGGTCGGCCCTCCCCGGCGGCCCGTCCCAGGCTCCGGTCCCCCCGGTCCCTCCCCAGTGACCGGTCGTAGAGTCCGGCCCCCGGGGGCCTGCACATCGGTGTCGCGCTCCTCCGGCTGGGCCGACGAGGGCGCAGGGCACGGACCAGGGTTCGGAGCCTCTCAGGCCGAGGCCGCGGCCTGAGCAGCTGGCGCCGCGGGCCTGGCCGGGCGGGGCGCGGGCTCACTGACCTGCCGTCTCGGCTGCGGACGAGCGGGGCGCACGCGGGGGCAGTGAAGGGATGGGAGGGGGCGCCGCTGCCTCCTGGTCCCCCCCAAGAGCCGAAGAAAAAAACCCGTCCGGAGTTTAAAACAAAGAGGCGGAAATGCCCGAACGGAGCCGAGCGCCGAGTCGGGGGCGCCGCGCTTGGAGCATGCGCACTGCGCGGCCCGGCTCCCACCCTGCAGCCGGGCGGGGGCGGGTCCTAGAGGGGGCGGGTCCGGGGCGTGGCCATAGGGCGCAAGCGCGTTCGGCCAGGGCTCAGAGGCTTCCGGAGAGCGGAGGGTGCTAGAGGCGGGGTCTGGGGCTGGGACGTGGTCAGAGGGAGCAGCTCTGCGGCGGAATTCGGCTGGGTGCGTGTGACCGGCGATAGGTCGAAGAGGTGAGGCCGGAGGCGGGGCCTTTTAGGGGCGGGGCAAAGCGGAGGCGGGGCCTGGCGGGTTGTGGGCGGGGCTTAGTGGGCGGGGCTTGTCGGGGGCGGGCGTTCCGCCAGCCCCCGCCGCGCCTACGAGACCCCGCACCCTGCAGGCAGCTCGTGCGGTTCTCAGCTGCTCTTGGATCAGGATTTCCTCTGGCGAAGGCGGTCTTTCTCGCATTCCTGTTCTTCCTGAGAACTAGCACCGAGTCCCCTCCGTGCACTAGCGAGGGACGCTATGGACACTGGGCAGGAGTGCTGACCCCCCACCTCGTCCTTGTGTCCACCTTTGTGCAGGCCCCGCTCCGGAGCTGTAATCAGTGACTGTGACCTCTACGCCCTGGTGAGGGCCACACTGTGCAAGGGACAATAACAGAGGGAAACAGCTGCGTGGGCAGGCAGTGGGGTGCAGTAGGGCGGACGTGAACCAAAGGGGCGCAGGGGCAGCCAGCCCTGCAAATATCTGTAACAGAAGAGTGCAACGCTCAGGGTCTGAACACTACCAGCAGCGCGGAATGAAATTAGAGAAGACTTCAATAGGCGGACCGATATCCATCTCCATGGGCTGCAGACAATATTAAGATATTAACATTACCCAATTTGATCTACAAATTCAACACAAACCGTATTAAAACCTAGTTGGTTTCTCCGAAGAAATTGCTGATTCTAGAATTTGTATGGAAATTCAAGGAACCCAAAATAGCCAAGAAAATCTTGAAGAACAAAGTTGCAGGACTTCTATTTCCCGACTTTAGAAATTACTAAAAGCCACAGTAGTCAAGACAGTGTGGTGCCGGTGTAAGAAGAGACATGTCCACCCCGAAATCAGAACACAGTGTTCATAGTAGCAATGTCCATGATAGCCCTAAGGTGGGGACAACTCGTATGCCAACTGATGGATGGATAAATAAAATGTGGTATATCCACAAAATGTGGCATATCCATAAACCGAAATATTATTTGGCAACAAAGAAAGGAAGTACTAATACACACTACAACATGGGTGAACCTTGAAAACATTAGGCTTGGGAAACAAAACTGCCACAAAAGACCACGGATTATGATTCTACTTACATGCAAAGTCCACAATCACAACACCAAAGAGACAAAGAGCAGGCTGGTGATCGCCGCGAGCTGGAAAGCTGGGGGGTGGGCAGTTACCCGCAGTGGGAACAAGGTTTCTTTTGGGGTGATGAAATGTTTTGGAATTGATCGTAGTTATGGTTGATACATTTGTAAGCATACTGAGATCTATTGACTTGTACACATGTATGGATGAACTGTGTGATGTGAGGATTATACCTCAATAAAGCCCTTATTACAAAGAAACTACAAAATACTTAGAACTAATAAAAATAAAAGTGCTGCACATTTTTCCCCATGGGAAAAATGTAAAATTAGATAAGTAACTCACACCCTAAATACACACGTATACATACGTAATGATCTTACACCAGACAGAAAACATATTTATCTCAAAAACACAAAAATGAAAGATTATATACCCACTCTCACCATACATACCAAAAACAAGGTATCTGTTTCCTACCATATGCAAAATATTAGATCTTCAACTCACAGCACATGTAGGCAAATGGACACATATCGCTCCACACCCACAAAATGGAGACATGCATTTCCAGTATCTACCAGAAAAACCTGTTAACTATCTCACACCGTATGCAAAATTTCATGCCACCCGACAGACAGAAAAATGAGATACTAATTTCAACCATATAGAGAACACAGTTAGACACCCTCACACTTTACACAAGTAAAGTGGACAGTCACACACACAGTACTTACTTTCCACCTCAGAGCACTATGCTAGAAGATCAAAGTTCACACACCCCAAAAAATGGATACCCACCTGGAAATATTCTTTAGAAAATACATCCCAGGAGGAAGCAGTTGTCCATGGACATCCCGAGTGTCTGTGTCTACCAGTCCTGGTCCCCAGAGCAAAGCCGTTCACAGCCACCTTCAGAATGCCTGTCTGGGAGGTGTCCGGGGCAGACAGGAAAATGCTCCCTTCTTCCTTCCCTGGGGGGAGATTTGCTTACGATCCGAGTAAAGAGAAGTTTCTTCTCTGCAGAAGGCGGACAGGTGAGTTTCCTAATATCAAGGCCCTTCTTCCGAAACGCAGGGCACCACAGGGGCAGGTGCTGCCTGACGCTGGGGGCGGGCTGCAGGACCCAGTGGCAGGCGTGGCTGTCCCTGGCAGGACAGATGCTCTCTGCCTCTGGCCCCGCGTCACGTGTCCTGGGAACACACATGTGGGCATGTGGGGATGGCAGGCTAACTCCCTGGCTCGCAATAGCGAGAAACCTCACTCCCTTCACAGTGTTGGATCTAACACACACAAATCTCACACCACACACACACAGCGAACACGGCTCACACGCTGCACACTGAAGAATGAGCTGTGCACCCTTTCCCCTTCAGACAGAGGACTCAGGTAACCACTTCACCCACACAACGCAGAAGAGAGAGACCCACCTCACCCCGTAGTGCCACAGCCCGCACAACCCTGTGTCGCACACCAGACCCCCACTCACAGCAGACACACACACAGGTGGGGGCCATCAGGACCCCACAATGCCAGGCACCCCTCCTGCTCCCTCGCTTGCTCCCTCTCTCACAGACACACACCCCAGAGAGTCCTCGCCCCACACCCATGTCACACTGCACACACAGAAGTCAGCCTACACACGTGTAGGCTGAACAGGTCTAAGCGGTAGGCATGGAATGGGACCGTGGGGTTCTTGATGGGAGGGGCTGGGCCAGCAATCTGCGTCCCAGGTACTTGTTGCCACAATGTTGGGGTGTATGTGAGCCCCTGGGCCGGCCTTTCCCCAGTTACGCTGGAGGGAGGCAGAGTGGGGCGACCCCAAGGGCTTCTCTCTGGTGGGGAAAGCGGACCACAGCGAGCAGAGCCACCTTCTTGGCCGCCGGCCGCCCGCCGCCCATGCAAACTGCCTTTGGTGGACCAGTTGCTCACTGAGCTTCTGCAGGGAGAAGGCGGGAGTCACGTGTCATCTTCGAGGAGCCTGAGAATCCAGATTCTGACCTGCTGACTCAGCTTCCTGCCGTGGGCAGTGTCGGGGTGTGTGGGCTGTCAGCAGTGGTGACCGGGAGGCAAGTGGCACGAGCCGGCCTGGACACTGGGAGCGTGGGGTGCCTCTTGGAATCGGGTCCAGGAGGCTGGGGCCCAGGATGTGCGTGGGGGGAATGGGTCACCTGTGGAGAACCTGCCAGGCGGCATGTGGGGGACGCAGGGGTGAAAGGCAGAGGGTCACCTGCCGCCCCCCCACCCCTCTGCTATCCTCAGCCACATGCAGATTCCAGGCACGCGGGGGAGGAGCACACCTGGCTTCTGTCCCCACATCACTGACACTCTCTTGACCGGAGCAGATAAAACACGCGTGAAAACCAACGAGCAGGATGGCCCCACCACCTCACCTGTAAGGTGAGGCTCCCTCCCCGACATCATCCTCAGCGAAGACCGAGGTGCCTCTGCACCAGCCTCGGCAAATCAACGGCTCTCAGCTGCTTCGTCTTGAACAAACATTGTTTAGAGAAGACACACCAGCCTGACAAAGCCTCAGAGGGTGCTCCTTTCTTTGGGATGCTGAGGGGAGTGTATATTTGGGTAGGTAAAAAGGAGGCAGGGAAACTGAAACAGATCGAGCCACGGCTGTGTGTGCCGAATGGTCCTGTAAACAAGCCTTCAGCGGTAACTGGGAGAACACGACGTGGGTGGTTTTCGTGGGGAGACCACTAACTGACTCCCGGATGCCCGTGGGCCTGGGCGCAGGTGCGGCTTCCATGGACGGTGCCTGACCTGCATTCCAAGCTCGAACAGCTTACATGCTTACGTTGCAGACACTCGTCCAGCTTTACACAGAACAGTCCCACTAAGAATACAAGAAGTCATTGTTCCTAAGTGAATACACCTTCCGCATTCCGTGAGATTTAAGAATTTTATTTCTCACACCTTGTAGTCTTATCAGCAACGTGTGAGTGACCGAGGCACCTGAAGCCTCGCCAGTGTTTGACGTCACTGTTTTTCGGTCTGGCCATTTGGAAGAGCACGTGGTCATGCCTCTCCGTGGCTTAAACTGGCGTTTTCCTGAACGCTGATGACGGTAGCTGTGTGTCACTGGGTGTGCCATCTGTGCATCCTCTTCGGTGGCATGTCTCTTTACATCCTTTGCTCATTTTCTTTTCTTTTCTTCTCACCAAGGACATATTTTCATTGCTTTTTAGAGAGAGGGAGGGAGAGAGAGATTGAGGTGAGAGGGAAACATCAGCCAGTTGACTCTCACACATGCCCTGACGGGGAACTGAACCCACAACCTGGATATGTGTCCGGACCGTGACTCGCGCCTGTGACTCTTCCTTCAGTTTACAGGATGATGCTCCATCCAACTGAGCCACACCAGCCAGGGGCTGGCCATTTTCTATTAGGATGTTTTTGTTGCGGCTTTTTACTGTTGAGTTTTGAGGCCTTTTCATACCTTCGGGGCACCGGGCCTTCGCTGGGTGTGCGGGGGGTGTGCGTGTGTGTGCTTTCTCCCACTCTGTGTCCGCAAAGCCCCCCGGCTAGGCGTTGTCTTAAGCCCGGCGCCCAGTCTCACCCCGCTGAATGCTGCCATCCATGAGCCTGGCACGTTTCCATTCCTAAGGTTCTGTTGTGTAGTTCGTAGCATCCAGTGCTGTGTACGTTTTGCTAACTTCACGCACAAGAATGTAATTTTCTCTGAGTTACCTGTAAGTGATTCGAGTCTTTCACTGTGGTTTCCACATCCCGTGGCTGGTGCGCGTGGATGCCGTGGATCCTCCGGTCGCCTTAGCGCTCTGGCCGTTGCCGAGCAGCAAGGGCCCTACGCTGGGAAGAGGCCCAGCGCTGAGGCGGGACAGTCCCAGGAGTGGTGACCGCAGGCCAGCGCAGCCACATCAGCTTCCTAATGGAAGCGCAGTGCCCCAGGGACACCACAGGCAACCTCAGGGAAGAGTCACGCCGGGTCAGCAGGGAGACAGGTGCTGGGTGGGGACGAAGCTGGAGAGGAGACAGCCCCCTCTCTTCCTTCCAGGCCTTGGGTCTCTTGAACGAACAGAAGCCCCACTCTCCCCTCTGCTGTTTCCTCAGCTGTGATTTGCAGATGAGAACCACCCCCACCCCGCTGGCCCAGGTCCAGCGCCACCTCCGCCTGCGTTCCTGCTTGCTCCATCCCGCGCTCTTTGAAACCGGACCCCAGCCGCCTCTTCCAGGCTGGCCTCTGGGACCTATTCGGAATTGGGGATCTTTCCCACCTGTTGGGGAAATTCGGCCTTCCTGCTGAGCAGAGCCGCACCCTCTCCCGCACCCACCCACGTGGGCGTGTCCAGAGCGGGGACCACACCGCAGCCGTGACCTGGCTTGGCCCCTGCGGGGGACTATCCCTCCCACCGCGGCGCCGGGACAGGGCTGGCTTCACCACCGGTCGCTTTCCTACTTGGCGGAGCTGTGACCCCTGTCCCTTGGGCGGGGACTGATCCTGAGCCCCCGCCCCGCGCGTCCGGCCCCACCTCCGCGGGCGGCCCTGCCCACGCACCGCCGGCGAAGCCGGATGGCCTGCGCGGGATGGCAGGGCCGGCGGGGGGAGCGCAGCGGGCCTCCGAGTCCCTGACCCTGGGCAAGCTACGGGCCTACCGCGCCTACGCGCGCCGCTGGGTCTTCCTGCTGGTGGTCAGTCTGCTCAGCTGCTCCAATGCCATGGTACGGAGGCGGGGCCGGGGGTGGGGGGGGGCACGGCCGTGACGCAACGCGGAGCCCCTTTCCGGCACCTCGGGTGCCTCGAGGTGCCCTGGGTGCGCGTCGGCCCGTCGCCCCGGGGTTTAATTATGCGGAGACCGGAAGGAACAGTGGGACCACAGGGGCAGGGGAGTCCTGCCGCCACGCAGGGATGGGGGCGCTGGTACCTGAGCGCCTTCTGACTGTGGCTTCTCGGGGGAGAGAGGGGTTGGTGTCTCTGCCGGGGGTGGAGCCCATTGGGCTGTGCTGTAAGGTGATTTCCGAAGTGTCCCCCTCTTGGGACAGGATGGGGTAGGGGTGGCTCTGGACAGATGAGAGGCCCCCTCCCCAGGTGCCCACCCCCTCTGAGAAACCCCGCATGTGACACAGGCCTTCCCAGGGCAGGGACCCTCCTTGGCTACCCGTGCCCCCCTGGGATTCTGATTCCCCTCTGAGGTCCCTCAGAAGGCCTTCCTTACCGGCCGCCCTCCTCCCCAGCTCCCCAGCGGGGGTCCACAGTAACTCCAACACCTGTTCCAGAACCGTCCCCACTGCGGGCAGGGACTCGGCCTGGAGCCCAGGGGCCAGAACATCCAGGCAGGCTCAGCGAGTGACTGTTTCTCTGCCTTCACACCCCAGCTGGGCCATCGGCAGGTCCCCTGAACAGGCACCGACGTGCACCCGAGCAGAGTGGGGTGGAGGGGAGAAAGAATCTTTGTTCTCCCCTCCCAGGTTCCTCCAGCCGGACTAATACTCAGATTGACACGAGACAGATGACAAGATAAAGTAACCACATGCAATCACACAGGCACCTGTGGGAGGAGCCCCCCCCCCCCCCACAGGGAGTGGGAGGCAGGCGGAACCCGGCACGGAGGGCTTTCTGAGCTGAGGGTGGGAGGGGAGGCGCGGGGTGGCCGCAGGCAGGAAGGTCGCCCTGGCGGGAAGGTCAGGGAGCAGAGGCCCGGGGGTGAGAAGTTGCCTGACTCTGTAGAGAGGATGTAAAGTCATTTCTGGTGGCAGCTAATCCTGGGCAAGGCCCCTAACCTAGGTTCTTGGAGGGAGGGTAAGAGTTTCGCGTGAGCCTGCAAGGACGCAGTTACTCTCAGCTCAAAATAATTCACGTGCCACAGGGGCCACGGCCATGGCTATCTTGGGGAACCTGTTCGGAAGGACTTCAGGGGCTTGGAGCCGCCCTGCCCTCCGTGACCCCCACAGGGCCACCCACTCTCGGGTAGAGCTGCAGAGGCACTGCCCACGGGGCTGCCCTGGGCCACCTGACATCCCACCTCCCAGTGTGCTGGGGGAGTCCAGGGGCGATTCCCCAGCTTCCTACAGAACTGCAGGGGCCTGTCAGGCAGCATCCCGCTGCCATGTGACGGACGTGCTGACAAGCTAGTCGGCAGCAGGGCCCGCCTCTGCTCCGCGGCCATGAGCTCTGGGGAGGAATGCGGGCAGGGCGAGGCCAGCAGCGGGGGGCCTGAGGCCAGTGAGGGGCTCGAGGCCAGTGAGGAGGGGTGGGCTCTGCTCCGCAGGGCAGGTCTGGAAGACAGACACCCCATGCTGTCTCAGCTGCATCAGGCTGGGTGGCAGGCTTCTGGGCCTGCCTGGGAGCCCTTTCTGTCCCTGGCAGATCTGTCCCCTGCTCTGTCCTTTAAAGAAGGAAGAAAAGGCAGCTGTTGCCACAGCTGGCTGTCATGTGAGGTTCTGTGGTCAGAGCTCTCAGCCAGGAAGCCTGGGTCTGCTGCCTGGGTCTTGGAGGGCGTGGCCCGGGCCGAGGGCGTGGCCTGGGCCAAGCCCCTGGGCCCTCTCGGAGCTGGAGGATCAACTTGGATTTGTGACACACAGGTCCTGGTCCACGTTGGCCCACCTCCCTCCTCCCCTCCACGACCCTCCCTCCAATCCCACCCACCCTCCAGGGACCAGATGGTGTCTCACTTCCTCCAGGAAGCACTCCAGGCTGACCCAGCCACGCCCACTTCTCCCCACAGGCCTGCTGAGCGGAGGGCCCTGGGTGCTAAGGCGCCTACAGCTGGGGAACGTCTCTGGCTTTGGGCAGCTAACACCTCCCAACACTGGTCTGCTGTGGGAGGGTGGGGCTTGGGCCGGCGGGCCCCCCCCACCCCGCCCCAGTCCAGGGGTTTCCACCTGGGAACGGGTTTGCAGACAGGCTGGAGGTGTCTCTCGGGCTATCTCTGTTTCCCCCTCCCCGTGTCCCTCCCATGGTCTTGTCCACTCTGCCCGTCCATCCGTGGCTCTTGGGCCCCCCTGGGCATCCACCACAGGGTCTGAGTGTCACCCTGACCGCATGTCTGCCTGGCCCATGCACGCACCGGGGGTCAGGGCCGCTGGCTCCCCCGTCCTGACACCCATGGGCTCTGGGCTCCAGCCACACCCAACGCCCGCCTGCCACACAGCACACCACACACGAGGTCCAACCCCATGGACGGCCTTCAGGCCTCTTCCTCGGTGGGTCAGCCCCAGTGGGGCCGAAAGTCCTGCAGGCTCCGGTCGGGCTGTCAGCCCCCTCCTGCCTCCAGGACCAGGCCCACAAGGACGCAGTGTCCACACCCCGGGCCTGCCGTCTCAGCCCTTCCACCTGGCAGCCTTCCTTGGGGGCGACCAGGAGAAGACCCTGGCCACCATGGGATGGCAGGACACTTCCTCTTCTCAGGCTGGCTGGCCAAGCCCAGGACAGCAGGTGGCTTCGGTGCCCGTGGCGCCGGCCCCTGGGCTGACACCCCCGTGTGCCCCACAGCTGTGGCTCAGCTTTGCGCCCGTGGCCGACACCACCGCCCAGTACTTCAGCCTGTCCACCAGTCAGGTCAACTGGCTCTCACTGGTCTACTTTGTGGTGTCCATCCCGTCTGGCCTGGTGGCCATCTGGGTCCTGGACTCCGTTGGGCTCCGCTGGGCGGTGAGTCAGACCCCATGCCAGGGCCCGTTCTGGGATGGGGTGGGGCCCCCGCATGTGGGCTGGAGGGCCTTGCCCCCTTCTAGGCCAGGGTCCCTGGCCAGAGCCATCGGGTGAGCTGGAAGGGCGTGGGCTGGCCGTCCGAGCTCCGGACCTCGTCCCTGCAGACCATCCTGTGCGCGTGGCTGAACTTTGGCGGGAGTGTGCTCCGTGCCATGCCCTGCATGCCTGTCAGCGTCCAGGACTCGTTCGCCTTCCTCATGAGTGGCCAGAGCCTCTGCGCCCTGGCCCAGACCCTGGTCGTCTTCTCTCCGGCCAAGCTGGCCGCCCTGTGGTTCCCTGAGCACCAGCGAGCCACGGCCAACATGATCGGCACCATGGGTGAGTAGAGGGGTGAGGCCTCCGTCTCCTCCGGCCCCTCTGCACGCCCAGCTCCTGCAGGCAGAGGGCTCTGCCTGCGGCTGATCTGCCCTGTGCTCCGTCTGTCCCTGCAGCAAACCCCCTGGGTGTGCTGGTGGCCAACGTGCTGTCTCCTGCCCTGGCGAAGGAAGGGGACATCCCCATAATGGTGAGAGAGCTCACGGGCTGCAGCCCCCATGCATGTGCGAGCTTGTGCGTGATGTAGGGAGCCTGTGTTTTCATGTGGTGCGCGCACATGCATGTGATTTGTGTCGTGTGCACATATGTTCCTGTGTTGTGTGCATGCGCATGGTGTGTGGCATGTGCACGCACGTGCATGCACGTGTGATGGGTTCCAGTGTGCATGAGCAAGTCCACACCTGTGTGTGAGTGTGCACCTGCCCCTCCCTGTGGCCACAAGGGGCAGTGCTCCAGGTGCACGCAGGACTTCTCTGAGTGTGCAAGAGCTGACACCTTCTGAGTGCCAGGCAGTTTCCTTGTCAGGGGGGGCCTCAGAGAGGTGGCAGGTGACTGGAGGGCGGGAGGGGGCTTGTATGGGCAGGCGGAGAAAGGCCCGGAGGTGGATGCAGGTTGGGGGCGGTGCCGAGCCCGAGGAGGGCAGGAGGAAGGGTCAGTCCCGGCTGGTGTTGGCTGGAGAAAGCTCTGTGGGGGTCTCAGTGGGAGGGCGGCTCAGTCCCATCCGGAACTGCCCCCCAGACGTGAGGGTGTGACTGGGCACCCAAGGGGTCACGGAGGCGGGGCAGGCTTGGGCTGAGGGTTCGAGATGCAGTGAGGGATGAAGGGCTTCCAGCTGTGCCATGGGTGCCCTTGGGGACATTCGCAGAGGCAGGAAGAGGGGTCCACAGGGCCATCGCGTGGATGACTGGCGCTGTGGGAGAGGACAGGGCCGTCACTGTGGAGCTGTCCTTGGGCGGCAGTTTGGAAGCTGGGGTTCCAGCGCAGCAGAGTTGAGCAGGCCCACCACGGCCCACGGACGCCCGCCTAGGGATGGCGGATGGGGTGCCCTGGAGCCTGGAGCCTCTGGCCCGAGGAGCCTGTGCACGCACACACACGCCTGCTTGCACGCCCTCTCCCCAGCTGGGCATCTACATCATTCCCGCCGGCCTCGCCTGCCTGCTGGCTACCGCGTGCCTCTGGGAGAGTGTGCCCCCCACCCCGCCCTCGGCGGGAGCGGCCCAGTCCACCTCGGAGAAGTTCCTGGATGGGCTGAAGCTGGTTGGTTTTGTGGGACCTGGGGCTGGGGAGGGGCTGGGGCCTGGGAGGAGGCTGAGGGGAAGGGGGCGGTTGGGCTCTCCCCGCCTGTCCTGCTGGTCGGGGCGGGGCTGCCCGGCTGAGCGGCCCTTCCCCTCCAGCTCTTGAGGAACAAGGCCTACCTCGTCCTGGCCGTGTGCTTCGGGGGCGGCGTTGGCATCTTCTCCAGCTTCTCGGTCCTCCTGCAGCAGGTCCTCTGTGCGGAAGGCTACTCCAACGTGAGTGCCCGCTCAGCTTGGGGAGCCGCCGCCCGCAGGCCGCTTGCCCCTGCGGCTCCTGCCTGTGGCTCTGGCGCGGCCCACGATCTCCCCAAGCCCCGGTTTCCACACCTGGCCAGGTCACCTGGCAGGGTGACCTCCTGTCGAGCACACTGTTGAGCTGCCGTGCGTGAAGAGTGTCAGGTGCCCAACGCGGCCTGCAGACAGTGGGCTGGGGCCGTCCTGCTCGGGCACCAGGGCTTTCCCTCTGTCCCAGTGCCCGGAGCAGGACAGCCAGGGAGGCAGGCTCCGGGGCAGGGTCCCCCTCTGACACCGGACGGTCTGAGGGAAGGGCCTCCACCACCTGCTCACGGCGGCCCTGGCTGTGCCCTCTGCTGTCTGGCACTGGCCCAGCAGGTGGGCATTGGGCCCAGACGTCCCGGCTCCTCAGGGGCTCAGGGACGGAGGGGTGTGTGCAGCGACCAGGCTCTTCCCTTAGCAGTGGTTCAGTCCTGGGGCGGGGGGGCATCAGGAAGAGGCCCCCCCCGCATCGCCCCGCCCTGTGGTCCTGCTCAGGCCTCAGTGCGCTCAGTGGCCCTGTGCCGTGGTCTCCCTGGGGATGGTGTGTGCCTGAGGATGGACAATGACGGCTGCTGGGCCTCCTCACCGCCTCCAGGAGTTCGCGGGCCTCTGTGGGGCTCTCTTCATTGTGTTTGGGATCCTGGGGGCGCTGGGCCTCGGCCTGTACGTGGACCGGACCCGGCATTTCATGGAAGCTGTCAAGGTTGGCTTCTGCCTGACCTCTTTGGTCTGCGTGGCCTTTGCCCTGGTGAGTGTCCCCTGCTGCCGAGGCCATTCTGCAGGGGGCAGGGGGCAGCGGGCAGCCTGGCCAGAACAGACGTGCCCCGGGGGGTGGGGGAGCCCTGGGCATGGTGCTGCCCGCCCCGCTCAGCCAGCCGGTGCCCGTGCTAGTGTAGGGCCTGGAGGCCTGCGTCTAGGGTGGGGGCGTGTCTGACTGCCGGCTCCGGTGCACCATTCGCCCAGGTGTCCCAGCTTCGGGGACAGACCATCGCACTGGCCGCCATCTGCTCGCTGCTTGGGCTCTTCGGCTTCTCCATGGCACCCGTGGCCATGGAGCTGGTGGTGGAGTGCTCCTTCCCCGTGGGGGAGGGTGCCGCTGCCGGCCTGGTCTTCGTACTGGGGTGAGTGCACCCCCCGCCGCTTCTGGGGGTGGGGCCCATTAACCCTGCCCTCACACCCACACCATGGGCACCCACCTGCTCTGGCAAGGCCGGCGCATTCCGACCGCCTGCTGTGGGCCCGCGCTGCCCGGAGCGCCTGGCACTGGGGCAGCCGCAGTGTCAGGCTGCGCTGAGGGCCTCGTGGCTGGCTGCCCAGGCAGGTGGAGGGCGCGCTCATCATGCTGCTGCTGACCGCCCTGACTGTGCGCCGCTCGAAGCCAGGCTTCTCCACCTGCCAAGGGGACCAGGACTCCCTGGATTGGGAGGGTGAGTGTCCCAGCCCATGGGAGCCCTAGAGCGCCGGTGAGGAGGGCCGGGCCTGGGTCTCCACCCACTCCAGCCGTGGGCACCTCCCTCACCTGCCCCAGTGCTGTCCTTGGTGGGCGGGTGCTGGGCACCCACGAGGTGGGGGTCAGGGGCCAGAACAGACAGAACCCCCCCGGCTCAGCCTGGTGGGAGCAGCCTGAGACCCTCACAAAGCACAGCCTCTAAACCCTGCGTGAGTCGTTTTTACAGTGAGACTGGGAAGGGAAGAAGAGGTCAGACAGACAGACGGAGGGAGAGGGACAACTGGAGAGATGGGAGTGAACGTGGCCACCGGAGGGGGCGCTGTCCTGGGGGGTCACCCTGTGCTCCCAGTGGGTGGGGTCAGCCGGGCTCACGGGCGAGCCCCGGCAGAGCTGGCTGTGTCTCCGCAGTGTCCATGCTGCTGATGGCCGGCCTGTGCACACTCTTCAGCTGCTGTTTGGTGCTCTTCTTCCACACCCCATACCGGCGCCTGCAGGCTGAGGCCAGCGCTAGCCCTTGTGACAAGGACCACGCAGCCCCGCGGCAGACCCTCCCTGAGGCCCCGCCCAGGCACCCTGGGGGCCCCGACAGCTCTGAAGCTGCAGGAAGCCCTGCGGCGGCTCATTCCTAAAGCTGAGAAGCTGGCCTGCGGGGTGTGGAGGGCGCTGGAGCTCTGGTCACCTGGGCTGTGACAGCCGCTGCTGAGCCTGGGCGCAGCAGGGTGGCCCAGTGGCCACACCGTACCCGCTGTGGCTGGCACAGGAGCATGTGGGGACGTGGCTGACGGGGAGTTGGATGGGCTGGGGTTCCCGAGGGCCCCAGACGTTTGGAGGGCACGGGTGTCGGGGAGCCCTCCTTGAAGGAGCCCCTCCCAGAGCCTCTCTCAACCTTGGTCACTGAGTGAGCAGACCCTCAGCCTGGGCGCTGACAGGTGGGGCCAGACTGGGCTCCTGCCCCGGGGGACATGGCCCCATCCCTACAGACACTTGCAGGCAGGTTTGTGGATTCAGGTTTATTGAACTGGCCACAGCCCAGGTCGGGGTGGGGACACCCCTCACTCCTCCTTCTCCTCCCCGTGGGTGAGCACGTAGCTCAGTGCCTTGTAGTCCAGGTTGCCTGCAGCGTCGATGGTCGCAAACTGGAACATCTGGTCGACCTGCACGTAGGGTGTTGGGGGTCAGATCCGGGCAGGAGGGGACAAGCCAAAGGGTCCCTAAGGGCTGCAACCCAAGGGTAAGTGACAGGCCCTGAGCTCTAGCTGGCTCTGGCCTTGGTGCCACACGTGGGGAGGGGCGGTCACTGCAGAGTGAAGGGCGGGCTGGGGCCCAGCCACACGGTGTCCCCTCCCGCAGCAGCACTGCAGCATCTCTCGGCTGGGGCCCACCCCCAGCTGACCCCTGCAGTCCCGGGGGCCGTGCGAGAGGGCAGCAGGTGGCGCAGGGGGCCAAACCTCCTCTGCAGTCATCTTGTCTGCCTGGGACATGAGCAGCCGCTTGATGCTGAGGATGAGGAGAGAGGCCCGTTAGCTGCTCTGAAGAAGGGGTCAGCACAGGACAGCTTGACAGTGATTCACAGCCCGCTCATCCATGGGGGTGGGGGCACCTAGAGGCCAGCTCACGGAGCCTCCCCCCCCCCACACACACAGGCGTCACTGTCCCTCCCTGTGGGGCGGAGACTGGGGGCGATGGGAGGAAAGTGCCTGGCAGACACACCGCCCCCAGGGCTTGGCCCAGGGAGTCCCCAGACCCTGCACTGGCCCCGGGGGCAGGACAGGTTTACCCTCTGTTATTTTGAGGGAAGCTGGGCGGGGCATGGACTTGGGGCCCTGGGAGCCTGAGCCACACTCACTAGTCCTTGTTGATGCTGCCTTTGCCTTCAGGGTCCAGCATTTTGAAGGCATTCAGGATGGTCTCCTCAGCATCCGTACCTGCCCACAGAGACTCCAGGCCTGCTCTGGCTGCCTGCGCTCCCGCCACCCTGTGCTGCAGCTCAGAGGGCCCTCCTGTCCCTGAGCACCTGGCACCCTGCAGCCCCTGCCCTGGGCACCTGTGCTCAGAGTCCTGCCCAGGGCTGGACACGTGCCAAGGGAGCGGGGGGCCGAGGCAGATGGGAGGCGGGGCTGGGGCGGAGTGGGCAAGGGTGTGTGAGATGTTGGGGGCACACGTGTGGTCCCAGAAAGCCAGGTCCTGGGGCTTTTCAGGAGATTTGAAAATACGTATCTGTATGAGGAATGCCTGTATTTCTAAATAAATGCACACAGCCTGGCCGAGGCCAGAGGGCTCACCACTCAGCTTCTCGCCGAACATGTTCAGGAACATGGTGAAGTTGATGGGCCCTGAGGCCTCCTTCAGCATGGCGTCCAGCTCGTCGTCCTTGACGTTGGTCTTGCCTGTTGCAGACGTGGGGTCACTGGGCAGGGCCGCCCCTGCTGGCAGGTGCCCCAGAGGGCTGCCCACCTCTGTCGTTCTCCAGGTGGCCCCAGAACAAAGTGGGGAGACTGGGGCAGGAGGCCAGCCAATGGGTGGATGCCTGGCCCGGGTGTGGTGGGTGTGGGGTCTGCATGTCAACAGAACCCCAAACCCGGAGCCCCAGGCAGGCGGACTGCCATCCGTGGGGACAGGAGGCTACGTGGAGCTGGGAAGGTCTGTGTCCTGTTTACCTGGGCATCAGTGGGGCCCAGAGGGAAGGTGGGTCTGTGCAAATCCCCCCAGGTGGAGGCCAGTCCGTCCCCCTGGCCGCAAGGGCAGGACCTCCTCCGGCTGAGAAAAGCATGTCACAGGTGGGGAGCAGAGGCCACCCCCTTCCCTGTGCACCCCAGCAATACCCTTGCAAGCCTGGGTGTCACACCCTGTCGGCTGTGAGGCCAGAGCCAAGGTGGGGACTGTGACAGAGCCCCGCTGGGCACCTACCCAGGGAGGCGTAGGTGTCTTTCAGGTCCTCCTTGTCGATGAAGCCATCTCGGTTCTGATCCATCAGCGTGAAGGCCTGCAACAGGCCGCCCACGTGAGCAGAGGCACCCACTCGCGCTGGCTCTGGAGCAAGGCCCACATGGGCTCTCTTGGTTGCCTGCTTTAGGGTTCCCAAGGCCCCCCCGGGGCAGGGCCTTCTGGGTCGGGGGCCTGCTGGGCAGGAGCAGAGCCTCACCTCCTTGAACTCCTGGATCTGGGTCTGCTCGAAGTTGGAGAAGACGTTGGAGGACGCCCGCTGGGCCCGGAGGGCGCCCCCCTCCTTCTTCTTGGTCTTCCTGCTGGCCTGTGACGAGAGCGCTGGGGCTCAGGGTCCCCCGGCCCAGTGGTTTTGGGGGACTTAATGCAGAGGATGGGTGGGCCACGGCACTTGGGTCCTGGGTCCCCAGGCTAGGGCAGCTGCAGGTGCTCGGTGAGAAGGCCCTGACCACACAGCACCCAGGGTTCACCGTGAACTCTGCCCTGCTAGGTCTGCAATCCAACCAGGAGCCAGCTGGGTGTCCGAGGAGTGAATGGACTCTGCAGGTGGGTGGGCTTGTTCTGGGTACCCGCTAAGGTGAAGGCCAGGTCCCTCCTTCTTCTAGCTCCAGACTGTCGCTGGGGCAGCCAAGGGGCATGGTTGTCCCCCTCCCCCCAGCGCACATGCCTGCACATATGTGCACAAACTCCCCTCGTGGGCACTCGCACCCACAGTCACTCACACGCCCCACCCAGCTGCCTGCCTGGTACCCACTCACCATGCTGGTCTGCTTGGTGGGGTGATCTGTACCCTCCCTGCCCAGGTCGGCTCTCTTAAGCTCCTGCCCAGTCCCCCAGGATGGCTTGCATGCTGGCTGTCACTCCCTACAAGGACAGGCTCAGGGTCCCCCAGGGGACCAGATAACTGCAGACTGAGCTGTGGCAGTCAGCAGTGACTCAGGTGCCCCATCCTGCCCGGCCCAGCAGGGCCCCCAACTTCCCAGGCACCTGCCACCAGCTCCTACGTAGGGTCCCTGTTGTCCTGGACTCTGCACACCTCCCAGGCCGTGCGCAGGTGGGCTGAGGGCCTGGGAGCTGCAGGAGCCAGAAAAACAGGACACTTTTCCCAGATTTGCACAAGGTCCCTGTAAGTGGACCTGGTGGCCAGTTACCAAGTACCCCCAAGTACATGCTGCGTGCCCTCACTTCCCTGCCTGGGTGGTGGAGAGGTCCAAGGCCCCTCACCCTGGTGCTGGGGCCACCCCTCCGTCCCCACTCCAGGCACACCGGAGGGGCCAGAGGGGCCAGCCAGAGCCAGCACTCAGCCTGGCCTTCCCCCTCTGCCGCGGCCCTGTGAGTGCCTGTCACCACGAAGTCAGAGGCCAGGTGTGCTGGCCCTGGGTGGGGGTGGGCAACAGCCGCAGCCCCCGGTGGGCAGGGGTGAGGGCACTGTGCAGTCTTCGCAGCTGCAGTCATGGGGGGCTGTCTCCGTAGGCACATCTCCGAACCTCTGCCTCTGCAGTGGCTGTGGCGGGGGGCGCTGCCCCCAGGGGCACACTCAGTGAGTGTGGGACGAGAGGCCCCCTGACGGACCTGAGGAAGTGTGGTCCACCTGCAGGGATGGGGCTGCCTGAGGTGGGGCCCTGGGCCTGGCCTGCACCTTGGACAGGGCCTCCCTCACCCCCAGCTGGGTGGGGTCTGGCTGGCCCTGGAAGGACCCCAGCAGAAGTGGGGAGTGCCACCTGCACAGGAGAAGGGGTGTGGGATCTGTGCCCCTGAAGGGGAGGCCAGAGGGCTGGCAGAGCCCCCCGGGGAGGGTTCCTGAGGCCAACCAGGGTCTGAGCACCGCACTAAAGATAGTCTCAGAGCCCGGCTCCCGGGAGAGTATCGGGATTCGACACGGACAGCTGGCCCTGACAGGTGCAGGGCGTCCGCAGGCAGTCCTGGTGTCCTGAGCCAAGTGGGAACCCCCCCCCCCGGCCCGCAGCAGACCCCAGGAAGGGCCCTGGGCTGTGCGTGTCCCCAGCTTCAGGGGCCTTCCTGGGTGGAGCTGTATGTGTGCCTGTGAGTGTCCCCAGGGGTCACCACCTTCCGCCTGGTGGAAGCTACCGGTGTATGGTCCCCCACCAGCACTCTGGCCCCACCTTCCACCCCAGAGACACTTATTTTTGATTCTGGAAACAGGAGTTGCTGAGGAGCCTGGTTTATTTTAAAATTCAGGGAAGGACAAAGACGTTTGTCACCTGAGGTCATCTGCCTAACTCCTCCAGGGCAGCACGCTGTGTGTGAGCTTCCAGCACGGCCACCCAGGCTGTCCTGTCGGCAAGGGGAGTTTATCTGGTGCCATAGGGGGTCAGAGTGCCGCACATCTCCTGCAGGGGGCCCAGAGGGTGCCCGGGGGGCCTGCCCTGGACCCTGCGCTCTCCACCCAGGAAAGGGCCCCCCAGCCTAGAGATTCCTCCCTGGCCCAGGAAACAGCGCAGACCATTTTCCAGTTGCGCAGCCAGGAAGCCTAGAGCTGGGACTGCGGGGAAAGCAGGTGGACTGCAGTTCCCGCCCAGGCCCCTGGAGGTGGCCCTTCGCCCCACCCCCACGCCCCCACCGCTACAGACTCACTGGGCTAGCTGTGCCCATATTCTGTTCCCTTTAGGTTCAGTTCAGCTGTCTTCTCGAACACGTGGGTCTGGTGAAGAGTAAGAAGTGGTCCCCCCTCAGCAGAGCGGGGACCTTAGTGAGTCCCAAGCCTTGGTTCTCAGGGAACTTCTCCCAAAGCAGCTCCGGGCTGGGGGGGTGGACAGTGTACCCGCCAAGCCCTGAGCCTGTGCCGTGGGCACCACGACCAGCGCGGCGGATGGGTGGGGAGGCTGCCCAGCCACCACTGCCCCATCCCCGGGTGGCCCCTCTGCACACCAGGCTTGGCTTGGCCGGGCTTCAGCAGCGCTAACCAGAGTTGAGAGAGACAGGGGGCTGCTCTGAGGGGGCCCAGGGGGCCGAGATGGAGGGTTTACTCCGGGTCCTGCGGTGTGACTGTGCGCCCCTCCTTTCCACACGTGAGGTCTGGGGGTCGGTGGGCCTAGGAGCTTGGACTGCAGGGTACTGAGGGCAGGAGCCAACGAGACCCCCCGGAGCCGGCTCTACTGGGGGGCGGGGCGGTCTTCCCCGGAAGCTCCTGGAGTAAGGGCGCTCCAGCTCTGCTGGGGGACTGGACAGCCGGCGGCCATCCGCCTGCACCATCCGAGGGGTCTGGGGGCCAGGGGCCTCCGTCCTCGGAGCTGACCGGGGCGGGGGACACGAGTCCTGCGGCCCGGCTCCTTCTCGAATGCCCCGCGGTGACGGAACAGCCCCCGGGGGCGGGGGAGAGCGCCCCCACCGCACCTTGTAAGCGCGACTTAAACTTCTCAAACGTTGGGCCTGCAGTGCGGGCCCTGCCTTATGCTCCACCGGGCCCGGGAACCGCAGGGGATGCGGGGGATGCTCGCCCGCCAGGAATGCGCCTGCGCCACCGTCCCGCTCGCCTCACCCACATCGCAAACGCGCAGCCGGTAGCAGCTGCGTGCCTGCACTTTGTGCACGCCCGGTGACGTCACACGCAACCCACGCGGGCGGGCGCCGTTCCCCCTGTGGCCGCCAGGGGCGCCACGACGCGCTCACTCGTCCCCGACGGCGCCTGCGCTTTCCGGTACTTTTTTTTTTTTTTTTTTTTTTTTTTTTTTTTTTTGCGACTCCAGGGCTTTCCGAGGCCTCGAGACGTCCTGGTCCGCTCCGGATTGTGCTTCCGGTGCGAAGGTCACGGACAAGATGGTGCCGCCCGTGCAGGTTTCTCCGCTCATCAAGGTGAACTAGGGTTCGTGGTCGCCTCCCGGTCCTCGGCTCCGCCGGGGCCCCCGCGTGTCCGACCCCCGACCCCGACCGCGAGGCTGCGACCCCGTTGCTTACCCCTGCCGCGCGCCCCCGACGCCTTCCTCGGTCCACCGCGTTTGCCGCGCCCCCGATTCCGCGCCCGGGACCCCGCGAGTGCGACCCCGTCCCTACTGGCCCCGCGTCCTGGATTCCCGACGCCGCAGTGCAATTCCCCTTCTTTGTCCACCGGGCCCCGCGGGCGGCTCCCGGGCCCCGGTCCCACCGCGCCGCCTCTGACCGCCTTCTCCCCGCAGCTCGGCCGCTACTCCGCCCTGTTCCTCGGCGTGGCCTACGGAGCCAAGCGCTACAGTGAGTGACCGCGGGTTTCGCTCGTGTCCCGCAGTTCCGTCCGGTGAACCGGGGAGTAAGCGCGCGGAGGGCGGGAGCAGGCCTAGCTGGGAGCAGCCCTGGTCGGCCCGCCCGGAAACTGGGACTCGGAGGCTGCTGACATCTGGTGCACGCGGGGCGGGGGCGGCGGAGCGCTGGGTGGCGGGACCCTGCGGGACCCTGCGGTGCTCCCCGGTGAGGGAGGCCTAGCCGGCCTTGATATCCGGCGAAGTTAGGGAGAATGAAAGGCAGGTACGCGGGGAGTTCACGCTGGACCTGAAAGTAACGTTGCGTGTGGACCGAGTTGCTTTTACACAGCATTTCAGTAGAAGCGCCTCCCTTCCCGCTTTCCCTGACCAGGTTACTTGAAACCTCGGGCGGAGGAGGAAAGGCGGATTGCGGCGGAGGAGAAAAAGAAGCAGGATGAACTCAAACGGATTGAGAGAGAATTGGCAGAAGGTACGGATTTGCCCTCCACCTGGATCTTCAGGAATAAACATCTGCTGCAATTGACCCGCAGGGGCGGTGCCACCTTCTTTCATCCAGCACTGGTTCAGTGGGTGGCCCTGGGGGGACATGGGGACACCTTGCCTTTGGTGAGGCTCAGGCCCCTAGGCCCTGGAGGTTAACTGTCTGAGAATGTGAACTGGCCAGGCCGCCCTCGGAGGCTGTGGGACCAGCACCCACACACTCGTCCTTCTACTGTGCACAGAAAAGGACCACCCAGAACAGTTTAAGCAGAGTATGGTCGGGCTCCATGGAGCTAGATCTGGAGTGTTTAACCCAAACAACTGAAGTGCTGCTTTTGAGTTGCCTGAGCAGGTAATAACGCGAGTTTTCCTTTCAACCTTTCAGCCCGCGAGGACAGCATACTGAAGTGAGCCTGCCTTTGTCCACAGCGTGTGCATGAATAAAGCTTCCTGTGTCGTGTGCTGCTCTGGTTCTCCTTTTCTGTCCTCGGTGTGTGCGGGGTGGGGACAGGCCAGGTTTCCGAAGAATTGTCACCCTCCACAGACATAGGATTTGGGGGAGGAGAGCACAGCGACTCCATCCCCTGCTCTCAGGGGCATCCAGGTAGGAGCCCTAAAAGGGGAAGTTTGAACCAGACACAGCTGGGTATTGTGGTGCTACTTGACCTTCATCCCTCTGGGCCCTGGCCAGACACTGGACGTGCAGGGCAGGGGGCCTGCAGTGCAAAAGTGGGGGGCAGGGCTGACGCCTCTCAGTGGAGATGTGGCTCTCCAGCCTGCCTTGTGAGTCCTCCCCTTGGCCCCAGGGCGGGGATGTGGCCCGAGGACCAGGACAGGGTGCTGCGTACAGCTCAGCCCCAGAACTTGAGGGCTCAGCCAGGTCCATTATAAAACGAATTCACATGCAAGTGGAAGGGAACCTGGGGTGCTGCGTGCCCACACTTCAAAGCCCTGGTTTGAGTGAGCCCACCTGTCAGCCGGTGCTGAGTTCCTTGGGGAACCTGGAGGAGCCCGGCCCCGGTCACAGGACCAAGTCACCAGGTGTTGCTGACTGCAGAGATGGAAACTGAAGTGCTCCTTCCTGTGAGCCTAGTGCTGTGGGGTGTGTTCGCCCTGCCCCGCCCCTGTTGGGAGCATGGGGGAAGGCTTTGTAACAGCTGACCTAAACCCTTGCTACCAGGACTTTTCTGTGGGGTTAATTGTCATCCAGTATTAGGGACAGGAGCACACATTTAGAGGTAAAAGTCCTTCATTTCTGCCAGATAATTGGTACCCGGCTCAGTGTGGGGTGACCAGACCTTTCTTCCTGGCTCAGCTGTGAAGCCGGTGGCAGCATGGGGTGCTGGGGTGAGTGGACCCCCTGCGGCAGAGGCTGGGACTGGGGGGACTGCAGGCACTGGAGGGAGGTCAGCCCTGACCTCTGGGTCCATCAGCAACAACACACAGAGCCTTTATCACAGGCGATTTCTGCACAGCTCACTCAGATTTGATCCTGCCCTGCTCACGGCCTTGGCCTTTGTTGGTCGTATGCGGTGTGCTGCTGCTGTAATTTCTACTACAAAAGAAGGGCAATTTGTTTCCTTCGCATTTTATTCTAGATTTCTGGTCACATACTGGCTCTAAAACAGATGGGAAACAGCGTCTCTGTGTCCATCTGTCTACCCGTATACACAAATACATGTGCAGAGTTCCCACCCGTGCTTCAGACACATTCACGGACTTTCCGAGGTCTCTGGTATTACTGTGTATCCAAAGACGGATGTGTGTAAGTGTAGGGCGGGCTACACTGTGTGTTATTTGTAATTGGCTTTAACCCACAGAAACATAAACCTTAAATTCAAAACTTCCAAAACTGTCTTCATCTTCTCAGGCTTCACAAACTTGTATCAAGTGGAGGGAGGCAGAGTCCAGTGGGTGTAAGGGAGCTACCAGGCCCCACCCGGTGGCTCACAGGACGCAGCAGGTCGAGGACGTGGGTGCTGGGCCGCCGTTGCAGACCTCCGTGCCCGCTGCAAGAGAAGGCACAAGCCCGTGGGCGGGAGCCGCACGTGCCGCGGCCAGGCTCCTTCCGCCTGCTCCCGCGTCCTCCAGCAGCCCCGCAGCAGGAAGGCCGGCTGCAGACACCTGTGGGCAACCTAAGCTGCTTAGCTGGGCTCAGCCTTCTGATCGTAGCCCTTGGTGACACTGTCAGCCCTGACCTCCCGTGACCCCGAAATCTCCTTGTGGACGCTGGTTCCCTCCTCACAGCAGGGCCCTGCAGGGAGAGCCGCAGAGTCCCAGAGCCGAGGTGGCGGAGCACAGGTGAACAGGAGACAGCCCGATGGCCTGGTTCCAGCCTGCAGCCCCCTCGTGCAGGCAGAGGAACGGGCAAACCACCGCTCCAGGCACAGGGCAGGAGTCGCCGCGCACGCCCGACTCCTAGCTCGCTCTTGCCTGCGTGTGTGTGGCACGGAAGTACAGGCGGACTTCCTGAGTGAGTCGGGAGGGCTGCTCTTTGAAGCGAAGATCCATTGAGAGTCCATGATGTTCCAGCCAGTCTTCCCTCCCACTCAGAAAGGAAGTATCAATTATCTCTTCCTCGGGGCACATGAGAGAGCTCCCCAGATAGGGCCAGGCTTGTGAGCCACTTTGAGTTAGCAGGACCCATTCCACGGATGGGCTTCCCCCTGCCACCCTCCTCCAGCTGCCTCTGCAGCGAGCGACCCAAGAGCGCTAACTGCAAGGCTGGCTGAGCCCTGCCTTTTCCTCAACTCTGTTACTACTGTCCCACCCACCCGCGCCCCAGAGCCTGTCCTGCACCCGTGAGCCCAGACCTTTCTTGGCCACTGTCCTCTCCTCCTGCTGCTTCTTCTCCTCCTCCAGGGCCTTCACTTTCTCCTCGTACTCATCCGCCAAGGCCTTCCACTCCTTCCTGTTGTTCTGTAGGCGCTCTAGCATAGGCAGGATCTCCTCGTGGAAACGGGAGAACTCCTGCAAAGGGAACTGCGAGTAGGGCCCGACTGCTCCTGGGTGGACGCAGCAGGTCGCACCCCCCCGCCTTGGCCCTGGGCCTGCTCTGAGGACCCCGAGGGGCCTGCCTGGCAGGAGGAGGGAGGGCCGCTGAGACACCACTTCCCAGCAAAGCCCTGAAAAGGGAAAAGAGCTTCGTGTTTTTGAAGTGAGAACGGGAGCTTCGGGCCTGAATGCTCACGATGCACACAGTCGTAGCCGGGCACAGAGCCCGAGTGGAGCGCACCATGTCAGCTGCAGAGGGGCTGGGGGGACTCGGCAGACTCAGGGTCCTGTGCTCCTTTCCCTGTATCTCATGCACGGACCACTCACATGCAGCCCACACATCACACATGCATGTGAACACAGCTGCGGGCGTGTAGCAGAAGGGACGCCCCAGTTGCTCTGTGACCTGTGACACAGGACTGCAGGGCGCATCCCAGCCCTGCCTCCTCCCCCCCTGCCCCCAGCCCTTCAGCTGTGGAGGCCCGAAAGGGGGCTGCGGTTTTAGTGAAGGCAGTGTGGTGGCCTGGGGGCCGAGGTGGGGGTGGAATGGGTCCAGTCAGGGACAGCTTCACTCGGAACCAGAGTGTGGGGCCTGCGCTGCAGCCCAAGGGGGCCGCGGGGAGCCCTGGGCAAGCTGGGTGTCACCGGGGAGGGGCCGTGCCGTCAGAGCCCACCTCAGTCTCCGGCCAGTCTCCTGAGTGGTGCCATCGCAACTCCCTGACTTTGGTGTCCGTCCAGTTGTCACTTGTTAGTTACGTGGGACGTATTTGCTGGGTGAAGCACACCCAGCTGTGAAGAGGACTCCCCTCCCCATTCTACAGGGTTCACAGACACTGATAAGTGCGCCCGCAGACGCACCTGCAGCCAGGGCCCCGAGAACAATGGGAAGGCCATGGAGGGCGCCCCAAATGGGGGTTGGGGGAGGGGCATTCGAGACGAGACCTTGAGGTGGCTGCGAGGATGTGGGAGGAAGAAGGCCGGTGGGGCAGCTGCTGAGGATCGGGGGAGGGGGGGGGCGGGGGGGGGGGCCGGGCACAGGGGAGGGGGAGGGACACGCTTGGGGTCACACTGATGATTTCAGAGTCAAGTGCAGGTGTGCAGAGGGTGGGGCCAGGGCGGCCCTGGGAGATCTGGGACCCCACCAGCTCCCCCCTCCCCCCGCTGCGACCTAGCTGGCCCTGCCCTACCCACTCACCTTGTACACGAAGGTGCACACGAAGTCGATGAAGCCAACCTGCAGTTTGGGGAGCTCGGCCGCCTTGTTCCGGTCCATCATCGGCTTTGGGAGTGGGGAAGGACACAGTGAAGGGCTGGGCAGGCGTGCCTGACTCATTCCCCAAGCACCAGGGCATGCTGCAAGCCCCTCAGCTCCAATGACCGTGTTCATGGAGACACGCAGGAGGGAGGAAGGCGGAGTCCTTGGCCCCAGGGCCCGGCCTGCCTGACAGACGCTGGCCCCTGAGAGTGGAAAGCCAGGACGCACGCAGGCCCCGCAGAGCCCCCCAGGGCAGCCCTGTCCGGGTCCCAAGTCCCCCAGGCGCCCGGCCCCGGGAGCTCTCCGTGGTCCTGAAAAGAGGCCTGGGGCCTGGCGCGTGGGCCTTGGCGTTCGCGCACTCTGGACCCGCCAAGCGGCCTCCTGCCAGCCTCTCCTCCCCAGGGACACTTGGCCGGGAGCTCAGGGTGGAGAGGGTGGGCCAGACAGGAGCCTGGAGGCCTGGCCCAGAGGGGACGAACCAGTTACGAGTCCTTTCCCTGGGGGACTTCGCTGGTGGGCCGGGGCACCCTTTCCTGCTCTCTCCGCCCAGAGCCTCCTCAAGCCCGTGCTCAGGCAGCCCCTCGCCAACCGGAGCTGACTTTCGGGACAAGCCCTCTTTCCGTCTCTTCCGTGGCTGCTGGACGCCACTACACTGTCCAGCCTGGACCTCCCTGGGGCAGCCGAAGGCCCTGCTGTGTGCCCTGTGCAGCTGCCTGGCTCATGGAGCCCGTCTGCAGGGAGCCGCAGCCTAGGTCTGCCCGAGGCGACCTTGGCACGAGCACCACCTCGTCACCCAGACCCCAAGCCACCTGACTGAGCCTGGCTTGTGTCACGTGACCTGCAATGTGCGCCGGAGGCCCCAGGGCCTCGGAGTCCCAGGTTCCCACGTGCACCGCCCCAGCCGGAGGCTCTGAGGGACCATGGCAGGAGCAGATTCTGGAAGCAACACTCACAATGGGCTGCTGGTCCAGAACGGTCCTTTCCAAGTCACCTTGTTCCCAGAACTCGGCTGCCACCAGCAGTGCGACCTGGAGGGCGCACAAAGGGGTGTCACCTGCTAAGAGTTTGGTGCTTGGCCAGCAACTGTCCCAAAAACCTGCCAGGAGGCTCCACACCCTTGGTCTTCTCCACCCGGGACCCTCTGGGCGCCCCCGGCCTGCTGCCCAGCAGGCACAGGGGCACCTTCCACCGCAGCAGCCGCAGGTGCCAAACCCAGAGCAGGGCGGCGCCCTCAGCACAGCTGTGGTCCCTCCCCCGGCCCCGCCCCCTGCGCAGCTGGTCCCAGGTGCCTTCTGACCTTACTCTGGACCTCCCAGGGCTTGGTGATGGCAGACAGGTCGCAGGCTGTCATCATCATGGCCCTGTGAGCAGAGGGGGCTGGAGGCAGTCCCACGCTGGCCCCCACTCCCCGCCCTTGCCCGCACACTGCCGTCGGCCAGCGTTGATCCGGCCCCTTGCTGATGCGCAGATGCTCCCTGACCGGGCCCCTGAGCTCCCCGGGCTCCCCGGGTGAGACCTGAACCCCGACTGCGCATGAAGCGATGAGGCTCCTGCAGTGAGAACACTATGGCCAGAGCCTGCGAACTAAGGAGCCGGCCTGGCTGAGCCCAAACCTCTGGGCCTCCCCCAAAACAAGGGCTGAGGCAGAGCGCTTGTTTGGGGTGTCAAAGCTGGTAAGCAGGGAGCTGTTCTCCCTCCACAGCCCCTGAGGCCCCCGAGGGACCATGGTGGGAGCAGGAGTGTTCGGACCCCTCACGCTGCCACTCACATCACGATCTCCTTCCGCGTGGTCTCCAGCGACAGGTACTCCACCCAGCTCGCCCTGTCCTTGTGGTTCTTAGACTCGTCTACAATCTTCTGGAACATTGTCCTCTTCCTGGACCCCAAGATCGAGGAGAGAGGGTTGGCCTCACCCGCACCCGGAACCCGGCCACCCGACCCTGTGGCCCTTCCAGGAGAGGACCCCCGCCCGGCCCCCGCAGCCGGAGCCTACGGGCTGCCCACTTGAAGTAGAGCGCCAGGTCCGTGGCGATGATGGCGATGTCCATGAGGTGGATGACGTGCTCGTGCTGCCGCCGGTTCAGGTTCTGGTAGATGTTCAGGCCCTGTGGGGGCGGGATGCGGTCTCTGGGTGACGCTGGCTCCGTCCCCCCCACCCCAGGGTCTAACCGCAGGTCCTGGGCACCGGAGCCAGGTGGCCTCCCGCCGGACTGAGCCCGCCTGCTGCGCTCAGCCAGGCCTGCACCCCCTCTGCTCCTGGGGTGCACGTGTGGGTGGCTGGAACTCCCACCCCTGGAGGAGGGAGTGTGGCGTGGACGCCGCCCACGGCGGCTGTCAGCCAGGAGGGCCGCGGTGAGCGGCCTGGGGACTCGAACCTCCTCTGCCAGCAGGAACTTCCCGAATTCCAGGTGGTGTCGCTCCAGAATCGAGGAGCCGTGCAGCTTGGCCAAGGGGTTCTGGGACCTGCCCCAGGTCACGGAGAAACGAGCACCGTCAGCAGCCCCGAGCATGGCCCAGAGGGCCCCCCCCTGCACCCCGTGGATGCGGCGGCCCCTCGCAGGGCCCCGTTGCCCCCGACAACGGCACGGGCCTTTTGGCAGCCCTGCCCCAACACCCGGCCGCCCCGCGCGCCTACTTCATCTGGTACAGGTTGTTGGTGCCTCGGTGGTCGATGTCGTGGCACAGACCCGCCGTCACCATGGCGAAGGCCTCCAGGTCTGTGTAGTAGCTCTTCAGCTTCCCCGTCTGTGGAGACAGGCGCCCAGGTCCAGCGGCGCCTCCAGGCGGTGCCCCTCCCTCCCAGCCCTCGCCTCAGCCCGCGCTGCCACCACCGCCCCCACCCTCCCCGACCCTGGCAGGTGGAGGCGCCTCCCGCGCCGCGGCTGCGGGCAGCCTGGCCCTGCCGGCCCATGTACCATGAGCAGCGTGAACATGGTTTGCGCCACGTTGAAGCCGTGGCGCCAGTTGTGGTAGGTGATCCTGCGGTAGCCCTTGCTCACGGAGAACAGGAACCGCACCAGGACCTGCAGGCGTCAGGAGACGGGGTTCCTGCCCAGGTTTCCTGGCAGGTGGCCCCACAGCTGGCCTTCGGCCTGGGGCTGGGAAGGGGACCCCAGCAAGGGGTCTGGGGTGTTTTAGAGGAAAATGCCCGTTCTAGGCATTCGAGTCCGTAAGGTGTGCGGGCACCCGGCGTGGGGGGGAGGTTCTGGAGGCCCAGAGGCAGAGAGGCCACGGGGGCAGTGCCGTCGACTCTGGGCAGCAGAGTGTGGGGCCCAGGGCAGCCTCTGGCTGCTCTGCGATCTTTAGGGCCAGAAAGTGATTTGGAAATAATTTTTCTGTTACTATCTTCTATGATTTTTTCCCCTTTTGTCCTTTCCTTTAGTATTTAGTAAAATGTCTTCTGAAAATGCCGCCTGCTGCCCTGATGTCGGGGGCCTCAGTCGGGCAGCAGGGGAGGGACCTGCTGGGCAGCGGAAGCCCGGGCAGGGCTGTCCTCTCCGCCCACGCAGGACCCAACGAGTGCCCAGCCATGCGCCGAGTGACCACACTGCTGGGGACCCAGTGCTCGTGACTTCCCACCCCTCCCTCCTGCACTCGCCGTTCCAGGCCAGCGAACTGCCCGTGTGCTACTGGCCCGCACCCTAACCCTTCGGTGGTGAACACGCCTGCCACAGACTCCCTGCGGCACCCGGGACCCCTGAGCAGCACCCCTCACCTCCTGGGGGACCTGGAACTTGCGCACCACGCCCAGCTCGTAGTACATCTGGATGCCGCACTTGACCAGCTCCAGCTCTGTGCACTCCAGGTCGGAGAAGTGGAACTCGTAGATCTCAAACTGGGTGGGCCCCGGCAGCATTTCCTTCTGTGGGGGGGACTGTGCGGCTGAGGGAGCAGGCCCCCCAAACCCCACTGCTTCCTCATCTCTTCTCCTCCCGGACCCTCGGTCCAGCCTCAGACACCCCTGGTGTTAGGTGGCATCCGCCCTTCGAGTCCATCGGGCCTGCAGCCTGGTACCTGGGCCCCGATGGCTCAGCCCCCCCCGCCCCCCCCCACGGCCCAACAAGAAGGACGTGCCTAACTGGGCAGACACAGCACTGCTGTCAGCGGGGCACGCGCCGAGATGCGCATGTGCCAAGGTGCACAGACACACACTCGATGGGCACACGTGTGCAGACAGTGGCCATGTCACAGGGCCATGCTACGCCTAGACCACTCAGTCTCCTGGGGAGAAAGGTCTGCCCCCACCCATGGGCCCTTCCAGCCTCCACCTCAGGGTGGGGGTCAGACTCTGACCAAGATTTCCCCCAGCTCCTCCTCCTCACAGTCAGCCGGCTCCTTCCCCAGACGCTCCCTTGTCGGCTGGGAGAGAAACAGATGTGTTATGAGACAGTGACAGTGTGGCCGACCTTGTGACTGTGGGGCAAGGGGACTGAGGACCACCTGCTGCTGCCGGAGGCCCCAGCCGGGCGCCTGGGTTCGGAGGGCGGTGACAGTGTCCTGTCCCTCCCTCTGCTTACAGCGGGTCCTCGCACACCACGTCCAGGAGGGCGCCGGCCCCTCTCTGCACACAGCCGGGGACACGGGCGGGGAGGGACCCCCCGGGGCTGTGCAGAGCGTGTGTGACTCCAGGATGGGCCACTGCGGGGGGGTGGGGGTGGCGCGTGAGCCCCTGGGGCAGGGAGGAGCCCGGGCCGCCGGGAGCAGTACCAGGATCAGCTGGATCTCGTCCCTGTCGCACCGCACGTGGTACAGCACCATGTCCTGGGCGATGTCCTTGCGGTTCTCCAGCCTGTTCATCTTGTCGTAGGTGTCAGTGTTGAGAACCGACCAGCCCAGGAACTGCGTGAGGGACTGCGGACGCCAAGCGCGTCACCCTCCCAGCAGCACCGGCTGTCCCGCATGCAGCTCCCAGGGCTGTGAGCGCTCCTGACGAGGTGGCGGGGGCCTTGCCCTCCCTCGTCCCCGTGCCCCTCGGCCAAGGGCTGGGTCAGCGGGCGGAAGCGGATGACGTGCCCTGTCCTGTCACAGGGTGTCCTCGCCAGAGCCGCACCTGGGACAGGTGCTTACCTCCATGAGGACTTCGTCCTGCTCGTCAAAAGGCTTCCCATCTTTCCTATTGTAAAACGTGGCCACCCCCACGATCTCCTCCTTCTTGTTGACGATGGGCATGGACAGGACGTTCCTGATGACCCACCCGGAGTCGTCCAAGGCGCCTCCCTGCAGGGACAGGCGGCCAGACAAGGCTGCTGCCCGGGGCCAGCCCTGGGTCATCGCTCCTCCGCGGCCGGTTCGCCCCCCCCTGCAGGGGGGCTTCGCGTCCACGCCTGGGTCGTGTCCTCTGCCACGGAGGCAGAGCGCGCCGTCCCGGTAGGGCAGCCTCACCCGGCCAGCGCCTCGTCACACAGGGTCCCACGAACCGCGCAGCCAGTCCTGTCTCGATGCCGTTGATGCCCGGCAGTGAAACACGCTGGACGCTGGCTGGCGCCCGGAGGCCTCAGAGATAAAGGGCACTTGTCCCGGCACACCAGAAAGGAGCCCTGGCCATGCGTTCCCCGGGGGCAGACGTGGGGAGCGGACGGGAGCCCTTGCTGGGGTCCAGCTGGACTCAGCGAACCCACAGACACGTGAGCATGAAACATGTTTGCTGTTGTCTGTCACTGAGATTCTGGGGTGGTTCTCAAGCAGCAAAAACCACGTCGGACCCCCACTCCTGAGCCCTAGTTTCTGAGTGCAGCATATTTCCCATTGACAGACAGACATACCTGAAACCTGAACATTTCCTCGGCGGGGGCATTCATGATGTTACAGATCTGGGAAGGACCGGAAAGCGGTGTCAGTGGGAGCAGCCAAGTGGCCAGCACGGCTCTGACGTCGGCGGGCCGGCCCGGGCGCTGCTTCGAGGGGGAAGCCGGGGGCAGGGAGCTGGCGGAGGCACGCGGGCTGGCGGGGAGGCCGGGGTGCGGGGGCAGGGCCTCGGGGACTCACAAAGCCGCTTTCCGCCACGTAGGTTGGAAGGCCGCTGGCCAGGGCCCAGTGGTCCGCTGGCGGTGTGCTGGGGAGGGAAATGGGGGTCAGGCGGGCCAGACCTAGGGCTGCCAGTCCCCGAGCGGGGCCTGTGGGGGTGCTGACAGGCCTGCAGGGCATGGGATCTTGTGGCCACATGGCCACCAGGCTGGCACCTGGTCTCTCCAGGTTGGAGTCTTGTCCTGAGCCCCACCCGGCTATGCTGCTCACTGGGCCAGGCATCCCCCCTGTCCCGTCCCACTGGGCACATGTCCATGCTCCCGTTCCGCACGCAGTTCCAGGGTCTCCACCTGCCAGGGAGGCTCGGGAGCCCAGGGGACACCTGGAGGCCTGCAAGGCCAGCCGTTGCTGCCAGGGCTACCTGGACAGCTCACCGGGTCCCGGGATGGCCACCGCCATCAGCCATCAGCTTCCTGCTCGTCCCCCTTCGCCTTCACCCAGGTGGGCAGGTCAGCGCCCGTCCCCCCCGCAGCGTGGCACCCACAGCACACTGACGCTTCCCGTAAAACCCCGGCACTTACGGGATGACCTTGATGTCCTCCTTGCCGTGGAGGATGTAGTCGATGACTTTGTAGAAGAGGATTTCCTGAGGGACAGACCACGGTGGCGGTGAGAGGCCCCTGGGCCTGCACCTGGGGGAACCTTGGGGAGGGGAGGCGTTGGTTCCCAGCTCCCCGCACACCGCCCTCCCGGGGTGGGCTGAGATGGGCCCCTCCAGCCTGGGACCGAGCGCCTGCCCGCATGACTCACACGGCCATCGGGTGTGCGTGGGCCCGAGTACGGCTGGGCCTCTCCCATCAGAATAGGCCACACGTCAAAGAATTCCTGGGCAGAGAAGCGAGGCAGTCGGTGAGCGCGCCTGGCGGGGGCGGGCGGGCGGGCCCGAGCCCCAGGAGCCGCGGCCTCACCCTCTCCTTGGTCATGTCCAGCAGGCCCACCGAGTACCGCTCGCAGTTCAGGTAGGCCCGCACCGTGTAGAAGGCCTTGTGGAACTGCCTCTCGATGTCCGTCAGCTCCTCGAACACCTTGTTGGCCGACCAGAGCAGCACCTGCGGGAGCGGCACAGCTGTGGGCCCGTGTTCACACCCGCACACCTGCTGACCGCAGCAGCACCTGCACGTGAACTGTCGCGCGTGAAAAAGCAAGCACCTGTCGCCTCACTGGCCCGACTGCCAGCGTTTCCCGGGACAGCAGTCCCGCCGAGTGGGCCCCCCATGGCCCCTGCGAAGGGCTCCAGTGCCCGCTGTGACCGCAGCTACTCGCTCAGGAAGTGAAGGGGACGGTTACAAGCGGCTCTTTCCTGCCTGTGCTCCCATTCACCAGGGTGTCCCCACACAGACCCGTGTCCAGGCCCCGCGCGTCCCTCAAAGAACACCACCTGCCACCTCGGTACGGCCGGTCTGCACGGCGGGCTCATGGAGACGCTGCCCCTGCAGGCCCGGCCGAGGAAGTGCACACGGAAGCCCTGTCGCAGGCTCCGGGCCCCCTGCGGGACACCACCCAGCCCGGCGCAGGCACGGGCTGCAGAATCGGAAGCGGCGCAGGCTGCAGAATCGGAAGCGGGCAGGGTCGTAATCGCACGGTCCCGCCTGGAAAACTCAAAGGGTGAAGGGGTTCGCAGCTGCAGCGTGACCGCACACCTCCCGCCCTCCGACGGTGCCGGCGGTGGCAGCGCCGTGAGCGGCCCCACTGCTGAGGCAGCAGGGAAGGCACACGCCACGGCAAGCACACGAAAGAAACTGCCACCGCCACGCGAGAGAACACCTTCCCCACAATTTCCACTCTGCGCTTCCGGCCACCAAACCCAAGTCACTTTGTGAGCTTTGCGCTGGGAGTCTGGATGTGGATGCGACAACACAAAGTAAAAGGCGTCACCAACCGAGGGAGTCTGCAGAAATGCTCCCTCACGCCCTCACATGCGACAGTACGGCTCCCGAAACTTTTGGAGGGTGGCGGGTGTCCACCTGCGTCAGCACATAAGATAATGGAAGAACTCCAAACAAAAGTAATAAAGCTATTTGCCTCCTCAACACTAATTTCACTACTTACATTAACTCTACTAATCACACCAAGCACATAGTGTATTTGTAAGAGGAAGATGTGTCCACATTACATAAAACTATAATTCGGTAAGCCTTTATCATGACCGTAATCCCAAGAGCCATGTCCACCCAGGTCTCACTGCTGGTTTCAGTCCGCACCTGAGTCCAAGTGCGAATCCGCACAAGCCCCACACCAGCTAAGCACAGGGCCTGGCTGACGGGAGGTCGCACTGCCCACTCGCAGAATCAGCGGGCAGCCAGCAAACGCGGCTCCAGGAGAGCCCCTCGCGGCCCCGTCCCCAGGCTGGAGGGGTCCGCAGACACAGTGTTCGAAGGTCATGGCTGGAAACCCTCCCAATTTGATGGAAGACGTAAATGTTAACATCCAAGAAGCTCAATAAATTCCAACTAGGATGAACTCAAGGCCACCTATCCCGAGACCCATAAAAGGCAAACTTGAACACAGCCACAGAAAAGGAATTTGTCACTTATGAGCGAAACTCAGTGGGAGGGTCAGCAGGCTCCTCTTCACAAGCTTTGGAGGCCAAAAGGCAGCTGGCTGACACGCTGGAAGGGCTGAAAAGGCCTTTTGACCCAAACTCATACTCATGGCAAATCTGTCCTTCAAAGGGGAGGGGGAAGCGAACGCTCTCCCAGACAAATGGAACCTGACAGGCTTTGCTGCCGACACAGCGGCCCTGCGGCGAGTGCTCTGGGGGCTCTGCGGGCCCGGACCCGGACCCCTCTCGGGAGGCGCACATGCAACCCTAACACCTGGCCCCGCCGCAGCAGTGGCAACCATGAACCACTGGAGCAACTTGAAAACGGCGTAAATGCACAGAGAGACCGCCCCGGCTGGCGTGGCTCGAGGGTTCAAGCGTCCGCCTGTGAACCCAAGGGTCACTGGTCTGATTCCCAGCCAGGGCACACGCCTGGGTTGTGGGCCAGGTCCCCAGCAGGGGGCGTGCAAGAGGCACCTGATGGATGTTTCTCTCCCTCTTTCTCCCTCTCTTCCCCTCTCCCTAAAAATAAGTAAATAAAATCTTTTAAAGAAAGACATACGTTCCTTCTGAATGGGATGACTTAATCTTACTAAATCCCGGTATCTACAGATACAGTGTCGTCCCGACCAAAACTTCAATGATGATTTTGCAGATGCAGAAAAGCCCATGCTAAAAGTTATATGGACTGTCAACAGAACCTGAATAGGCAAGCAGTCTAGAAAAAGAACAAATGTGGACAACTTGCACTTCTGATTCAGAAACATATTACAAACCTGCATTAACTAAAACAGCGTGGTAGTGGCATTAAGACAAAATTACAGATCAGTGGTCTGGAGCAGAGTCCGGAAACAAACCTTTCACTGTAGGGTCAAATAGCTGTTGACAACAGTGCCGAGCCCATTCAATGAGGAGAGACTCCCAGCAGCGGACACCGGCGTGCCGGAGAGTAAATGGGAGCCTCGCCTCACGCGGTGCGCAAAAGCCACCGCAATGGATCGAAACCTAAATATACCATTTGAAACTACAGAACTCTTAGAAGAGAGCACACAACCAATGGCCCACAGCATTGGATTTGACCGTGATTTCCTGCACATGACGCCAGAGACACAGGCAACAGAAAATCGGACCTCCTGAAAGTCACAGACTTCCGTGGACTAGAGGTGCCATCAGAGGGCAAACACAGCCCAAGGACGCGTCACGGTATTCGCAAATCGAACATCCGATAAGGGGTTAACGTCCACAACGCGGAGAACTCCTGAAGCTCAACCACCAGATTCGAAGTGCGTCAGCGCCTTGAACGGACGCTTCTGCGAAGCAGCGAGGAGATGCCTGACGTCACCGGTGGCGAGGAGAACGCGAACCCCACGGGCAGCAGCCACGTCGCACCGCTAGCACAGCCGCTGCGGGAAAACAGGGAATCCGCGTGCCGGACGCCGTGCAGAGACCGGAAGCCTACGCGCTGCCGGGGGGGCGCAGGTGAGCCGCTGTGGGGAACAGCCCGGCTGCTCTTCAGAAACGGAAACGACTGGCCAGCAGCAGACGTTCCGGACGTCGAATGTCACTGGAGCCGCACGTGCGGCTCCCGAGGGGCGGGTCAGTGTCGCTGAGCGGTGCACTTAACAACGGTGGATGCGGCAAGTTTCGTGTCCCGTTGGTCACGCCAAATACAACAACCGGGAAAAGAGTGGCGAGCCGCCGGCCAAAGGAGCAGCGGGGCCGCTACGCCCGCCTCGGACGAAGCAGCAGGGATGATCAGGGCGCGCAGGGACGCCGCATGGCGACGGGGGTCGTTTCTACAGAAGATGTCGCAGTTCTTTTTTTTTTTTTTTTCAAAAAATTTAAGATTTTTTTTTCCTTTTAGATTTTATTTATTTATCTTTAGAGGGGAAGGGAAGGAGAGAGGGAGAGAAACATCCATGTGCGGTTGCCTCTTGTATGTCCCCTGACGGGAACTGGCCCGCAACCCAGGCGTGTGCCCTGACTGGGAATCGAACCGCGATCCTTCGGTTCGCAGACCCGCGCTCAATCCACTGAGCTACACCAGCCAGGGCAGATGTCGCAGTTCTTAATGTGCATGCACCAGACGGCAGAGCACCGAATCACACGGAGCAGAGCCTGGGAAAACTGAGCGGCAGATCCATGCACGACGGCAGCTGCGGACCCCAACTGTTTTCTTTAACTAACTCGTGGCTCGGCAGACAGAAAACCAGCAAGAAAACTGTGGAACGGATACTGGGCACAAGGGCTTGGTGAGGACCCCTTCATCCAACAACCGCAGAGCACACTCGCCGAACCAGGCTGCGTTCTGGCCACAAAGCACGTCTCAGCAAAGCTGAAGCAATAAAAATCATGAAAATGCCTTGTCATGCCACACGGGAATTCAACGAGGGAAAAATCACATAAACACAGCTGTAACGCTGCAAAGTAGATTAAAGAACACACTTCCACACAGCACATGGGTCAAAGAAAAAGACTCAAGAGAAGTTTATAAACACCTTAACTAAATGAAAATGCAACTACAACCTATCGAAATTTGCGATCTGCAACAGAAGCCGTGCTGGGGTGGGGGAAGTTTATTGTATTACAGGTAGCTGTCACAAAGACAAAAATATCCCAAACCAATCATGTAATCTGAATAAACTAGAAAAACCAGTCAATGTAAGCCTAAAGCAGGCAGAAGAAATTCAGCAATAACAATGAACAATTCTATGTCCCTGAATTTCATAACTTAGATAAAATAGCCTAGATAAAATGAAATTTTTAAAGACTTTATTTATTTATTAAAGATCTTATTTATTTATTTTTAGAGAAAAAGGGAGGGAGAAAGGGAGAGAAACATCAATGTGTGGTTGCTGCTTGCATGCCCCGTACTGGGGTTCTGGTCCGTAACCCAGGCGTGTGCCCTGACTGGGAATCGAACCGGAGACCCTTTGGTTTGCAGGCCGGCACTCAGTCCACTGAGCCACACCAGCCAGGGCTAAAATGAATTTTCCATTTGAACAACCTACACAAGAAGAAACAGAATAAATGAAACAGAGCTACAACCATTGATGGCAATTAATGACCCTACAGTGCACACGAAAAAGCGAAGAGCCCGACTGGCCGGCGCACATCTGCGGACGGAGACTGGACACTCCAACTCTGACCCACGCGAGACGGACGCAGGCCCAGAAGCAGGCTCGCGGACTCGGGCCGGCGTGCGCGGAAGGGGTGTAATGCGAGGCTACGGTGACGCGGGTGCGGTGCAACGCGGGCGCAGCAGTGACGCGGACACAGAGGCACTCGGGGGGGGGGGGAAGGACCTCCTGCTCCCTCGCACGGCTGTGAGAGCCTCGCACCCACGTGCACGGCCGCGTGTCCAGGCACGCAGCAAGCCCGATCGCGCGCCTGATGGTGGCGCGCCAAGCCGCCACGCTGCAGGGGGACTCGGGAGACGGTCGCGGTGGCTTCGGGTGTGGGGATGCGTTTCGGGAAGCAGCACCTGACCGCCGTCCGTGAAGGTGAGATCCAGGACTTGGACGCCGTGAACATGTAAAATGTCCCTGTTTCTAAGTGCAGTGTCACGAGAATGGAAACACGGGCTACACCCTCAGGCAAAATGTTCCCGAAACACAAGTCCGATACAGGTCTCACATCCAAAATACACCCGGACTCTTAAAAACAAACATGAGCAGACCTTGCTGGTGTGGCTCAGTGGACTGAGCACCGGCTTAAGAACGAAAGGGTCACCGGTTCGATTCCCAGTCAGGGCACAGGCCTGGGTCCCTGGTGGGGGGCATGTGAGAGGCAACCGCACATGGATGCTTCTCTCCCTCTATTTCTCCCTCCCTCTTCTCTGTCTAAAAATAAATAAAATATTTTAAAATATGTATATATACATAAAAGCAAACAACAACAAGGCAGAAATGCTAATTTGAAAATGGGCAACAGCTACCTGGCCGGAGAATAACACGTGTGAAGGGCACGGGCGTGTCTGAGAAGAGGCCCCGCGTCACTTATCACGAGGGACTCGGAGGTGGAAATGAGGAGAGGAAGGACCGAAACCCAAACTAGTGAGGACACCCAGAGCTGCGAGGAAGCCGAGCGAAGTGACAGCACCTCTGGCCACTTCTCACGCTCAGGCCGTCACCCTCCAGTGTCCTTGGCGTGCACCCAGATGAGCTGGAAACTCAGGCCCACGCAAAGTTCACAGCAGTTTCATTCATGGCTGCCCCAAGCCGCAAGCCACCATGGTGTCCCTCAGCAGGTGACGGACAAGGACACTGTCACATCCGGACAGCGGGAAGTTACCCAGCACAGAAAAGCGATGCGCTCTCAAGCCCGGAGAGGAGGTGGAGGAGCCGTAAATGCTTGTGACTGAGCGACAGAGGCCAGCCTCAAGGGCTCCATGTGTGATGGCAGCTTGGGACACTCTGGACAAGGCGAAAGGTGGGGACAGTGGGGAGATCAGCGGTTGCCCCGGGTTGGTGGGGCGGTGGGGGGGATGAACAGGTGGAGCGCAGAGAATTTTTAGGGCAGCGAAGTTGTTCTTTGTGGTACTCTATTCATGAATGTATGTCCTGACACATTTGTCAAGACCCACAGAAATCATAGCACGAAGAGCTACCCTTAATGTTTGCAATTTAAAAAACCGTTTGGTGGGCTGGGGGAGTCCAACAGAGTGTGGACTATGACACAAGAGTCTCACTACCTTGAAATGCAGGCCCCTCTCTGCAGGGGCCAGAGAGGGCACCAACTTCGGTCACGAGGATGCGTGGAGTCGGTAACACCCGGAGCAAAAACGTGCGCTGCTCACGAGCACTGTCCTCTGGTGCTCCAGGGGGACGTCGGCAACAGCTTAGACACACCGCGGACACACACTGGGGTCCAGCCGTTAGGAGGGCAGGTGGTGTGTGGTGGGAGCAGGGCCCTCACTGTCAGAGTGAAATTTGCACGCAGCAAGGGCAGGAGACCACAGCCGGAACTTACGTTTCACTCCGCGTAGACGCAGGGGTTCTGGGCACAAACAGGACACGCGTGTGCATGGGCTGCCTGCTCACACCTGTCCTTGCTGGGTGGGGTGACAGGGCCGGGAAGCTAGGGTGCCCCAGGAGCAGCGGGCGCGCCCCTCTGCAGTGACAGGCACCAGGACTCCTTGAGAAGCGGCTCACTCCATGAAGTGTGGAAATGAGCCCGGAGCGCCTGGTGGCCCCAGAGAGTAGCGACATGCAGACAGCCACCCACAGCCAACCGAACAAAGGCAACCCCACAGCAGGCGTGGGGGCGATGGGGAGGGTGGAGGGCACAGGAGCCGAGCCCCCAGATCAGTAACCTTGTGCTGGGTTACAACCTAAGCCATGAAACCCCAAGTGCAGACAAACACGAACAAACAGCCACGCACACCGACACACAGGGGAGCAGAGACAGCTCTCCCGTGCAGACCCCCCTCCCGCACTGTGGGTCTTAGCGACTTCCCTCCCACCGCACAGCGCGCCCGGTGGCCAGATGCGGCTCTGGCCGTGTTGCCTCACCTCCTGGCCCTTGGGTTCGGACCACCTGGCCGGGAGCCCGGCCTCACACTCCAGGACCCCTGCTCTCAACCGCCACACTCAACCCCTAACTGCCCACTGGCTTTCAGCCTCTCCGTGGCCTCGGGCCATACCCATGTCCTTTCCTCTGCCCAGAACTTCCTTTCCCCCGGCCCCTTCTGCACGGGCCAGATGTCAGCATCAGGACACTGGGCGTCGTCTCCACATGGCCCTGAGCCTGGGAAGTGTCTATCCAGGAGGGTTTCATCACAGGTGCCCATCACAGGGACAGCTCGTGGCTAGGAGACCCTCTGGACCACCTGCCCAGGCTGCTCCCCGTGATGTCCGTGGGTCCAGAGGGATTCCCCAAATGGCCCTTCTCTACCGAGGTGGAGACAAGCCCAGACATATCTCATCACTTTGGACAGGGTTGCACTGGGCGACCCGGACGTGACTGGCGCCCGGACAGTGGGACAGCGTGGAGTAGCCAGTCGCCCGCTGTGTCCTCCAAGGCTCAGCCAAGGCGTGGGCAGCTTCTTTAGCCCCAGACCCACGGTGTGAGGTCCCCCCTCACAGTCACTGTTCACTCAGGGCTCCCTCGGGCCAGCACGTGGAGGCAGCAGGACAGGAAGGCACAGACCTTGGCACGCCTGTCAGCTCCACGCCCTTTCACAGTGAGGGTGTGGCGCTCCGTTCCCCAGCACACGGTCCCCCCACTCCCTCCAGCCCGTACGCCCCTCGCTCAGGGGAAGCACCCCCTCTGTCCCGTGCTGTCCCATGGGACAGATGCTGTCCCGTGTCCCCTGTGGCCAGGGCCAAACTGCTGGGGATCTCAGCCTACAGAGCGGCTGGACTCCGTTGCCTGTCCACAGTTCCCCCAGCTCCTTGCAGAGAGGGTTCAGGTGGCTTTCAGGCAGGGTAGTACCCTCAGCACCTGCTGGTGCTCACACCCGCCCTGGCCAGAAGGGGCCCCTCCTCTGATGCCCTGGGTGGCACGGTGTCAACACCACACCCCACCCAGCACCGCACCCACAACACTGCACAGCTGCCACCCGACTCTCTCTCCCTGGAGCCGGCCGGCCTGGGAACCCGCCCAGGTGAGCACAGCCCCACCCGTCACTGTCCAAGGACAGCAGGGATCTGGACCTCCTCTGGAGGGCCGGGAGGCAGGCCCACTGGGTGGCGGTGCAGGTACCTGGCCACGGCGCGTCTCGCAGTTGTGCAGGTAGCTCAGGTGGTAGATCTTCAGGTTCAGCGTGGCAAAGTTCAGGTACTTCAAGAAAACCTGGAATGGGAGTCACAGAAACAGGCTCGAAAACCTGGTTTTCAGGTGTGCATGGAGCTGCACGTCTGCGGGTCTCTGCACGGGTGGCCATGGATGGCGCACAGGTGCCTGCCTGCGTGAGCGTGCGCGCAGACAGACGCCAACAGCCGCACGCGCCCCAGCACAGGGCAGAGGCCCCGACACTCACGTCCTCGTCCTCACTGGTGAAGCATGGGCCGTCCAGCTTGTTCAGGGCCATGATCACGGCCACCACGTCCTTGCCGTTCATGACAGGTGTGGCCAGCATGTTCCTGGTCACATAGCCAGTCAGCTGGTCAGCGAAGGGGCTGAAGTGGGAGTCCTGTGAGGTGACCGGAGGAGGACAGAGGCTGTTGGTCTGGGGACCTGGGGTTGGGGTGACCTCCACGGAGGCCCCCTGGTGCGTGCTGACCCCCGTGACCCTGCCCCCGGCATCAGGAGACCAGGAGGTGCGGGAGGACACAGCACTGGCCTGTCCTTGGACACCAGCCTGCCTCAGACCCTGTCACCCCAGCTGATCCCACTCTGCAGAACCCTCACAGCACCTCCCGTCCTGCGCCCACCGCACTCCCAGGCTGCGGGCGGGCCTGGGTGCCCCTCTGCAGCCCTTCCTACTCCAGGTCTGGGCCCCTCCAGCAGGCAGCTGCCTGGGCCAGCCCCGCAGGCTCCTCTCAGAACAGGAAGTGCGAGCTCAGTGCGTGGGGAGCAGTAGTCTGCTTGGCGGCGTGTTCATGGGACAGACTTGTGTCTAAGCAGAGCGGGGCAGCCTCAGACCCACTGCGCCCTAACCCTCCTTCCCAGAACCACCTGCCTCCTGTGCCTCCCTTCCAGGGATTGGCGCCCACCCCCACCCCATGGAGGCACCCTGGTGTTGTCCTGGCAGCTCCCTTCTACCCCAACCCAGGAAGATTCCAAACCTTGTGAGTTCTTGAAAGTGTCTCCAACTCTGTCCCCCCTGCCCAGACCTGCGTCAGCGTCCCTGGGCCTCCACCCACCTCCTGGGCCTTCCGTGCTCCGCACAGCTGGCCGGTCCTGCTGCTCCCCTCCTCCCGGTGGCTGAGCTGTCCTGGCTCCTGGGAGCTTCCCTGCAAAGCCCCGTCCCTAGCACCAGCCCTGCGCCCCCCAGCCGCACGCTGCTGGCCACCACAGGTGGGCCTACGCTCCTTGGCTACGCACAGGACCCCATGGCAAGCTGTTTGTGACCTGCAGCCCTTTGGGTGGGGGGAAGGGCCAGGGACCACAGAGCCAGAACCGGGGCCAGATCTGCCAGGGGGTTGGTGGCCACAGTTGAGCCACGCCCTTCCATGACCTTCCGCCACCTGCTTCGCCATGAGCCCTCATGGGTCTGGGAGCTGCACAGGGGTGTTGACGTCGCAGCCCTGCGGGTCCCCCGGCCCCGCCCTGGACCCCGAACCCCCGGTGTCTCTGCTGCGTGCGCAGGCTCACGCCTGGCTCTGCAGACAGCCCCTTGCTGCTCCCACCCTCTGAGCAGTGTGCCGGCGCCGAGGGCGCAGCCCATGCTCTGCCTCAGCCTCCCCTCCGTACAGCCACCTGGAGGTGCAAGGAGTTGTTGGCGCACCGGATGGAAACTCGCTTTTCTGTGGGTTTTGCCTATGGTCTCTCTTCCTCAGCACCTGAGACAAAGCCCCGTGCCACTCGGGATGAGCCCAGCGTTGGGCCTGCCCCGCGAGCTCTGTTCACTATGCCAGGCAGCTGGGGAGATGTCGGGGGGAGGCCAGAAGGCCCCAGGGAGGTAACCCTGCCGGGGAGGAACATGGCCTGGGACAGCCCCGAAGCTTCAAACAGACCCTCGGGGTGGCCACAGGGGACCCAGAGCACTGGCCTGGGACGCAGCTGGAGGACGAGCCCCTGGGGCAGAAGGGACAAGACCCAGGCAGGGGTGGAACACCCCCCACACACACCCCCGCCGCTGAACCGCTCGGTTTCCGGGAAACTCGTGCTCCTGGTATTCCGATTCTTGGGTGACCCTTCCTCGAAAAGGAAGTGAAGGCGAGGCTAATCCCCAAGATTACTCTATTCAGGTCGCAGGGTGGTGGCTGGTTTAGAGCAGATGAGTTAAGAGGATTGCAGCCGGCTGCTTCCTCTCCAGGCACCGGGGTCCGCGGGTCTGTTCGCAGGCCCATGCGTCTCCAGGGACAAGGGGGCAGCGGCTGCATGGGGGATCAGCCCCTCCGGACTCATTCTCAGGAGCCGAAGAGGTTGACCCAGGTCGTGGCTCCCGCTTCCAGCTCCTGGGCCGGCCTCTCCCCTCCCCGGCCCCTGACACCCTCCAGCCTGGGCCCAGCCGTGCGGCTCCCACGCGGCTCCTTCCCACCCACGAACGCTCGTCTTCCTGGCCCTCGGGGGCTCCCACGCGGCTGTGCACCCTCCGCCCCCGCCACCCCTCTCCCTGCTGCTAACCCCCAGTTCTGCCCCGCTCCCCCAAACCCTGTCCAGGGAGCCCCAGCCCAGGGGCAGCGGGACCTGCCCGGGCCACCCTCCCAGGTGCCTGAGGGACTCCGTCCTTCCCAGGAGCTCCGGCCAGCCCAGCCCTGTCCCCCACACTGCCACCTGCCCAAGCACCCCCACAGGGCTGTAGCTGGCCTGTCCCATGGGGCCTGGAGGACCCTCACAGCCCTGCCAGGCGTGGCCCAGAACCCACCTCGGTCACATCCTTGACATTCACCATCTTCTTGGTCTGAGCCACATGTCCCACGACCCCGATGTCCAGTGGAAAGACAATCTCGGAGTCGGGGGGCACCAGGCAGTCCTCCAGGGCACTGCCCGGCCGCACGCTGAAGAGGCGCGTGGCGAGCTCGGCCGCACCGTTGCGCTGGCGGAACATGAAGAGGCTGCAGCAGTCGGCGTGCAGCACGGGGCAGAGGCGACGCAGGATCTTGAAGACCACGCGCTCCATGTTCACGCTCTCCTGCATGTCCTGCACCAGCTCAAACAGCACCGCGCTCTCCTCCACCTGGCACAGCTCCCGGAAGCTGGCGCCGTCCGCCGGGAGCCCGTCCCCGCAGGCCTGGGCCACATCCTCGGGGCTGAGCTTCTTCCCTTCAAAGTACTGGTCCGCAAAGGCCGGGTTCTGGTCCAGGTACCGCCTCACCTGCTCTTCGCTGAGGCTCATGGTGTCTGGCCGCCTGTCCTGGAAACGCGGTCGTCCCAGGTGCGCAGGGACTCCCCACAAACACTGTCATCAGCAAAGCCTTTCTTAGTGATGATTAGAGGCCCGGGAGGACACCAGCTGACTCACCCGCGCCTGCCCCCCTCGCCTTGGTCCTGGACTTGCTGCCTCCCCTGGGGAGAATGGGGCTTCGGGAGACAGTTCGGGGGCTCCCGCCTGTGGCAGGTGTCCTGAGCAGCTGGGGCAAGTGCTGGCTTCCCGTGGAGGGAAGTGAAGTGACCCTTTCCACCTGGTCCCTCCGGTAGCCCCAGGTCTCCTTGGCGCGCAGACCTGGGCTCAGGTGTGCTGGGCAGGTGGGACACCGGCCTGCCTTGGGGAGATGCACCCCAGTCCCAGGCAGGGGGAGGGGTCCCCGCGGGGACGCGGCAGGTGTGCAGGTGCAGCTTGGACCCCATTCCCACAGAGGGAGCTGGGGACAAGCGAGGGAGGTGGGCCGGCACCTGGCGTGGAGGCAGGAGGGCTCACACGCACTTCCCCTCCGCTTCGCTGGTGAAGAGGCTCCCTGGGCACTCAGCCTGGCAGGTGGGGAGTCCGCACAGGAGAGGCGGTCGCCAGGACGCACAGCAGGGCTGCTCCGCTGAGCTGGTGCCCTCCGCTCGGTGGTCCGGATGAACGCTCCCACAGCCACTCCTCTGCCCGATTCGTCCTGACTGTGCGCCTTCATCCGTCCACGGCCACCTTGCCGTGCTCCACGGACAAGGTTGCTGCTCCTGAGCATCTGTGCCTCAGACAGGACCGCGTGCCGGGACAGCAGCGGGCCCTTTGCGGCCAGCTCCCTCCCCCTGCCCCGGCGCCAGCAGAGACGTCAGCACCCCTGTGAGCTGCGGTGCGGCAGGAGGCTGAGTCACAACGGGAGGACTCGCCCGCGTCCGTCTGACTCTCCTACCACAGGAGCGTCCTCCCCTGCACAGAGAGAGACTGTGCAGCCATGTGTGTGCGTGCGTGAGTGTGTGTGCATGCAGCTGCACAGGTGTGCGCGTACAGGAGCGTACAGGAGCGTGCACACGCGCAGGTGCTGGCTGCGTGCATGGGCGCGTGGGCTGCTGGAAGGCTGTGGGGAGGAGCTCTGCCCTTGGGGGGAACCAGGGGGCACACCACTCAGCAGAGCCTGGCAGCACCTGCCATCCGGACTCACCTTCTCAAGCAGCAGCCGTGAAGTGTGCTGAGCGGGCTGGTCACAGAGGGGCCGGCAGAGCCCCTCAGGCAGAAGGATTCTGGCCCCTCGTAGCCACGGACCTTGAGGGAGGAGAACGGGCCGCGGCGGCTTTGTGTCTTCCCCACGTGGCCTGTGTCCATGCCGTCACCCCCCTGCTCATCGGGACACGGGCTCCTGTGTGATTCTGATGCCTGCAGCACTCAGCGGCGCGCGTGTGAGTGTGCATGCGTGTGCATGCAGTGGGCACGCAGGGCCGGGGTGCCCTCTGCGCTGCGTCCCGGGGACCTTCTGGGGGCTCTGGGCCCTGCAGCTGTGACGGCCACAATGGCCCAGCTGGCCGGCGGCGGGTGAGGGCGCTGTGACGTTCCTGCCTCCGCCGAGTCACGCAGCCTGTTCCTTTCAGGGCTCTGCTCCAAGGCCCCACTTCTCCTAAAAATAGCGGGCTCTGACTGGGGGCGGGGAGCAGTGGGGGTGGCCCCATGAGGCGCTCGGATCCCGGGCTAGGGTTGCAGTCACCTTGCGCTGCATTCGGCCCCAGCGGCTTCTGGAGCACTGCCCCCACGCACCCTGCCTCCGGGCCTGGGTGTGCAGGGTGGCTGGGAACCTGGTTCGTCGGGGGTACTTCCCAAACCCTCAGCTGACCCCATCCTGAGGCCCACTCCGGGTGCTGCAGCACACCCTCCGGACCCTGCCGGCCATCCTCCTCTGCTCTCTCCGCCCCCTGCAGACGGCAGGGAAGCCGGGCAGGGAAGCTCGTGGGGGTCGCAGCAGGGCACCCAGCACTCCCTGGAGGCAGAGCCTTTGTGGCTGACGGCGCTTCCACAGCAGGCGTGGCCTGTGTGCCGGCCGGGGCCTCGCTCACCCCACCTGCCCCCTGGCTGGACATCAGCTGACACCATCCAGGGAAGGAGGCAGAACCTCTCAGACTCACAGAATTCTGACAGTTTTGCTTCACTCAATCAAAGAAGGACCAAGGCTATGAACGCCAGCCAGACAGTGTGCAGCCGGCATGGGATGGGCTAGTGGCATGCACGGGGGCCCACGGGGCAGGGAAGTAAGAGCCAACGTCCCTCAGTGCCCAGGGGCTTGTCCGAGAAGGCTGTGGTGAATTAATTCCTGCCTTTCGCTTTTTAACCAGAAATCTGCCAGTGACCTCCTCTGGAAATAAAGTCTCTGCAGATGTAGCCAGTGTAAGAGGGCCCGCTGGGGTCATGCCGGGCCCTGGTCCAGGCTCTGCGTCTTCCCGGGGAAAGGCACAGGGCCAAGGCCACTGGCGGGGGGAGGCAGAGCCGGAGCGATGCGTCTGGAAGCACTGCCGGTCACCATCCGGCTGCAGAGAGGCTGGGGACGTGTGCCCCTTGGGTGCCCGGAGGGAGCTGGCCCTGCATCGCCCCCAGAGACAGACAGCACGCGCCCGGGCCGTGGACCCCCCGCTCGCTGTCTGTGGTCGGGCTGCCCTCGGAGAGTAACACAGGCAGCAGCAGGTCAGGTGTGCCGCGAGGCTGTTGCCTGCCCAGTCTGAGCCACGGCAGCCTCGTCCTCTTGGCCAGTCACTGGCTGGGGGCCAGACCCGAGCTGCCTCATGGCTTCCTGACACCGCCAGCCATGGAGGCCAGTTAGCCTTCCTCCACTCTGGCCACGCACAGAGGGGCCTGGTGCACCTGTCCCGCAGCCTGGGGACCGCAAGCCTGAGGCAGAGCCAGGTCCGCAGCGGGCGGAGCAGGACGGTTTGCAGGGACGGAGTGGGACCTGCCCTCCTCCATCAGCCCCGTGAGCCGCTTCCCCGAGTCCAGTCCAGTCATCGGCGGCGGCAGGCCTCTCTGAAGAAACAGAACCATTGGCACAGAGAGAGAGAGGAACCCTGAAGGAACTGCCGAGGTGGCTCTGGAGCAGACAGGTCCCTCCAGGAGCCGTCTGTCAGTTGGAGTCTTGGGGAACTGGCGCCAGGCAGGGGCTCCCACCCGCCATCCTCCACCTGCCCTGTTTGGGCGCTTGCGTGGGGCGAGGCTGTCTGCTCCCCGACCCCACTGCCAACCTCATCTGAGAAGGCACCAACCAGCCCAGAATGATGTTGAGCCAATACACGGGCACCCCGTGGCCCAGCTGGGTCGATACTAAAATACCCACTGTGGTTATTAAAGGTCAGCAATTCGACCCCACTGGGCAGCTCTGATCGCCAGGCTCCTCCGCGTCGGACTCGGCCCATGACAGGGAGGCACTCGTGCTCTGGTCCCGGACGCGGCCTGCAGGGCGCCCTGGCTGGGGCCAAGCTGGCCCCGGCCGCAGGTGTGCATTCTCATCCCTTCTGCTCATCGTTCCAGGGCCCCCCCACCCCGAGGCTGCCCCCAGCACCACACCCCCAGGAGGTGAACACCGCCACACACCGCGCAGCCCCAGGGACGCAGCTGCAGGGCCCTGGGTCAGGAGTAGTCATGCTGATCGGGCCCCGGCACCTGGGCTCTCACTGCTACGGCCAGGCCCTGCTCCGAGCAGCTGGGCGGTGGGAGAGACCAGCTCTCATGGCCCTAAACAGTGACCAAATGTGTCACCTCACACAGCCCATGTGCGGTGGCGGGACGGGGGACCCGTGGTAGCCCATGGCCCTGGTGGCTCTGGGGGTCCCCAAGCGCCCAGGGCCGCCAGCAGACCCCACCTGCTGCCAGGCTTAGCCCCGGCCCCAGGCAGGCAGAGCCCAGCAGCGTCCAGCTCGGCGCAGAGAGGGACCCCCACGGGGCCAGGGCCCCAGGGAGAAAAAGAAGCTGGCGGTGGAGCCTGGACCGCATAGACTTGCGGCCGCAAAGCCCGAGGCAGCTCCCCGATGGCCCTGGACGGAAATGACCCGTGCCCCTCGTGGGGTGAGGCAGAGCCCACCCCACGCGACCTGGACAGGGACGGGGCCGGAGCAACACCGGGTCCTGTCAGCGCCCGGCGGCGCCCACTGGGGCCACGGAGGCTCGGTTCCCCTCCTCGGCCCGCTCGCAGCCAAGCAGGGAGGCCTGCGTGTCCGGAGCCCCAGTCTCAGCCTGGGACCCAGCATGGGAAGTGGGCGTGAGAGACAGACGTCAGAAACAAGACAAAAGGGAGTAGAAGGGGCCAGAGCCCCCCGGGGCTGATCGCAGACCCCAGGACCAGAAGGAACAACGCCAAAGCCTCGTTCGTGTCTGAATATTCTGGCTCCAAGGATCAGTCCGCGCAGAAGGGACTGCAGCCAGATGTGAAGTGGCTTCAGGACCTGGAGTCGGGACAGAATAGGACCCCGAGGCCAGCCCTGTGCCGAGAGGGTGAAGCTCCACCCCCACCCCCCACCCCCCACAGCCAGCCTGCAGCTTAGGCCAGTAGACACGGGTGGGCGGGCGGGCGGGAGGAAGAAAGAGCGTCGCTTCCGCAGAGGGCTGTTCCCCCAGCCGGGGCCCTGGACCCGAGAGAGGACACACAGGCTGTCCTGCCGCCACCACATGTGTGTGAGGAGCCGTGTGGTTGTCGTCGGCCGGAGAGCTGAGTCTCTCCTGTTCTCCAGTCTGCCCGGCAGGACCGATCCTGCACGGCCTCTCTTGTGTCGTCCTGGGTCTGTCCTCCCTGCGTGACTGGCCGCCCACCGTCCGTCCACCACCCACCACCCCCTGCTCATCCACCCACCCGCCACCCACCCGTCCATCTGGCCTCCCAGCTCCCGTCTGCAAGTTCAACTCACCCTTCCAGCATCTGCCACCACACAGCACCTTAAAAAGTTGAGGGGGCGTATATATAAAAAGTGAACTTTTCTTTCATGAATTCAAGTTCACACTAAGGGATTTAATTTACTTATTGTTATTTTAAGCCACTAAGCAATGTTTATAGCATTAAGTGATTACATAAGAAAAGAAGAAATGTCTCAAATAGAACCAGAAAAAGAAAAAACTAAAGCCACAGTAAGCAGAGACAAGGGGAATAATAAAGAGCAGAAATCAGTGAAATGAAAAATGGAAAATGAAAATGACAAAACCAAACACTACTTTTTTAATGATCAAAAATAATGATAAACCTATAGCCAAATGTATCAAGAAAAAGCACACAGATCACCAATACCAGAAATGAAAGAGGGCATTTCACTACAGATCCTAGAGACATGAAAAGAACGAGACAGTTTTTTAAAAATGTATTATTTCAGCTTTATTAAGGAATCATTTTCACACAATGAAAGTATCGACCTACAGGCAATGACGTGGCCAATGCTGGGCCAGCAAACCTAGAGACTGCGAGGGACGACCTCCTCGAAGGGCCCTGCTGCCGCCCCCTCCGAAAAAAATAACACGAACGGCCCTGAGCGTGTCCAAACATTAAACTGTCATAATCGCCCAGAAAGAACGCCTCAACCCTGGGCTCGCAGGTGAGCTCTGCCAGACACCCGAGGAGGCCATGCCGCCAGCGGCGAAGAAGGGGGCCGCCCCCGCTCATTTTACACCGTCAGCCCCCAAACCCACTGAAACGAGGCAGAAACGTCCCGCGGAGAAACCAAAAATGAGTTCCCTTGGGGACACGGACGCAGGGCAGAGCGCGTGGTCCTCCCGCCCCCTCAGCTGCGAGAGCAGCCTTGTCTTTCCCTCCTGCAGGTGCCCCTGGCTGGCCCACGGCCCTCGAGAATCTGTGCCACGCACGGAGGGGCAGGTCCTCCTGCGGTGCCACGGGCGGGCGGGGGGCGGGGCGCCCACCCGCTAATCCCCAGGAAGCCGCGGCGGCAGGGCGACTGCGGGGGAGTGGCCTGCCCTGCCCAGCAGACCGGCCACCATGCGTCGGTGTGGGCAGATCTGGACCCCACTCCGGGGCCCTGGGGGCGCAGCGTAGGTCCTGGTCACAGGCAGCGGTGCCGCGCGCACAGGGACCACCTGGGACTTGGCTCAGGCGGGCGCGGCTGGCTCCACCCCCAAACTCAGCCAACGACGTCAGGCACCACATGGATGACTGAGAGAGAAAAGCCGTCAGTAACCCCAACAGACACAACATAAGTAACGCAGACCAAGTCCACGGAGTCGGGGGAGAACCGTCAGAGACCAGAAATAGGCACAACCCGACACAAGCTGTTTGCAAGAGACCTTCAGCTCCCGTCCCACTCGAGGACCGGAGACCCGAGGGCCCCCTGAGCCCACTCTGCTCGCTGCGGTGGGTGCCCCTGGCCTCAGCCTCGGGGAGAGAAGGACAGGGAGCCACGCCGGTCGGGGAGGAAGGCGTGAGGGCTTCCCGCTCTCCTGCCAGGCCGGGCACAACACGGTGCGGGAGCGACAACAACCAGCCGCTGGGCCAATGGGTGGGCTGAGCAAGGCGGTAGGGCGGAAAGGCAGTCTTTAAAAATCGAGCGCATGGGGGCGACATGGAGCCCCGCTGGGGACCGTGCCAGAGAGTCCTGGCTGCCAGCGTGGGCTGCTCGGTGTCCGACGTGTCGCCGCCGAACCTCGGAAAGGGACCCGTATGTGTTCCGCCTTCCACTGCTCGTGCTCTTCACCCACCTTAAAACAAAGTTTTAATTAAGAAAATCAATTGTATCGTTACACACTGGTAACAATGAAACAACTGGGCAATGAAATATTTAAAGTATCATACACAAAAGCATTAAATATATGAAACACAGGTAAACTTGAAAAAACGTGTGCGAGACCTATATATTGAAAACTATCAAATACTGGGGGAATTAATGAAGCCCTAAACACATGTAGCAATGATTCACGTTCCTGGGTCAGAAGATTCAATCCCGCTAACATGTCAGTTGGGCACGACTGAATCCGTACGTTCGATACGGTCCCAACCGAAGTCTTCACAGGCCTTCTTGTTGTAGACATCAGCAAGCTGGTTCCACTGTTTATACGGACATGCAGAGGGCCTGGACTAGCCAGAACAACTCTGAGGCAGGAGAGTTGGAGGACTCACCCCCTGATTTCCAGACTGAGTGTGGAGGTACAATGAGGACAGGGGTGGGTGCCCAGCGGGCAGATTCGGGAGGGCAGACACAGCCCCGCACTCCTACAGGCGACCGGTCTTCAGTAAAAGGGCCCAGGAGGTTTGATGGCGGAGGAGCCAGTTTTCAGCAAAGGCTGGAACAACCGATGTCCCATGTGAAAATGAAAACCTCCACCATCCCTTCACACCACGCACAAAAATTAGCTCAAAGAGGATCACAGATAAATATGTAAGAACTAAAACTACAAACTTTTTAGAGAAGATAATATTTGTAACCTTGGTTCAGGCAAGTATTTCCTAGATACAAAAACCATAAAATAAAGAAGTAGTAAATTACCCCTGGATGGTGTGGCTCAGTGGACTGAGCAATAGTGTTCGAACCAAAGGGTCACCGGTTCGATTCCCAGTCAGGGCACATGCCTGGGTTGCAGGCCAGGTCCCCAGTGGGGGGCGCACAAGAGGCAACCCACACATTGATGTTTCTCTCCCTCTCTTTCTCCTTCCCTTCCCCTCTCTCTAAAAGTAAATAAATAATTCTTTTTTAAAAAGTAGTAAATTGGATCTCCATCAAGATGGACAGTTTTGCTTTTTAAAAGATACTGATAATAAGATAAAAAGGCAAATCGAAGACTGAGAGAAAATATTTGGGAAACATTTGTCCGGTAAGCAATTTGTATCTAGATCACATACAGATGTCTTATAACTCAATTACATGAAGACAACCCAATTTTTAAAAATCAGTGAAAGATCTGGAAAGACAGCTTACTGAAAAAGATGCATGAAAGGCCAAGAACCCACTACCTTCTGAGAAACTCTTAGGAACAAATACTTCTCCAAAGAAGAGGGGGGAAAAGGTCGGCGTCAGGAGCTGCCAGGGTAATGCAGACGCCCCACGAGGTCCGGTTCCGGCACAGAGCAGCGGACATCGCGGGAAGGCGGCTGGCGGCGCCCAGGCGGGGGCGCTGCCACTCGGGAGGTCCGTCAGGGTCTTACAGAGTTAGGTATGAACTCTGATACAGCCGAGCCATCCCACTTCTAAGTGTACGAATTGTAACTATGCTCACAAAGGCTTTGCCCCTGAGTGTTCACGGCAGCGTTATTCACAGCCCCAAGGGGGAAAAACGGCAATGCCCGTGTTTCTGTGAATGGATAGACTCATTTTGGTGGAATTCTACCCAGCAGTGAAATCCAACGAACGAAAACACAGCGCTACACCAAGTGAAGGAAGCCAGACATAAAGGCTGCGAGCTCTGTGATTCTAGGTGTACAGATTCTGCACGGAAACTGCGGCAGCAGAAGGCAGAGGGGGCGGAGGAGGGCTGCCTGGGGCGGTCTGGGGGGAGGTGGGCGGTCCGGGGTCGTGGCTGCGGCGGGGACTCGGCCCAGCGCGCACAGCCGTCCACAGCCATTGAATTGGGCACTTAAAACCAGAGCTTGTTGTCTCATTGACGTAAAAGGCACCTCAATAAAAAGGGCACCGAAAGCTGAACGTGTATATTACCGAGGACCCCACAAATGCCCGCCGGGTGCGAATGTGCACACACGGGAGAAAGCTCACAAGTTTTTGTTCGTAACGTCCCCAAACTGGAAACTAGCCAACGCCAGTGTCAGCCAAGTGGGAAGCTGGGGTGGGAAAGCCAGTGGCCTGCAGACGGCCCGGCGACACAGAGACACTCCACAGGCGTCGAGCTGAGAGACGCAGCCGGACCCAGCACGGCCCGGCTCCGAGTCCGCGCAGGTGAAGTTCGGAAGAACGAACCGAAATGCAGGAACACAGACGCGGAGTGACCGTGCGAGAGTGGGCCAACCCGAGTCGGCCGGGAGGGGGCGCTGCGGGCTCACGTCCCAGGTTCCGTTTCTGGCTTTGCCGCTGAGTTACGGGAGGCCCTTTACAAGTCTGCTGTTACCTGCAGATTTTAGGGACTTTTCTGTGGCTCTGCTGTATCTCACAAGGCAAAGGCTTTTAAAACAACAAAGTGCGTTCTCGTGTCCCCAAGATCGCACTGGCTCTGGTGTTGTGAGGAGAGAGAGGTCGTCAGATTCATCGGCACCTAAGCACAGGTGGCACCGAGGTGCACACGCCACATCCATGAGTGACGATCAACATCCCTCGCTCCTGCAGAAAACGGGGCTGACCATTTGCAATAAAAATTTTGAGTGTTTAGTCCGCTAAAAAGATACAGGTTAATCACACTGAAAGATAAATAATATATTTAAGAAATAATTAGAATCGGCCGAATCCACTGAAGGCAGTATTCGGGGAGATTGGATTTTAAACACTGACAGACACACAGACAGTAAAATGTGACTTAAAGGTGAAGGGAAACGGTCCTTGGTTGGTGTGTGGCCGTTGTGTCGTCAGGAAAACCACACGGCGGCTCCCCCACTCATGTGTGGGGTTTACGGGGGTGACGCCGGGTAACAGTCACGCAGGTTCCGGGGGTACGGCTCTGGGAGACAGCATCCGTGTAGGTGCTGTGTGCTCACCACCCCATTCTCCAGGGCACAGGGGTGTGAACTCAGGGTTAGACACCTTGTCTCCGGCCAGGTCCCTGTCCAGAAAGGCGGTGACATGTCCCACCTGGCGGTGCTGCGAGGGTGCCTGGAAATGTGCGTGGCACACAGTGGGCTCTGTGATTTCTAAAGCAGCTCCTCTTTACCCACCCACCTGCGGAAAGTCATTTTTCACTAGGATGAGGCTTCTTTCGGCCTGAACACCCGCCCAGGCACCTGACGGTGGACTCACCTGTCTGAGGTCCTTGTGGCCAGGGCAGGGCAGCCTGCTGCAGGTGCTTGGGAGAGAAAAGGCCTCGGCCGGGGAGCTGGGGAAGGGTTCCCCCAGAAAGCAACAGGATCAGCTTCCGAACTGTGCATGGGTTGTTTCCACGCACACCCCTGGTTAGAAGTGTGAGGAAGCGGCGGAGGGCCTCTCGGCGAGAGGGGCAGCTGCAGGGACCCTGGGAGCCCAGCAGACACCCATACGACAGGACCAGAAACCCACACCTGGCCGTCCCTCCTCCTGCAGACACAGGCACCCTCGGGGGGAGAGAGCCGACTCTCTGCGGAGTGCCTGGCTGCAGGAGGCAGCAGCAAACCCAGGACCTCAGTCAACAGGATGAGCAGCATGAAGGTGCAGGAGACCACCTGTGCCTCACCCCACAGGGCAGGGTGGCGGGGCTCCGTGTGAAACTCCTTCCCAGCACCCCCTGCCCTTCCAGGGTCTCCCCATCCTCAAGATGAAGCCCAAACTGGCCCAGCTCAAGACCCTGCTGATGGGCACCTGCTGGCCACTCTAAGCTCCAACTTTCCTTAAGTCCCCCCTCTCTCCCCAGGGCCTTTGCTCTCCCTGCTCCCTCACCTCAACACCAGGTGGTGCCAGGCCTGTGTCACCCGACACTGTGCTCCCTGTGAGCAGAATCGGGCTGACATTTAGCTCCTGCCGTAAGACAGTGACCCAGGGTTGGCTGCAGGCCAGCATGCATTCTGCGCAGCCTGAGCTGGGTGAAGGCCTGATAGGGGTGAGCTGGAGATGGACTCCGCCCACACTGAGCCCTCACCCTGGTGGGGACGCAGATATTTGGACCCCCAGGGAGACCGTGCCCCGTAGGAGGAGGCTCTGCCAGCGGCTGGGGCCAGGGAGTTACTGGGGGGAAGGGAGGTGGGGAGGTACAGGCAGGGCTGAGGGACAGTTGCAGCAGAGGGAGGCAGGCGTGCCGAGCCTCGTCCTGGCTGCACAGGGGAGCCTCCGTGAGGATAACGGGGCTAAGGGCACCGACGGAATATGAGGCCCACGCCAAGCACTCGCTAGTGTCCAGAGGACAGCAGGCAGCCCAAGGAAGTTAGTTACTCTTCAGTGAGGATGTGGCAAGGGGAACCTCCTGCAGACAGAGGGAGCCGCACACGCAGGCTCGGCTCCTGCTAAGGAGAGGCAGGGTGAGCGTGCGGAAGAGGGAGGTGGTGGCGGGGGAAGTGCCCCGTGAGAGGCTGGGGGACTGGGGAGGAGAGAGAGGTCAGACCTCGGACAAATGCTCCCCTGCTGCCGCCGCCTGGCTCCGCGTGGGTTCTCCGGCCACACAGCCGCTGCCTGCAGTGCCCCGCCCCCACGCCAGGCTCACTTGCGCCCCCAAAGCCGAATCGATCTGGCTGTAAACCTCGTTGCCCTGGAAACTGAAATAATCTTTGGAAGTCAGCTCATGGCAACTCCGCTCACGCGCGTGGGTGTCACGGTTATCAGATGAGCTGATTTACACACTGTCCTTTAAAATCCCGCAGGGCCACAAAGGGAAAGGAAGCGCGCTCTCCCTGCTGTTCTGGGAAGTCCTCGCGCCGGGCGGGGCGGCGGGGGGGCTGGCGGGCAGGACGAGGAGGTCCAGCTGCTATGAAACCTGCTCCTTCCCGCCGCGGCCGCCGTTCGAGTCAGTCCCACGCAACTGCGCCAAGAGCCGCGGAACGGCCTTTGCAGATCCACGGGGCAGATGGTTTCCTCCAACGGTGGGCGAGGGGCCCCTGCGCGCGCGCTGCGGGCGAATGCGGGCCGGGCTTTGTCCAGATGCCAGGGGCCTCCGGGCGCTGTGCCGCAGCTCACGAAACGCCAACGGCACTGCGCGCGGAGGGCGTGAGGCTGGGCGCCCGGGGGGCGTCTCCACAGCTGGAGCTTGCAAGTGGGCGGAGGAGCGGAGGTGTGTTCTCCCCGAGCCCCGACACGCGCGCGCGCACACACAGCCGCGTCCCCTCGCAGCAGCCACGCCCGCCTCGCCGGGATCCAGCGCAAAGTTATTTACCGCTGCGATCAGCCGTCAGGGCGAGTCCTCAGCTCGCCCGGCCTCCGGCTGCAGCGGCAGGGACGGTGCGGAAGGAACCGGGCGCAGGCCTAGCCGCTCGGCCCGTGGGACCTCCGCGGGCCTTCCAGAGACGCCCCCTCCGCGGGCCTACTGTCGGGAAGCGGATGGAGAGTCCGGAGCGGCCTGGCAGAGGCCATCTCCCCCGCCGCCCCCATCCGCGCGCCTTCCTCTCACCCACCTTGCGATCTCTGGGTCGGAACGAGGCGACTTCACCCCCATCCCCTCCACCAGGTGCACTCAGGCCCTGCACCGCTTTCGAATGAATTAGCTCACGACCACCGGCGTCTGGGGGAGGAAACGCCTGCCTGACCCGCAGCGGGCTTATCCAAGGTTCTGCGTGAGGCTTCACCTCTAACCACCCACCCACCGCGCGCGCGAGCCGGTGCCGGTCAGGCACGGAGCCGGTGCTCGCGAGCCCGAGCTCCTCTGCCCAGACCCAGCCAGCACTCCGGCGGCCCCTCCCCCGGGCTCGCCTCCCCTCCTCCGTCCCCTTCCCCCCATGCTGCTCCCCGTACGCCCCCCGCCGCACCGGGCTCCCCGCTTTAGGGTCTCTCCGGCAACCCCGCTAACTTCCTCAGGCTTCGTGGCCTCCGGCAAGCGGGTGGACCAGGAGGGCGGCCCGGTCCTCGTTGTCAGAGAAGCGTAGACGTACCGCGCGGGAGGTGGGAGGTGCTGCGGGTGGGGCTTGGGGGCTCCTGGGTAGAGAGCCCCGGGGCGGGGAGTGGCGTTGCCTGAGCGGCCAGGGGCGCGCACCCCGGGAGGAAGGTGGAGAGACGGGCGGGGGCGGGGGGCCTCTGCTTGAGGAGGCGGCCGAGGGGCTTCCCAGGGGCTGCGGGGCCGGGGGGCGGGGCTGGGCGGCGCCGGGTCCAGGCGCGCCGGGCGCGGGCGGGGTGCGGGGAGCCGCGCGTCCTGGGAGGGGCGCCGCGGGCTGGGGAGGGGGCGCGCGCCCTGCGCTCCTCCGCGCCGCATCGGTTCCCGGCGCGGGGCCGCGGCGGCGGCGGCGGGAGGCGGAGGATGCGGGCTCCGGCGGCGGCGGTGGCGGCGGCGCGGGCCCGGGAGGACGCGGGAGGATGAGGAGGAGGCCGGCGGTCCGGCCGCGCGGCGCCGGGAGGAGGCGCAGGCGGCGGGGGCGGCGGCGGGCGGCGGCGGGCGCGCGGGGTGCGGGCCGGCTCGGGCGCGGAGGATGAAGTGGAGCGTCCGCGGGGCCTGCGCCGCGCTCTCTTCCTGCCTCCTGCTCGCCTGCGCGCTCAGCGCCGCCGCCGTCGGCCTCAAGTGCTTCTCGCTGGGCTCGGAGCTCCGCGGGGAGCCGTTCCGGCTGGGGGCGGCCGCCGGTGCCTTCTACTCAGGGCTGCTGCTGGCCGCCGGCCTCTCGCTGCTCGGCGCCGCCCTGCTCTGCTGCGGGCCCCGGGAAGCGCCCCTCGCGGGGCCGGGGTCGGGCCCCGGGCTCGGGGTCTCCGCAGCCCCGGGAGGCTCTCCAGAGGCTGCACCGGGCGAGCCCGGGGCCGCAGTCGGGCCCCCAGGGCCGGTGAACAGCCAGAACCTGCTTCTGCTCGGCGTCCTCGTCTTTATGCTCGGTGTCCTCAGCGCCTTCGCGGGCGCCGTGATCGACGGCGACACCGTGTCCCTAGTGGAGCGCAAGTACTCCCACTACTGCCTGCCCCCACGCGCACCGGCCGCGGCCCCGGGCCCGGCGGCTGCCGCCCCCGGCCCAGCCCCCGGCGCGCCGCGCTCCCGCAGCACCTTGGACAGCGCCACGTCCGCCAAGTGCCGCCAGCTGAAGGACTACCAGCGGGGCCTGGTGCTGTCCACCGTCTTCAACTCGCTCGAGTGCCTCCTGGGCCTGCTCAGCCTCCTGCTGGTCAAGAACTACAGGTCGTCACAGACCCGGCGCGGCCGGCGCGGCCGGCGGAGGGGCAGCCGGGCCCTGGCGCGGCCCTGCAGCGGCCCGGGTCTCCGAGTGCAGCTGCCAGCCTCCCGGGTGCGGAGGGGTCGGCGGGGTCGGCGGGGCCGACGGCTGCAGCCGCGCCCGAGCGAGGCTTCCATTCTGTCTCCGGAGGAGTCGGACTTCACCGCCCCGGGGGACTGCGTGGGATTCGCTGCGCACCACGCCGTCTCCTACATCAACGTGGGCGTCTTCCATGCGTCGGACGAGGCAGGTGTGGAGGTGTGCTGCGGGGGTCACCCGTCTGTGGAGCTCCCCGGCTACGCGCCCTCGGACCCCGATCTCAACGCCTCCTACCCCTACTGCTGCCGGCCGCCCTGCGAGGCAGCGCGCCCCTGGGAGCCAGGCCGGGCCTGCTGAACCCGGGACAGACCGCGCAGCGCGCTTCCCCGCCCGCAGCCACCCGGAGGAGGCCGGGGCGGGCGGGGTGCGGAGCCAGGCCTCGGCCTCGGGGGCGCATCTCCAGGGCCTGTCAGCCCAGCTGAGGCCTCCCCGCCACGAGAATGCCCCCCGGTATTATAATTTCTGTGTCTGGGAGGTTTCTCTTCTTTTCTGTGTCTCTTCGTATCCGGATTCCATTTTCAAGTTTACAATAAATGTTTGGGGTTAGCTCGCCCCAACCGCACTTCTCCTTGGCAAGTCCGTCCCGTGGGGCGACGCTCCCAGGTCCGGGATGAGAGCTGCCGCGCTGGGCGATTCCGCAGGAGGAAGACGCCTCGGGCCCAGAGGACAGGACGACTTCGGGGGTGAAGGCGCGGGAAGCACTCGACAGCACCACTTTGTACACGGATGTGCCTGCTTTGTTGATAATTTCTTACTGTAAAGCTCCATAAACAGTGGAAATGTTTGGTAAATTTATTGCCCTTTAAACTTGGCGAGTCCCTTTATTAAATCAGTTGCCATGGTATTGGAGTCGGAGGGTATCTGCACACGGACCCAGGTGGGGGGATGGCCGAGCCGGCCGCGCAGACCTGGGTCCCAGCAGCTTCGGCCGCTGGGGGCAGGCGGAGCGGGCCTGCTGTGGTGGGAGTGTGCTGTACCAGGTCCCGGACGTGTCTGCTTTTGGAAACTGATGATGAGGTTCCTACAGCAAAACTGGGCTTATTTTTGGTTGATACATGTGAACAACCCAATCCTATTTTGGAAAACCACAGTCATAGTTTTTTCTGGCAAAGATTACTTTCCTGTTGATTAATTCATTAATCTGGGAGTTGGAGCCTCGCAGCATTTCGTTTTAAATCTACCCCTTAATTGATGGGAAGGCCATGGTTTTAAAGCGTCAGGACGTGTGTGCGCACTTACACGCACCATGGGAAATGCGTTCGGGTGGCGGTGAGGATGCTGGGAAGCGAGTGTCCGTCCCTTCTGGAGGCCTGGCTGGGAGCCAGGCCGCCTGAGTCTCGGGAAAGGTGACGCAGGTACCACAGGCTGGAGTCGTGGTGTCAGGCAGGTGTGTGCTGACTCGGAACTTGCCCAGAGCAGAGCCCTCCCTGACACGGGGCCGGGGGCGGGGGGGTTCTCCTGCAGAATGAGGCGGGGACACACTGGTGCTCTGCCAGGGGTGAGCACCGTGCAAACCCTTTAGGTGAGGAAAGCAAAGGAAATGAGATGTGTCAATAGTGCTGGGTGTCCACTTCTCCAACTGTGAGAAGGTGCCGGATTTAGGGGTGGAGGTGGAGTCCCCAAGTGCAGGCTCTAGGCTGAGACCTCTCATCAGCTCCCAGGCGCTGTGTGCAGAGCCAGAGGTCCCCTGGACCTTGGATGACCAAGGCCGCGTCCTGGCTGGGATGTGGCCAGGCGGCCGCACTGCCACACAGGAGTGGAGACCTGTCACCCTGCAGCGGTGACAGACCCACTGGCCTGATATTCCATGTCTGTGAAACTCCAGTATCTGATCAAAGAGGCAACGAGCCAGTGTCCCCTCCTTGACACATCAATGCCACCAGAGGAGAAATGGTCACTCACGTCCAGTGTGCTGCGTTCTCTTCACAAGCGTGTGCACATCAGGCCTCTGGACTGGCCAGGCCAAGAGCGGGCCACGCGTCCCCACTGGTCCTTGCAGCCTGCACCCTGCCCCCACCCCGGCCATCAGCCTAAAGCAGCAAATGGGACAAGTGGCAGCCAAAGTGGCTGTGTTTCCCGTCTGCCTCAGGCAAACGAGCCAGGCGTGGCCAGGCCCTTGCTGCTCCCCGGGCGGCCCAGACCTGCAAGGTGGGGGTCCAGCCTGTGCGACCCCAGTGGGGCGCAGGGTCTGGAGGGGCATGTGGGCACAGGGACACGAGGGATCAGACCTCCCCAGACCCTGTCCTCTGAGCTGGTCCGTTTCACATGCTCTGTGCAGCTTACACGTCAGATGCCTTGTGCATCTGAAACTCGCACCAAAACCAGCAGCCTCTCTAAAGTGTCAGATGGGTCTTGCGATGGAGCAGAAGGCAGAGCGGAGCCAGCGGCATCTTCTGTGGGGGCGTCTGGCCGGGCACAGGGGGCCTCTGTGTCCGGCCAGCTGCTGTGCCCCTAGTGAACTTCTATGTGACCAGTGATCCAGGTGCGTCTCTCAGGTGCCGATGTCTCTAACTTCATAAATACTCTTAACCTCTCTTTACAGAGACCGGTATAAGGAAGTGAGATACCAAGTTTTATTTTTGAAAGTTTACTGCAGGAAACAAAGTCCCAAATATCTCTCAGCTGGAGTTGTTCCCGGTGCAGTCCTCGGGGAGCGCGGGGGTCGTACACGTCCCCCGAAGCCCGAGGTCAGGACCTGCTTCCCCAGAGCGCCCCAGCCGCGGGGTCGCCGCGCCCCTGCAGCCCTCCGTCCACGCCCACGCTGCCCTGCGAGCTGCGAGTCGCTCCTTTCGGAGCTGGCGTTCTGTGCTCCGTGGGAAACAGCGCCGGCCCCCAGGCCTTTCTTAAAGCGGGTTGCATTCTGCTTCTCAGAACGACACTAAACTCTTGGCATGCTGGAGGTCAGACCCGGAGTTTAGGATGGTGATGAAATGCCGAAATTAAGCACACGTTCGCGTTTTTGCATGGCTTAATGCTGAGTTTTTAAGTTGTCATCTACACGGAAAGGTTGTTCACTGCTAAGGGAGTACGTTGTTACATTAATGCTGGACATACTCGCCAGGCCAGCCCTGAGTCCGGAAGGAAGGCGTGTGGACAGACCGGGCCTCGGGCGCCTGCCTGCACGCGGCTCTTGTCATAGGGGCTCTGCCCTCCGCAGCGCAGACCAGGACTGGCTTTCTGACTGAAATTCAGTGAAACAATCATTTACTTTAAAAAATCCATCAGGCGGTGTTGGTGGAGAAGATCAAACCGCTGGTGATCACCTTTTTATTCCTGGCGGGTGTCACAACCCAGTGCAGGCGGAGGTCTCCAATGTGCGTGCACATACACCTGTGCACACACACACGTGCACACACAAACCACGTGTGCCTGCATGCACACACATCCACACATACAGGAGTGCACGCCAAACAGAAGCACATGGGTGTACACACATGTGGGCATATCACACATGTGCATAGATGTGTGTGTGCTCACGCTGCCTCCGGAGTGTGTCTGAGGGGCCCCCTGCCGTAGCTCTGCAGGTGTGCATGTGAGGAGCGTGTCCCGGAGGGTAGCTGGTGGGTGCTGAGCAGCACAGTGGCCCTGCCACAGCCCGGCAGGGGTGTGCCTCTTACCAGGTGACAGTGCGGACCCAGGCTGCGGGCTGCACTGGGGCACTGGCGCTGCGCCAGGCCGGCTGAGTCTCGGGCCCCCAGGCGGGTCTGTGTGGCACAGACACCGAGTTTGGTCGGTGCTGACCCTTGGGGTCACCTTCAGGTCGCGCTCCTGCCGGAGCACGGCTGGCACCTGCCATACAGGCGCTGTCTCCTCACCACGGCACGATGGAGACCCTGAGAACAGCGGATTCTGGTTTATGAATGAACTCTACACACCTGCGTACCTGTTTTTAAACATGAGGCAGAGACAAAGCCTAAGTCCATCGGTGTACTTTCAGACAACCTAAGGTCTTTGCTTAATTTGCTACTTTTCAGCACAGGAACGAAACACCAGCCAAACACAAGAGTGAAGCGTGACTCAGGAACTAGCCTGCACGGTTGTTATGTCCTCAGCGTGACTTCTCCTGAGCACCCCTGGGGCGGCAGGGAGGTCCGGTGATCCCCGTCCAGAGGTGGGCCAGTTTTCCTACGACGTCCCCGTGTAGCGGGAATCCGCTCACACGCACGTGCCTGCCTAGAGAAGCCATTCCGACTGCTGTGGGTCCTCAACTGCAGGTCGGGGAGCCCTTGTCGCCACAGGGTCCGTACAACCTGGGTCAGGGCGCCATGCGCTCGTGGAGCGGTGCCTGCCTCCTCGCCCATGGCCTCGTCCTGGCCTGGCCCTGCTGACTGGCGGCGGGAGGGCGGGCAGAAAGCAGGCGAACTGTGGTCGCTCTGGCCCTGCACTCCGCCCGGGTCTGCCCATGCCCAGGAGAGGGGCCCCCACCTGCCTACCTTCTGCCCCAGCAGGCCTGGGTTTGGCCTCCACATCCGCCACGGTCCTCACGCTCCCCAAAGCACCAGCCTCATCCCCTTCTGGATCTCCACTCCCGAGTCAACGTTTTCCTACTCAGAAACTTCCAAGAACTGACCTTTTCCTGAAGGAAAGCAATGTACCTCCTGAACCTGGCCCAGCCGGACGGTCTGGCTTTCTCTGTGGGCCTCCAGGGGCCAGGGGCAAACGGACAGGTGTCCTTACCCATGCGGCCCCGTGCGTGAATAGATAGGTGGTAGGTCTGGTGGCGGAGGCTGGTGCTGCCTGGACCACCTCAGGGCCTGGAGCATCTCAGAGCTCCATTGCCTGTTTTTCCTGGCTTCTGGCGGCTGCTGGTTAGCGTCCCTCGGCGTGTAGGCTCATCACTCCCGTGCCTGCCTCTGCCTTCACGTGGCCGTCCCGCACGTCTGTGTCTGTCTGTCTCTTACAAGGACACTGCCACTCAGTGTAGGTCCAACTCTAACCCAGTCTGATCTTCAAACACTCCACTTCCAGGTAAGGCTGTGATCTGGGTGGACCAGCATTTTGGGGGGATGATACTGAACCCAGTATAAACTCAGTCTTTCGCTCCTCTCTTCTTGCACGGGGCTTGCCCTGAAGGCCTCAGCGGCCAAGGCGCCCCTTGCTTGGGCCAGGGCCCCTGAGGGCAAAGTGGGAGCTTCGTCAGACCAGGGTGTTCATGAACCTGAACACTCCTGTCCAATGGATATTCGTTTTGTTTTTAAGATTTTATTTTTAGAGAGGAGTGAAGGGAGGGAGGAAGAGGGAGAGAAACATCAGTCAGCTGCCTCTCACACGCCCCCAGCCAGGTACCGAACCCACAACACAGGCATGTGCCCTGACTTGGAATCGATCTGGTGACCTCTTGCTTTGTGGGATGACAGCCAATCCACGGAGCTGCACTGGTCACAGCTGGATGAATATTCTTGGAAACGCTCAAATGTTAACACCGATTGCCCAAGGTGAAAAGCTCCCTTTGGCTGATTTGCAAATGTTTTCAGATAGTAACTGACTGACTTTGCAAACCCATGCTGGCAGGTCTCTCTGTGGCAGGCGGGGGCAGGGGTGGCTGGGACCACTCCTGCTGACAAGGACGCCCCCAGGCCTCCCACCCCAGCACAGCTGGCAGGACTGTGAGTTGGCCTCAGTCTTGTTCATTGTACTTTATTTTTTTCTATAAATTACTTTATTGTTGTTCAATTACACTTGTCTGCATTTCCTCCCCACCACTCACCCCCACCCCAGCCAAACCCACCTCCCTCCCTTGCTTCCACCCTCCCCCTTGGTTTTGTCCATGTGTCCTTTATAGTAGTTCCTGAAAACCTTCTCCCCACTGTCCCCTCCCCCCTCCCCTCTGGCTATTGTTAAAGTGTTCTTAATTTCAATGTCTCTGGTTATATTTTGTTTGCTTTTTTCTTTTGTTGATTATGTTCCAGTTATAAGTGCTGGAAGCAACCTAAGTGCCCATTAGCAAATGAGTGGATCAAAAACCTGTGGTACATTCACACAATGGAATTCTATGCAGCAGAAAGAAAGAAGGAGCTCCTACCCTTTGCGACAGCATGGATGGACTTGGAGAGCACTATGCTAAGTGAAGTAAGCCAGGCAGTGGGAGACAAATAGCATATGATCTCTTCTTTAACTGGAACATGGTCTTGTTCATTTTAGAGGCTGTTTTTGTGCCTTCTCTGTTGCCCCCAGTCCATTTTGCGTCCCTGTCCTCTGGCCCCCTTCTCCTGACCAGCTGGTACGTTGCCTTTGCTGGGAGCCTTCCTCAAATCCACCGCAGGGCAGCGCCTGCTCCACTGGCCCCTCTGCCCAGAGCTCCTAACACCAGTCCCAGGGGGCCTGCTTGTTGAGAATCCCTTCTGCCTCCCAAGGGTGACTTGTTTTTTCTTACACACACGACTTCGGTTCTCCTGTGCTGGAGCTTGTCCGCTCTGGTGGAGTGCCCTCCCTCCCAGCCTTCCCTCCAGGCTCCACCTGCAGCCACAGGGCCCCACCCTCACCTGCCCACCCAACAAGTTCGCCAGCCCCTGGGACCCTGCAGGGCACCTGTAGAGCGTGCCTTGCCTTTGGGCACCAGCAGGTAAATGGCTCATAGGTCCCGGGAGCTCCTCACAGCCAGGCCCTGCCTGCCAAGCACTTTATTTATTTATTTTTTTTTTTTAATGCAACTGTTCCAAACAGTTTTTTTTTTCCTTTTAAAGATTTTATTTATTTATTTTTAGAGAGGGGAAGGGAGGGAGAAAGAGAGAGAAACATCAATGTGTGGTTGCCTCTTGCATGGCCCCCACTGGGGACCTGGTCCACAACCCAGGCATGTGCCCTGACTGGGAATCGAACCTGCACCACTTTGGTTCACAGCCCGCGCTCAATCCACTGAGCTACGCCCGCCAGGTTGCCAAGCACTTTAGATTCACGTCCTCCCTTAACCCTCAGTCACTTCACAGGTAGGGAAGCCAGGCTTAGGGAATGTGCTTGCGAGCCAGGACAGAACCGTGTGACAGCCGGAGGCCTCGGCTGTCCCTCCCGGTGCTGGGGTGGGACCCCGCCTCGTTCCCGTGTTCCCGCCGCAAGGCCCACAGCTCTGTTCCCAAGCAGCATCTGTGGCTGCAGATCAGCCAATGAGAACCCGCGGTCACCTGGACCCCACCCCCTCCCCGTGAACGTCCCCTTTTCTCCTGCTGAGACTTCCTGTCCCACCTTGTTTCTACAGAAGCCCCTGGTCCCAGGTAGTCCCTGAGACTTCCTGTGCTTGGGGGGTGGGCTGCAGCCCAGTTCCTGGATCATTATAAGGCCAACGATCATCAAATTTAATCAGGTGGGTTTTGTTTTTAACACTGCCATTGTTTTTATTTTTGTATTCATGATAATCATTTGCTTTTTCTGGAATAATCTGTTACGGGGGTAACTCCCACTAATATATATTTGAGTTAAGTCAAGTGAATGCTGCATCTGATTTAGAAGTCAGGTGTGCTTCTGTTTTCCCCTTTGGCTCTGTATTTCCACCCCTGAAGCACCACCGTCTGTGGTCCTCTGTCCCCATTTCTATGGAAAATGACGACACGGCTGCTCCAGGTACCTCTGTTGGGATGGAGGGATCACTGATCTCTCACTAGTGAGGTCTGCTGTTCGTTCTCTTATCCCGGAAGTCGACAGACACGCAGCTTTCTCCTCCCACCCTTCCAGTACAGTTTGGCTTTTTCCCCCGAATCAATATTCTATATATTAGGGTCACAGACACAGTTCACAGGTGCTTCATAAGGTGGTCCGTGACCACCTTCTTTCCTGTGCTCCCTGAAGTTAACAACTGGCTGATGTCTTCCAGGAATCTGTGCCGACACCCCCACTTTGGACAGAGGTGAAAACATTCTCCATCATCAAAGGTGCCCAACAGTCCACCCAGGAGGCCTTTTCCTGTGACCTGATGCGGGCTCTGTGGGTCTCACCTGCTCAGTTGCAGGCACCTGCACGTGGTGCCCAAGGGCTCTGTGAGCAGCACGCGTGGCTGAGTTCCTGCCCACAGATGCTCACAGCAGCTTTATCCAGAGCTGCCAGAGCTCGGAAGCAGCCAGGATGTCCCTCACTGGACGAACAAACACACACACACCGGTGATCCATCCAGACAACGGAGTATTTCTCAGCGCTCACAGGACACGAGCTACCACGTAACGAAAAGACGTGGCAGACATTTGAGGGCATACTGCTGAGTGAAAGAAGCCGATGTGAAAAGGCTCCACACTGTGTGTTTCCACTTATGTGACATCCTGGAAAAGGCAAAATTGTGGAGATGGCAAATAATAAAAAACAAAGAGAAAAAGGAAAGGAAAAAATCCAGAGAGACAAGGAGAATATGTAAGAAAGGGAAGAGGGAGCAAAGAGGGAAGGAGGAAGAAAAAAGAAGGAACAAGCCAGGGAGAGCAGGCTGTGCTCCAGCGGAGGGCAGGAAGGGAGTGTGGACGGCCACCTGCAGCCCTGCCAGCCCCCACACCTGCCGGCCGCGTGAGGGCGCTAAGGCCACACGGGAACTCCAGCAGGCATTTCACAGATGCAAAACGTCGCAAGTCCACATCCATGATTCATTCCTCTTTGAACAAAATTCAGACAACAAAACCGTCCTGCAAAGACAGGAAAGTAAAGAACAAGCAGTGCGGAAGGGACAGGATGAGCTGGGAGCCATTTATCACAGAATCGGAACCGACCAGATGTGTAAATTTACAGAACAAGTTATATGCTATAAATTATGATGGCAATCCTGTAAGAGAATCTGGCAAGTGGGGGAAGAAAATGTGTGATAATTTTGTCATGTTTTATAGAAGGGAATCCATAGATACAGATCAAAATAGCAAAAAATTTTTAAAATGAGTATTTCAAAATCTTTCCTCTTCATTTTATAGGCATATGTTATGAACTAATACTTCCTGTAATAAAGTTATTCAAAGTTCAGCGCTTTCTTTGGTTTCACGTGAATTTCTTTTCTGTGAAATCCAGAAAGTGAAAGAGCAATAGATCCTAGAGCCTTACATATGCCTGGTCTCTCAGAGCGATGTGCCTACCAAGTGTTAATGATGTTGCTTCCAGGTGGTGATATTTAAAAATACTTCCTTTAAAAATGTGGTGTTTTCTTTACTCTTTGAGTATGTAAGTTCGAAATTTGAAAATTACGACTGACACCAAGTCATTTTTTCTTAGAAAGCCCGGGCACACCCTGGGGTGCCAAGGGTGTGGGGAGGAGAGGTTCAGAGACAGCACAGGAGACCTCGGCTGCGCCCAGGGCGAGCAGGAGCAGAAGCTGAGCCCACGGAGGGCCGAGCGCCACTTGCTCGTTCGTCTTAGATTGCATTGTTTCCTCGGTCAGAAAGTACACAGGCAAAGACAACGGTGGCTCCCGGTGCTGTGTCCTGTGCGGTCTGAGGAAGGAGATGCCCTGGAGACGCAGGGACAGGAGGGCAGGCCCCCCAGGGACTCAGGTGCTGGGGACAGCGCCCCTTTCACGGGACAGAACGGCAACCTGGTGGTTTGGGTGAGTGGCCGACATTGACTTGAAAGCCAAGGGAGACGGCTGTGAAATTTCAGTTTTCACACTAAGTTACAGTTTCGGAAAATGTGCACCTACCACTGTGCTTCCAGTCTTTAAAGAGATTTCTGCTGGTGATGTAAGTCGTGATTTTTGGCTCTGAATAACGAGCCGTGTCAGCATTTGGGATCGTACACTGACCGTGTGGTAGAACCACAACAGGGGGTGCCCTCAGGGCACCGGGTGGGTCAAGGGAGTCCACGCAGCCGGAGCAGTTCCGTGATGTGGTTTCAGATCGCACAGCACAACTGAGCTTCTCCATCTCAAGTAACTATTTTCAAGGAGTTTAAAAACCACATGCAGTTGCAAGAACAGACCCGCACGCCAGCTTTCCCCGTGGCAGCCAGGGCCGCGGGACCTGACAAGACCCAGCGACGAGGCGGAGGTGCGGAGCAGACTCACGGGTCCCGCCGGGCTTTCCCACACTCGTCGCTTGTCTCCAACGGACCTTTAAGAGACTCTCACTTGTCGAGTTGCAGTGCAATATCGAAAATAACACCCACGATGACCAGAAAAAGGAATGAAAATACCCTCCCTTTCCCACACATGGGTCTGCGTGACCAGTTCCCCTAAACATGGGGATCGCACCCAAGTGGACACAGAACCCAGCTGTCCTTGGTGAAGCCAGACAGGAAGAAGAGTTGCAAAAGTAGGAAATAATGCACTTTTCTTGCTAAATATTTGTTTTTTAAAAGTTGTTTTTCTTAAAAATTTGTTATATTAACTTACAACAGGGTTATACCTTTATTTTTAAATGAACAATTTTTTTGAAATGTCTCAATTTTAGCTTCAAAAGCCATTCGTGCTGACAGATGTGACCCCAGACGGCAGAGCCCCTGGGACCCCCATGGTGCCCAAGACTGTACAGGGCCAAACAGGACCCTCCTCCCACAGGGCTGCTGGGCTCTGAAGGTCACACACACACCCTGGCGACCTTTCAAGGCACCAATCTAAACACACAACTTTGGGTCATATCCTCACATATCCAGAGGGAGTTAAAAGTTCGGAAGTGGCTGGAGTGATTGTCAACAGGGCAAAGGAAGCCACCTGCTACTGAACCTGAATTCAAGCACAGTAGTCCAAGAAAGTGAAGGTATTTGTCAACACTGCAGAAGTCACACCTTTCTTTTTTTCAAAATCATCTTGCCTTTAGATCAGACCCAGATCCACAGAATGAATGGTAGACTTTGAGAGCATCTTGTTCTCCAGCCTCTAAGACTTGGCGTGTCTCCAGTCCGCGGCGATGAAGGCCACGCAGACGGCCGCCGTGAGCAGCAGGTGCACGCCTGCGTAGAGAAGTCTCGGGGAGAACACGCTCCATATAAACAAGTGGTAGCGCAGGGATGTCACCAGAAGGATGTACACAGACGCCGGGAGAGAGCAGAGCAGTGCGTAGCAGAAGCAGGCGTGTCTCAGGGCTGAACCACTGCGGAGGAACAGGCCGTGAGCGAGGCCGCATGCGGCCCGGACACGTGTCGGCCGGTCTGGCGAGGGGCCTGAGGAGGTGGCGGCCGCTGGCAGGCACCTCCACCACTCTCCCGCCACTGCAGCCCCCGACATAGTTTTGACGAAACGCACCCCCGTAGTTTGCGTAGTTACCTATTTAGAAATGATATGCAAGAACTACTACTATACTCTCACATGTATTACAAAATATAAACGACGAGGAGAAAATCACACACGACTATGAACAACTATATGCCAAGGAACTGAACAACCTGGGAGAAATGGATTAATTCCTAGAAACCCACAAGAAGAAAGAAAACCTGAAGGGACAGATAACTGCTAACGAAATTGAAGCAGTAACCAAAAAAACCCCCAACAAGAGTTCTGGACCGGATGGCTTCACAGGCAAATTTCACTGAACACTCCAAGTAGAATGAACGCCTTCTCGAACTGCTCCAAAAAGTTCAGGAGGGAAGGCTCCCAAGCTCACTTTACGAGGGCAGTATTATCCTAATTCCAAAACCGGACACAGACGCTACTAAAAAAGAAAATTGTAGGCCACCATCCTGATGGGCGTAGATCCAAAAGTCCCCAACACAGGATCAGCAAACCGGATCCCGAGAAGTGTCGGAAAGCTCACGCACCGTGACCAAGGCCACACGGAGAGCCCAGGAAGCAACCGCCACCCTTGCGGTCAACCGCCCCGTGACAGAGGCGGCTAGAGCATTCGGTTTCCTCAGAAAACGGTGCAGGGGAAACCGGACGGATCACGCACGAGACACGGGCCAGACCATCTCCCTGCACCGCATGTGAGAATCAGCTCCCAGCGGATGGAAGACGCAAAGGCAAGACCCTCGGCCTCAGTGCACTCTGCTTCCTCCTTCTCTCACGCCCACGCGGCCCTCCCTCGCCAGGCCGGCCTGCCTGCTGCTCGCGTGCCCTGCTCTGTGGGCCCCCCGTGCCCGGAGCTGCGGCTCAGCTGCAGCCCCACCGGACCGTAAGCTCCTTCAGCGAGTCCGGCATCTGTACTAGGGGTCTGACCCATCAGAGAGGGGACCCCAGGGAGCTCGCCCCCTCCCGGAGCCATGGCACAAGGGAAACTTGGGAGAGGCCTTGTGGATGCACAGGCCTCAGCCCCCCGCCTGTGGAGCGTGTCTGCCCAGCTGGAGGCTGCGCTCACTGCCGCCCAAGTGAGCAGGGGGCTCCTGCAGCCACAGCCCAGGGCCACCACTCCCGTAACCTCGGCAAGGGGCGATCTGCGCTTCAGGAGGGTGCCTGGCAGCCGTTCGCTGGACTCTCTGAGAGACACAGAGGGGCTTCACCTGTGGGTGTCGGAGCTCAGGAAGTTCACCAAGTGGCTGGCCCACAGCAGCGGCCCCGAGTACGTCGCAAATGCCGTCAGGAACATGGCAGGGACCTCCACGTAGGTGTTCAGGCCCACGAAGCCCGCCGAGATGTCCACTGTGGCGATGTTGTTGGAGTTTCCCTGGAAGGCAAGGAGGCAGCGCTGACACGGCCACCCACAGCACGGCCACGGCGATGGGGACTCACAGGAGCCCCGGCCTCCCACCCACCCCTCTCTGTCCCGCTGACCCTGGACACACTGTCCTCCACCAGCCGCCTCCCTCGGAGACTGGCAAGCGGAAGCTCTGACCTGTGAGGAACCGTACGGACAAAGCCTGCCGATCTGTGGCCAGTCCCGAATGCCCTGAGATCTGTCCACTTACCACAGAGACCGCCCCCCGCCCCCCCCACAACCGCGTCCAAGGGCTGCATGGTGACCCTGTGAGGTAGCGTGGCCAAGGGTACTTGCTGGAGGCGGAGGGTGGCACTGCCCACCGAGGGCTTGTTGGATGGGGGGATGCTGCTGTTAGACCGCAGGCTGGCCCCCCGGAGGGCTGGGCTGCTCAGTGTCCAGCACAGTGTGAGACCCAGGACCTGGCTGAGAAGGACCAACACTAGTGGGGAGCCCACTGCCACCCAGCTGCCGCTGCACAGGAGGGCTTCTGGATCCAGGGAGGGTCTCCTAAGACTCGGCCCCTCCCTCTGCTTGGTCTTCATCAATGCTGGCGACCTTTCCTCAGAGACTCGGGACATTTACAGACATGACCACACACCAGCCCAGCGAGGACCCCTCCACAGAGTGGTTTACCAGCCGCCAGGACACGACTCCAACGTGCGTCCACAGCTCTGCATGCTCAGCCACCCACCCCACCTGCCCTCCTTGGGCTGCACGTCACTCCAGGCGGTCACGGGGTCATGGTGGTGAGCTCCCAGTGGGAGCTGGGAGTCCCACAAAGGGTCACTGTAATACTGTGGGTGCAGCTCGGGCAGGGACCACCTGCTGGGGCTTTCTGGCACGAAGTTGTTTAACCCTCAACAAGCCTGATGCAGTGCCACAGGACTCAGTGTACAGGGGGGAAACCGAGGCAGAAAGCGACCCAGAGCCTGTGCAGGGCTCACAGGTGCCGTCTGGGAGCCAGCCACAAGCATAGGGCAGGAAGCCTTCGGGTCTTCTCCCCGGAAGCCTGACCGCAGGGTGGCTGCTTGTCACTGTCGCACGCGCCATGGGGCCTGTGGCACAAAGACCAGATCAGAGTAGACTTCACTCGCTGACGGACCCCAAACCGGCAGTGGTGAGCACGACAGGGGCACCACAGGCCGCTGGACACATGCCCATGGCTGCCTCGGGCGGCCCGAGAGGCCGCAGCACCATCCCCAAGGAGTGAGGCCACAGGCCGCGGAGCGGCCAACAGACATGAGGCTCGTCCTCGCTCCAGTCTTCCTGATGCCGAGGCCTCAGGGATGGTCGTGCTGCAGACTAGCGTCGTGGCTCAGGGGCAGCAGTGGCTGCCGAGTCCTTGTCCACAGACATGAGGACACACTGCAGGCTGTGACTGGGCGGGAGCTGGCCGGCAGGTGCCTGGCGCAGGGCGCTGCGTCCATCACGCACGCTGACTGTCCAGCACGGCGCCTGGCAGCCCGGGAAAGGGTGGACGTGCTGATTTCCCACGTGACGGCATTCCCTGCAGAGCCCCCCGTGTCTGAGAGCGAGGGGGGTCCTTCCCGGACCTCTGCTTGGAGGCAGCCACCAGGCACGGTCCTGTGCGTAACGCCCAGGTAGTTACGGAGAGGAGACAGGCCGATGCGGGCCGCTTGGGAACCTCTGCGGTGATGGTGAAGCCGCACCGAGCATACGGCTCCTCAGCGTCAGAGGACCCCCCACACGAGTGCGCCCGGTTCCAAGGCAACGGGAGCTGCTGGGCTGGGAGCAGCCCGAGGACCCGCCCAGGGCCCGCAGCACCACACTCACAGCTGGAGGCTTCGCCTTCTCCGTTCCCGGTGGGCGCTCTCGGAGTCCTGGGCCAACTGCACCTCCCCACATCCCTGACGCTCATGAGCTTCCGGACTTCTTCTGAAAGGTAAAAAGCTGTGGCCTCTGAAATGCGGGTGCTCAACACCCTGGAGACACCGAAGTCAGGCTTCATGGGGCCAAGCGACAGGACTTGCCCACCCAGCACCCTGGTGACCGCATGGCCTCAATCACTGCACCTCCCGGCGCTCCGTGTCTGCTCAGACGCCAGGCCCGACTCAGACACGACTCCCAGACCCGTGCTGACCACGAGGCCAAGGTCGGGGGGGGCACCGCGGCCCCCGAGGGCTGTTGATTTCATCCTGACTTCACATCTGAGGAAACCAAGGCACAGCAGGCCCCTGCCAGGAGTATGCCCTCCACGAGCTGCCGGCCCAGCTGGAGAGGGAAGTGCGGGCTGGCAGGGCAGCTGCGGCTGGAGTGTGCGGCAGGCAGAGGGCGGGCGGGTCTGAGGGCGGGGGCCCGGAGGGACTGGGGCAGAAGCAGGTCCTCCTCGGGCCGCTTGCTCAGGACTTCACGCCCCCCCCCCCCCCCCCCCCCCCCCCCCGCTTCTTCAGGAAACAGACAGAAAAGCCGTGCGACCGGGAACCTGGGCGGGTCTGAGGGCTCGACGGACGCGCAGCAGCTGCGCAGAGTCGCCGCCTGGGGGCGGGAGCTTCTGGCCACCACCAGGTCGAGGGCAGTGCTCAGGTGGCATGGAGGTGGGGTCCTCTGAGGAAGGAACCAAACCCTCTGTCCGCCTGCCCAGGCGCCCTTCCAGGTGTGAAGTGCGCCCTGAGGTGTATCCTGGAGGCGGCTCGGCCTGGCCTCCAGGAGCCACTCGTCCCTGCAGAGGAGGTGTGACAGCCCCAGGGACCCAGGGCACAGACGACCAGGCGGAGCCGCAAGAGCGCAGCGTGCAGTGGGACACGCCCCGCCCGCGCCCTCTCGGCTGCCAGTGCGCCCAGCACGGCTGCCGGGCGCGTCGGCGGGAAGAGCTGGCTGCGCTGCGTTCGACGCGACACACCCGAGGCCGCAGCATCGCCCACCATTCCACGCTGACGGCTCTTTCGCCGCACAAAGGCTGCAGCCTCCCGACTCACGCCGAGATCTTCTCGAAGCACATGAAGGGTAAGTGGCGTAGCGCTGGCGGTTTACTACCCACACTAACGAGAGAAAACCTACCTGGAAATAGAAGAACGCTTGACCGAACCAATAATGCATGGCTGTGACCTCCGCGGCGCTGTGCCTCAGGGGCCTCCAGACGAACCTGGTCATCACAGCCTGGACCAAGAGGCTGCACAGCAGGACGGGAAGGTTGTGTGGCCGGACCAGCAGTGCCGCCAGCAGCACGAGGCCCCCGTGAAGGTCCCACAGGCCTGCGGGCTGGCGTGCGCGGTCTGCAGCAATGACTCGAGACTTAAGCAAGTCTTTGGTGCCCGTGAACAGAAGGCCAAGGACAAACACATAAACGAAACGAGCCTCAATGATACCCCTAAAAAAAACGAGACAGAGTGGATGTGGTGATACCGCCCAGACAAATCCAAATACACACTCTCCCGTAAGACCACCTGCCTGCTCGGCGCACAGGCCACAGCGCCACCCACGCACCCGGGGTGCGGCGGAGGCAGTGCCTGGCCCAGGGCCCCTGCCCAGAGGCCGGCGCTGGTCCTTGTGGCGTGCCCTGCTGTGACGGAGCTGCCGCAGGGAAGCCCACTCCCCTCGTGCCCGAGCACTACCTGGGTACCTGTCGCTGCTCGCTTGATAAAGGGCCCAGCTCTGCCAGGAACTCCCACGAGTTCACAAACGCTAAGATACAGCTGCAGGTTCACAACCGAACAGATGTAAGTCACTGCTTGCACGCCTCTGTGCTCACACCCAGCGGTGTGGCCCCAGCCATGTACCCTGGGGAGAGGCAGGCGAGTCTGGGCCCTGCAGCGCTCAGCTCTGTGGTTGGGGCCAGGCAGCAGGTTAGTTCGCCAGCCAGCGAAGACATGTGATGCTGAGCTCGGTTCCTCGCACGTGAGGAGCAAGGGCACCCACACCTCACAGGGCTGTCCCGGGAATTCAGCCACAGGCTGCACGTCCAGGGTCTGGCGCAGCGCAATCACGTTTGAGTGCGTCCCTGCCAGCGGTCTGGAGGGCCGCAACTCAGCACTGAGCCGAGGCATCTCGTCCGGAAAACTCCGCTATCCCCCAGACACGTTTAAGTCGATTCCAGAAGCCAAATGTTTTACATGTGCTGGAAAAGCTGATCACCTAAAGTAATGCCAAGTAAAAACTTTATGATGATATAATCACCATAACAATGTACCTGTTCTGAAAAACTGAATTTCCACATCTGTTTTCTTCGAAAGTTTACGCATTTTTTAGAAACTATCTTTTCAGTGTGATGAGTTTAATCTGAATAGCCGAGCACTGCCCACCGCATGCCAGGGTGAAGCGGCCCTGGGCCCCCTCTGGGGCGGAGCTGAGGTCCCAGCACCCACAGCCCAGGCGGCAGCTCACGACAGGCCCGCAGAGTTGGAGGAGGAGAGAGCAGCAGAGGTTTATAGGATGGGGCTGGGCTCCGTGTCGGGAGACCCCAGGGCAGGCGCAGTGGGGCGTGGAGGAGCAGCACCGCCCAGCCTGGCCACGCGTGCGCACGCCTGAGCTTCTCCGTGGAGAAGAGTGCGGCGGTGGGGAGCAGCACTTGGGGCCTGAAAGGGACGGGGCAGCTGTCGGCGAAGCAGAACCGCAGGTCCGGAACCGGAGGGGCCTGGAATCGGGCCGGGGCGTGGGGGGCAGCAGGGCTTCACAGAAGAAGGGGAACCGAGCAGCACGGACTGGGCGCAGGGGGCGCCGGCCCACACAGCTGCCACGTCCAAGGAAGGAGAGAGGGGGGATCTAGGTGTGGACGCGGGTGACGCTGGACGCGGGCGTGTCAATACGAGAGGAAGTGTGGAGTTTATTCACGTCTTGCACTTGAAGGTTCAAACACCCGGAACGGGACTGCCAGGCCCAGAGTCTCAGACTCTGGAGCCACCGCGCTGCCCCTCGTGGCCTCCATCTCAGGTGGAGACCCGGCACCCAGCCAGGCCCCCGACTCCCCACCCCCGTGGGCGGGTCACTGCCAGGGGTGCCCCGTGGGCCCCCGGCCACCACACGGCCTGGCCTGGCCCGGCGCAGCCCGCAGCCTTCACCTCGGCCTCTGAGGGAAGATGGCCCTTGCTTTCCTCCCTGAGTGGAAAAGCGACACGAAGCCGAGCGAGACCACGAGCAGCCACTAGACGGATGGTCTGCGAGCCGGAGGCCTTCACGACCAGCCACACCGCGCAGTGCGTCGCACAAACGGGACGGTGTGCTCCCAGGCCGTGGGCTCCCGCCGCACACCAGTCCAAGCCGCTGCTCCCTGCCTTTGCGTGCTCTGCAAGGGCCCACTACTCACCAAGCCACGCAGGGGCTGGGAGTCCAGAACCCCTGAACTCAGGGGCTCACCCACCACAGCCGCCGCTGGCCTCGCTTTCACCCTGTGCCCTGGCTGCTACCTCAGACAGCAGAGCAGCTGCGCCCCAACCTTGGCCTCATCTCAGCTCCTCTTCCGGAGACGAGCTGTGCAGAGGACACCTGGGTCAGAGGCTGGACACTCTCGAGGCTCCGCATGTTTCACGAACAGCCCTGCAGCCATCGTCCCCCCCCCATCCCCACTGAACACAGAGGCACCGCCCTGCTGACTGGCTGGGGGCCGTCCTGCCTGGCCGGCGCTCCGGACAGTTTCGCTCTGTGCCGCCCTCGCCGACTGCTAGGCAACTCCCACGTGCTACCATCTCGTAGCTTCCTGACCAAACAAACCCAAATCCTTTAGATTCCTTGTTTCAGCAAGAGACAAAAGATTTACACGATCCGAAAAGAAACCAGAGTAATCATCCCTTATTTTTAAAAACTGCTGTTTAAGAAATAAGCTTCAAACACCTTCCTGCCAAGGTGCCCGGCTCTCTCCAGCCAGAACAGAGGAAAGCGGAGCCCCTCACTGAGGCGTGCCCTACCCCCTGCTGGCGGAACCCACTCCCAGACCGCAGGCTGCGACACCCTAAAGGCAGCACAGCCCGTGTCAGGGCACAAAATGGGACAGGCCTAGGCATCAGCTCTCAGGTCTGCCGGTCCACATACTTGGAAATGCCTTTGCTGTCTTGTTGCCATGGCAGCAGCAGGTGGCCAGTGGCCGCCCGGTAGCAGTAGACGCCCAGCAGGCCAAGTGCCATGGCCACCCTGGACACTGGGGAGCACCGCCGGTGAGCCAGCGCGAAGATCGCCAGGAGGCACAGGGCGGCCAGCACGGAGAGCTCGGCTCTGTGATCGGGGCTGAAATGAGACGGAAAGTGCCGGGAATTACTGACAAGTGCAACTGCTGGCGTCACGGATCTATGCCCAGTGGCTTTCTGAGAGCTGCACTGAGACTAGCTGGCTCTCCAGAAAAGCAAACAAGAAAACGGTCAGCGACTTCAATCTAGACCGAGGCTCGCACAAGGCACCAAATGAGGGGCTGTTCTTCACGCGCTTTACGCGCTGAGGTCCCCACCGGCAGCCTGGCCCGGCCTGGGGCAGGGATGCACAGGAAACGCTGGGCCTCGCGCCGCCTTCCAGGACGACAGCCATACTTTCTCCAACACGGGCGCAGGGCAAACCGCGTGCTTCCCAGGGCGCACCCCACTCACGGGGACACGCACCTCCTGGCGTGACCCTCTTCATGGGTGGGGGCTCCAGAGAGGGCCAGGAGTTCACAGGGCAGGGCTGGCCCCGCTGCTGCCCGGTGAGTGCTGACCACTCCCAGAGCCAGACACGCGGCAGCTGGAGGTGGCTGGGTGAACACCCGCCCAGGTACGTGCACGTGTGAGTGAGACGCCTGGGGAAGTGCCGAGGACAGACATGCCACGGTCGGGACCTAGGTCCCGGGGACAGCCGGTGGCCTGGGACCACGCTGCGGCTGGGTCCTTGCGCTCAGGGGTGGTCACGTGGGTGTCCATTCCCTGTGGTGGCCTGAACTGGACATTTTACACGCTGCCCGGGTTGTTCAGTGTCACCGCTGAAAACGGGACGGGGCTGCCCCTCGAGCTCTCCTGGGAGGGTGGGGTGGGGTCACACTGCTGCCTCTGCAGACTGCCACGAACGACACCTGGGAGGACAGGGAGCCAGGCCCGGTGTGCGGAGGAACGCCTGAACTGGGCCCTGGGCACCGCTGGGGGAGGTGCCCCTGTACCCACAGGGGTGTCTCTGCGGTGGGAACCGGCAAATTCTCCTGCGTGGCGGCAGTTTTCCAGAAAAACAAGTGTGTCATGGTGGTGTCCCAGTGGCCGCTGTGCTCAGGCTCTGGACACCTGGCAAGGCCACGCTGGGTGGACGGTGCAGCTCCCCTCTGCCCCCCACTCCACGCGAGGACTGCAGTGTCCTCCGGGAAGGGGAGCAAGGGGCAGAACTGCATCCTTGCCGCAATTATCACTGAAAGCTCACATGTTTTCAGACACCACCGATCACAAGGATTCGGCAGTAAGAGCCAAACACACTAGGCTAGCCTCATGTAAGTCCACCTTTCAACGTCAGCTCAGGGGCTAGGGTGCATTTTCCCATTCCTTGCGCTCTCAAAGACCATTTGCGTCCTGAACATGAAGAACAGGCCCACCTTTTGCAGAAGGAGACCGTGAGTGGCCTGCACTCTCACCTGGCAAGCCAGTGCCCCAGGTCGGGGCGGTGGGCCCACTGTACCCCTGTGTGGTTCAGGGACCGCAGCAGCCGGCAGCAGCTGAGCACCAGCCACGGGCTTGCCAGCACCATCCACTTCTCACGACCACGGAGTGTGTCCAAGGAGGACTGGCCCTTGCGTCTTTGGTCCAGGCCCAACAGGTCATGGCGAGGGCTCTTATCTGGCCGCGTTGGGGCCACACCAGCGAACCCTCCTTCCCTGTCGCCGTCGTCCCCTGGGAAGCAGCGTCTGCAGATGTCGTGACCCAGGGCCAGACACAGGGTGTTGATGAGGAAGTACCAGGTCTGGTGCTCCTCCTCGACGAAGCTGCTTGAGCCCAGACTTGCGGCATGGCCCAGCGTCCCCAGCAAGAAGAGGAGATCTCCCTCCGACCACCTGGAGCCAGAACGCGCTGGGCTCTGGAAGAGGAGGACGTGCTCTGGGAGGGCAGACCCCCGACGTCGCACAAACCCTGCGCCAGATCCTGAAAGCTGCTGATCGCAGAGCACAGCCCGCGGGGGCACCCTCCCCACTTCGCTGGGACGGCCCGTCCCCCTCGGCACATGCAGGGGACATGGGCCGTCCTCGCCCGGGACTGCCCGTCTGAGGCTGAGTGGCAGCGAGATGGCGGGGCCGGGGTGCAGAGAGCTCAGCCTCCGGAGCCATCAGGGGGCCACACCCAGGTCCTGCTGCCAAACAGTTCCCACCAAGCCAGACCCCCGATGTCTCCATGAATTTTCCAGAAACCCGGAAAGTCTCCACTAAAACAGTCAATTCTATTGAAATGACAAAGTTGGCGTCACAGCACCGTCCCTTAAATGCACCAACTGAAAGGAAGACGAGCACTCGGTGACTGTCACCAGGTAGCTCCTCACGGCAATTCCACGCGCGTCCAGCTAGGAGACGGCAGACGGGCACCGTGGGCCTGGTCGGGCCCAGGGCAAGCTTGCTCTCACGGCACCACACGGGTCCCTCAGACAGGGCAGGCTGCGAAGGGCAGCGGCTCTGTGCTGGGTCCCCTGGGCGCGGGGACCATCCACCTGCCCACCTCTTCCTCGCGACCCTGCCAGATCCACCGGCTAGGGAGCGAAGGGTGAGAGGCCAAAGGCTCTGAGTGCCCTGACAGAAAGCACCTGCCTGAAGAGGAAGCTGCACCGCGCGAGGCAGAGTGGGGTCTGGGGAGGGTGGGACTGACACGGGGCTGAGCCTCTTCCTGCCTCCCCTCGCCACGCCCTCATCGCCGTTGGAGCCGGTCGGACACGCGAGCTTCCCCGTCAGCCTGCTGCCTACCCACCCATGACCCGCAGCTCTGCGCAGCCTCTGTGTGACAGTCACCGGCACGGAGGCGCGGACGTCCCCACCTACGAGACGGGCCTGGGACCTAGCGCTCGGGGACAGGCTGCCCTCGCAGGCCTTTCCTCACCAGCCAGTGCTGCTGGAGAGCGACGGACGGACTAAAATGACCAAGAACGGCCCGCGCGGACGGAAAGATGGTGTCGCGTCTGCGGGCACCAGTCTTACCCTCTTGGGGAGCTCTCCACCCACGAGCGTCCTGGTCAGGGCAGACACGACCGCGCAGAGCAGGGCGGAGACAAGCGCCAGCACTGCCGCCGCGGCCGGCCACGCGAGGCTGCAGAAGTAGCAGGAGCTCTCGGCCGAGGTGCAGACGATGACGTGCACGGCCCCGAGCAGCAGGAGCGCCAGGTAGAAGAGCAGACAGGACACCGGCGACGACAGGGGCACATCCAGCTCGGCCGCGGCGCCCAGCACCTGGGGGACGCCGAGCAGGAGCAGGGCGAGGACCTGGGGCGGGACAGCAGGGCATGTTCCCGACCGCGGGGCTTACGGGCACCGCCTGGACGGCCGCCGGCCGCAGCGTCCTCAGGGACACGCGCGAGGGCACAGGGAAGCCCCTACACCGACATCGCGCATTCTCCGCACCGGAGCGTCCTGGCTAGGTCACCGCGTCAGTCCCACAGCTGAGCCACGCCGCCACGCGAGCACGTACCTCCAGCACCACGACAGCCCCCACCACCATGGAGTAGACGTCATAGTGGGCGCCCTGTGTGCTCAGGGACCGGCTCAGGGTCCTCAGGGCATCCGAGTACTGCCTGCGGACCTTGCTTCCGAGGCTGAGAAGGACTTCGGAGCGGCTGTCCTCCAGGTACAGGCGAACCCAGTTGGCGTGCAACCTTTCTGACATTTGAAACTGCTCAAACCCAGGCTCTGCGGGAGGAGGAGGGTCACACAAACAGGGCCCGGACACACCCGCGCAGGCGGGTCAGGGTGAAACCGCCAAGGCTGGCATGGCAACATCAGGACGCCGCCGGGCGCGAGGACGCGGTCTGGCTCACCTCTTTTGTAGGAAGGCACGTTCTCTTGCAGCAGTCTGCTGAGCTGCACCGCGTTCAGGTGCAGGAGCCTCAGCTGCTCCCGCATCGCTCTCGCCGCCACGACAGGGAGCAGGAGGCAGCCCACGCTGTGCTTCGGAATCGGCAGACCAAGCCCTATTGCGAGTGTTGGGGCCACGTCTGTCTGTTGGATGTGCTGTGGCCGCCTGATGTCACCTGGGGAAGAAGCCGTGTGGGTGACAGGTTCTAGGACACACAGGTTGGCAGTCATTCTCCAGTCTGACCTCTGCAACGAACGTCAGTCCCAGCACCCATCTCTTCGAACCCTTCCCTGTGGGTTCACGTGGAACACACTGGCCAGCTGATGTCAGTAAACTGACCGAACCCACCGGGAGGGGTGCACTGCCTTCCCTAGACCCGCACGCAACGCCTGGGGGGGGGGGGCTCCAGCACACGCACGCAATGCAGAGGGAGCTCCGCAGCGTGGCACGGCACAGGGCGAGCGGGCGGCCCAGCAGACGGCCACCTGACGGATGGCCCCTTTAGCGAAGTTAACCCTTGAGAGGGGCGAGGGCTGGTCTCTGGTGGCCCTGGCCTTGGGACTCAGAGTGGTCCCCACAGCCCCACGGAGCAGCGACCAACCTCCTGATGGCTCCTGAGCAGTGGCGGGGGGTGGGGCGGGAGGACTGCTACGAGGAGAGCGTGTTCCAGAGCCAGCCCGGCCTGCTGCCGGCCTGAAGCGCTTCCGGTATGAGCAGTGGCTAGCTGTCCCCACCCTACTAACTCCTGCGAGGAAGTGGGTGTGACCCAGGACACTGGGCTCCAGCCCCAGCTCTGCACCCTCCAGGGCAGGGCCTCAGACAAGAAGGTCCATGCAGCCCTGGCTGGTGTGGCTCAGTGGATTCAGTGCTGGCCTGTGAACCAAAGGGTCGCTGGTTCGATTCCCAGTCAGGACACAGGCCTGGGTTGGGGGCCAGGTCCCCAGTAGGGGGCATGTGAGAGGCAACCACACACTGATGCTTCTCTCTCTTCCTTCCTCCCTTTCTGCCTCTGTAAAAATAAACAATTAAAGAAAAGCTCCACACAGCCAGCATCCTGCCTGTGAAGCAGGCCCCCAGCCCCCGTACCCCAGGAGCTTCTGCGCAGGCTGGCGGGGGCTGTGGGGCCACCAGGAGAGTCCTCTGGGGAGGTGGGCCTGGTGGGAGTCTCACAGACGCTGCAGTGTGAGTTTGTAGACGATCAGCCTTGTCTGTGCTATTTTTCAGTCATATAGAATTTTTCTTTTTAACTGGATCAAATTTACCATCCCTTGACTGACCCTCCATTGAAGGCCCCTGGATAGACTTGGAAAGAGGCTTTCTCTCCGATGTCACTGATTCTTCCCCGCAGCGCTCTCTTACATTAAGTGCATTGGTCTGAAACAAACCGAACCCTGAAGAAAAAGCCCCCCTTGGAAAACTGGCAAAGGGCGCTGGGCCGGCTGTTGTTCCAAGGCCCCGAGGTGCAAGGCCACGTGCCAGCCCTTCTGGTGCAAGGACCCTGAGCGTGCAACTGCAGACGTGGTTCCGCTGTCAGTCGCCCCACAGAGAAGAGTGTCTGGTGGACGCGGCCCAGAGCAGGGAAGTGGCCAAGGCTGCGCTGGAGGACGAACGGCGCCGTGCGAGAACACGTCTACGCAGAAATGTGTTCACGGACGCTCACGTGAAGCCGAAGCGTGGGAACAAGCGCCCGGCGCCTGACGAACGGCTGGGTAACGAATGTCAGGCAGCAAGAGAGAGGCGCAGGGACCGGGTGCGCGCAGCGCTGCATGGGGGCCTCGAAACCAGTGTCCAGCCACACAAGACCACGTGTTCCTGGGCTTCTCGTCCTGGGGGCTCCGGAGGAGTTGAATCTGATCGAGGCCAAAAGACGGCCGGGTGGGGGTGGGCACCCCAGGCTGGCGGGAGGCGGTGAGTGGCCACTGACGAGGTAACGAGATGTCGGAGGGGCACCGATGGCGCTGCCCGTCTCCGCGTGAACCGGAAGGGCAGCGGTCCTGGCTCCGGCAGTGAGCGTGAGCAGGTTCCACAAGACGGCTGTTCTTGGAGCAAACGCACGAAGTAAAACACAGCACCGGAGCCGCTGCTGGCACTGAGGTGAGGCGCCGAGCAGCCCCCGGGGCCCTCCCGGCTGTGGGGACGAGGTCGGGTCTCTGGGCGGGAGGAGGCTGTGAGAGGCACACGTCAGGCAGACAACAGCCCCAGCCCCTGACGGCACAAACCCACCAGCTCAGCGGCCTGTGTTCCTCCCTCCCGGGCCGGTCCACCGCAGGAGCTCAGTAACCGGCACTGGAGGAGGAAGCAGCTGGGAGAGAAGGCGGGTTTGGGCCTGGGGCTCTCACTCGGTCTGGTGGCCACTCAGACCCTGCTATGCCCCGAGTGGGGGACAGCGGGGCTGAGAGGCCGGTGCTCTGGTGGGTGCTGTACCCGCTCACTGGGAGGCAGGCCCCCGCAGTGCTGGGTGGTGCTGAGGACCCAGGAGAAGCAGCCACAGTGTCCACGGAAATAACAGCGAGCTGCCAACGAGCCAGAGAAGGGAGGAGGCGAGAGCAGGCTCCCGTGGAGGGCAGGGGGGAGGGCCGGAGGGCTGGCGTGTGCGCGGGTGCAGAGCTGGGCGGGACAGTGGTGACAGATGGGTCCTCCGCAAATCCTGCTGGGACCGGGCCTGTGACCCTTGTTGACGTGGTTATCTGATACGCAGTTCCAGCAACGGATACTGCCCGCAGAGCTGAAGCACCTGCGTCCGTGTCGGTTCACACACGTGGCTCAGGTGTCTCTGAGCTGCCAGTTCCGGGGACCTGGGCGCTGACGCGCGTACGGCGCAGTTCCCACCGAGGTGTCTGCGTTGTAGGAATCAGGGCGAGACACCTCCCCTTCCAACACCGACCGCCCCCCGCCCCGTCAGTTGCCATCCTCCCGTTACTCAGGACATTTGAAACTTAGCTTCCAAATGTAGTTTTCAAAGTTAAAATCAGATTACATAAAGCAGAAATAAGACAGAGTTCCAACATGCCAGTCGTCCCTAACTTCTCACCGGGTTTCCTTTCGAAGGCAGAGCTGATCAGGAGCAGGGCGGTGTTCACTTCCTCCACGGAAGAGGCCCCGTGGCCCCCACGCTCGGCCATGCCGTGGTCGCCACAAAGGACCAGCAAACTGGGCAAAGGCATCTCTCTTTCCTAGAAAGCAAAGGAAAACAGTTCAACTGTGTTCATACTGAGAACATGTAATCTTGTTCAGACATCAACTCTAGATTTCAGCTTTGTGAACGGCCGCTCTAAATTAGTTGTTTTTCCTTTTTACCTACGTGCTTACAGTCAGATCAAAGGGTCACAATCACATGTCATACAGGAAACAAAAACAATCAAACAAGGGTCACGCAGCAGAGGAGGCTCAGATGAGGGCCCCTCGGGGGGCCCAGGGTCTGGGTCCGGACTTCTTTGCCCCTCCTGAGCGGAGCATGCGGGCATGTCACTCTGTGTGCCTTGGGGTCCTCCTCTGTCCCATGCAGCCACCTCCCTGCCCCAGCGGGCCCAGCAGGCTCCGCCTCGCCCCGGCTCTCGGCCAGGGCAAGGCCTGTCCGCCCTCCTTCCCTTCCAGCCTCCACTCACACCGCGCGTGTCTGCTCTGACCACAGTGTTGAAAATCGCCGCTCTCCGGGGCCACCCGCCCCCGCCCCCCCCCCCCCCGGCCTGGCTCTCCCGAAGCACCTTCGAGAACATCTCTGCACCTAGTTACTGGGCCTCCTGTTTGTCCCCTGGCTGCAGCGTAAGTTCCCCAGAGATCCGGGCAGGCAGGGATACAGGAGGCGTTCGGGAAATATGCGCTGGATAAACGGTGACGGTGGAGATGGAGCCAGTGCTGGTGAGCCCCACCGGGCGGCCACCCACGGTCACGTTCCTGCTTCAGTTCTTCTGGGGGACATGGGCACCAGGATGTCCAAGCCCTGTGACGCACTGCGGTGCGGCTCACCTGTGCGAGCAGCGAGGTGTGGACCCTCATCAGGATGCTGTCCATCTCGCCGAGCTTGCGCCCAATCCCCGGGCTGTGGGGCCCGGAAACGTGGCCGATGTGGTCCAGCCCCAAGTAGTGAAGGATCAGCACGTCCCAGTCCCCCCTTTTCAGGACCGTATCCAGATGCCTCGTGACATTGTCATCCACCTTAAAGGGAGGAAGTGCCCATGACGAACCCCCTTGTCTCCCTCTCTCTGCCCCAAGAAACACCGTGGGGCGGTCACGAACTCCTGGGTTCATTTTAGGTGACAGGACTTGTGGCAGTTTGAAAAGATCGAGAAAAAATAAAAAGTTCCATAAGAATTAAACAAACATCAGCATGAGATCAGGTTTCACTAACATTGTTGTTCTGTCTCTGGGTTACAGACAGGACAAACTGCACAGGTCACGTAAATGAGCAAGGCGTGTTCTGAGAGCTTCTGCGGGACCACTGCTCAGGCCTGAGCGGATGACCAAGTCACGCAGGTGCTCCGTCACCACAGGCGATGGCGGGCGCAGGGCGGAGAGTGAAGGCGGGAGAGGAGCCAGAGCCCAGGCAGCCGCAGGGGGAAGCGGAGGGCCCGGGTGGGCATCCTGCCAGAAAGCTGTTCTGGGAGGAAGAGACGCGGCACCCCTCGGTGAGCCATCAACTGGCCCCAAAAGAGGCATCAGCCTGGACCCCTCTGCCTCCCACAGAAAAGCCTACCACAACGAGAAGGCGTCTGCGTGATCGGACCCAGGATGGGGGGACCCAGTCACAGCCGGTCCGTACTGCAGTGCTTGCACAGGTAGGTCACTGCCGCCAAGGGCATCAGCGCGAGCAGGTGCCTCACCAGGCCCAGCAAAGGGACAAGCGTGACTGTGCGAGACTGTCCATCCCCGGGCCAAGTCCAGACACGTGGGTGTCACTGCCCTGTGGGTCTCCCTGTGCCTCCAGGGTCCACTTTCAAACTAGGGCCGTGAGCCCAGCGTTGGGCGGATGCCCCTCGGGACCAGGCCGGCCCTCGGCCCTCCCCGTGTCACACGCCACCCCTTTGCAGAAGGACTGGGGGTCGCAGGCAGCCCCAGGGCAGCCCTCACACTGCGCCTTGGACAGGTGCAGGCCCCTGCTATCCTCCTCGGAAGTGCCCACTCACCTGTAAGACCCAGCTCAAATGTCTCCTTGCCTGGAGGCCCCTCTGGATCCTGCACACACGTCCACGGGTGCTCAGCTGTTCTAGGCTGTGGGCTCCCGAGAACTGTCCTCACCCTGGCATCGGGGTCCCTGGCCCTGGCTGTGACTGGTGTGTGCGTGAACTGCGCTGGCACTGTCTCCACGCCAGCCCCGGCACCGCGACGCGGCACGGCCAACGCCCCCGCGCTACTTACAGTGAGTTACACTCTTACTGTGGAAACTGACCTCTGTGTGATCCGACACAAAAAACGAGGTGGTTCCATCATATTCCACAAAATGCCGTGGGAATAATTTCACCCACGTCTCATCCCCGTAGAAGATGATCCTCCTCCCTGAGGCCCAGGCCTGCGTGATCACATTGTCTTCCAGCAGAGCAGGGGAGTTGAGGTTCCTGACGACGTCGATGAAGCCAGGGAGGCTCCCAGTCATCAGGGCCTGCAGGAGGGGACGCATCCAATTAGACTCTGGGGTCCAGAGCACGCAGGGGAAGAGGTGCCGCAGACGACGGCGCAGACGAAAGATGCGGGCACAGAACGAGGCTGCCCTGTCCCAGAGGCTGGGTTGGTGTTAGAACAAGGGGAAGCTACACTCGGGTTCTGGGCAAACCAGAAAGCTCCGCTGTGAGCACGGGACCACAGCTCAGCTAAGGAGAGGCTAAGGGAGGAGGCTGTGGGTAGCTGGATGACTGCGGTGGCCAGAGGAGAACCTAGGGATTCTAAGAACCGAAGCAAGTGGCAAAGTGGGGGATCTGCTGAGAGCACAAACCTCTATGTTCTAACCCACCATCAGCTTCAAATCTGCAAACTGCGTGTGTTGACAGAAAAACCAGAGATTCTAACGTCCACTCCAAGTGAAGGAGCAGCTCCTCACACACGCGCGAGGACAGCGGTCTCGGAGTTAGGACTTGCAGGGATTCTCAGGGTAAACCGGCCCGTTGATGCAGGCGCCCCCCAACCACCCCAGTCGGATGCGGCACCACAGTTTCTGGGAGGAGAGGGTGGGTGTGACACCCCTCACACCTCGCCGCGTAAGGCAGCAGCCTCCCTCCTTCAGCACAGAGTCTGAGAGGCCACGGGATGGGTCACAGCCTCCACGCTCCGGACTTTCCAACAACCCACAATGCTAGCTAGTGCCCAAGGACCCGAGCAACGAAAACAAACGGGGACCTGGATCATGCCAAAGACCTTAGAGTTCTGCCAAGACTTCTTTAACAGCAAGTGCAAAGGTGAATTTACTGAATGCCTGGATGGCAAGCAAGAAGCTCAACAAATCTCCACCAAGAGCAACAATAAAAGTGGATTAAACGGTCAAAAACAGCCATTTCTGGACTCGGAAAACTCCCAAGGATAGACAACCAACAACCGATCGAGAAGAGCTGCCTTGCGACAAAGTGCTGAAGCTCCATGAACACACGGAGCACCTGCGGTGTTCCCCACGGTCCACCCGCCCACCCCCCAACCCTGAGCTGCAGCAGCCGAGCACCAGGCGGGGCCCTCGCTGGGAGGCAGCTCCGAGGAACAGCGCCCCACCAGGGGCGTGAAGTCAGCAGGAAGCCAATTCAGAGCTGTCTAAAGCTCCACACTGGTTGCGGCAAGAAATCAGCCCAAAACTGAACAGGGCATCTGGGGAGCGAGACAGGTACAAGCCTCCGCATATCCCCAGACCCGTAAGGCTGCATGTCCACTCAGGAGATGCTAGGGAGGGCCCAGTTACCGGGCCTCCCGGCTGAACAGAATCCCTGCTCGAAGAGAGGGTGAGAGTCAGGGCAGACGGAGACATGCCCAGGCTGGGAGCGTGTGTCCCGTCCCACACATGACCCCGCGGACAGGGAAGCCTCATGGTGTAGCGTATTTACACACAACCTCTGACCAGTCGCTGGCCTATGCTGACCTGGGTGGCCCTTAGAGAGACTAGCCTGAAAATAAAAATGAGCATTAGGAAGTGACCCAGCAGAGACACCACCTACTGCACACTTGGGGAGACACTCTCTTAGATGCAGTTCAGGCGAGCGACACCCACAAACAAAATGACAACAACAGCCACCACCCCTGCGTGGGGATCACAAGTGGAGGTGGGCACACAGATGTGCACATGTTGTATCTCACCTCAGCACACGCACACAGGTGCATGTGCCAGATGGCACAAAAATTCTACCTCAATAAACTTATTTCTTAAAAAGTGACCTTTTCTCTTACCCCCAAATTCTGCTCACTAAAGAGAACCAGTTACTTTTGCTGAGTCCCTTTTCAAACTTTTTCCTGCATGTGTACAATCACAAATATACAAAGATACATGTATACACCAAAATGGTAACAAACTATGTAAAAAATTCTGCAACTTGCCTTTGCTTACCAAGTAACAACAGCTCAGCTGTTACGTGTGTATTGAATACTTGAATGCACGATACATTTAACAAATGTAACCAAGGCCATTTTAACGGACATTTACTCTGAAAGCCTTCCCCTGGCAGGCAGAGCCGTCTGAGCTGAGACCCAGCTGAGACCCAAGGGTAGAAGGGCTGTGAGGGGGAGAGGACATGAGTAAACTGCAAAGGCTGCAAGGGAGAGCGCCTAGCACACGGGAGAGCGGAGCTGTGTGTGATCACCAAGCAGGGAGAGCAGCTCAGATGGAGGTAGAGAGGGGAATGGGGCGGGAGCACAGCCCCAAGCCTGGGTGCCGAGGCTAGAGGGGGCCACCCTGGACCGGACGAAGGTGGCAGCTGAGCCCAGCGATGTCCACAGTGTTAAGGCACCTGTTCACCTCATTTTTTATGAAGAGGAGGTTATCATCCATCTTGAAATATTTACAAGGTGATAGACAAAATCTGGCCTTATGGATGGTTCTTGTTTGCCTTGCTATGATCACTTGTAAAGTTAAGAATCTTTTCCCATGTTCCCTGGCCATTTTGATTTCTTCCCTTGTCGATTACTTCATGTCCTTTGTCCAGCTGCCACTGGACTGCTGTGCCTGATCAGATCCTCTTTATGTGTAATGGGCTTAGCATCTTGTTTTTTATGTCAACTGTAAATAACTTTTCCAGTTTATCGTTTGTCAGATGACTGTTTATAATGTCCCGTTTTCATGTAGTCAAATCTGTCCATCATTCTTCTGGGTCTTTTACAAGGCACTCCCCTCCTTCTCACACTAACTTGGGTTCCCACTGGTATTTTAAGGAAGGCGGGGACAGTGTGGCATGCCCTTCACCCAAGGGTGCATGCAGATAGTCACTGAGTTGCAGCTGGGGGTCACAAAATGTGAGAGCTCAAGTCTGTCATCTCCGTGGGGATTTCCTGTGGCAACTGTGGCCTTGGGAACAGTAGCTTCTTGCCTTGGAGAGTAAGGAGGACTCTGCAGAGATAACTGGAAAAGGATGTACTTTGGACCCCTGTTCTGCCGTGTGACACAGTGTGACCAACACAGACTCTGGAACTAGAGTCTTATGCTGCAGTTCCCGATTCCAGTGGTGTGATTTTGGCACTTCAAGCCTGTTTCCTCATCTGGAAAATGGCCCCTATTTGTTTAATAAATAGTTCTTGAACCAATCAACAAAGCTGTAATCTTTTCTTTACCCCTAGTTCTTGGGTAAAGCACTGTGCACTTCAAAGACACACTCGCTAGGCTGAACACCCAAAGGTGTTTTCCAGAACAGGGGCAGTGAGACCTGCTTGGGCTCAGTCATGCTGGACTGGTCACTGTGCATGCTTCCCCACTGGACAAGGCTGAGTTTCCTTCCTCACCTGCAAAGTCAGGAGACTGAACTAGATAACCCTGAAGGCTTTCCAGGCTTGTAACTGATGTAATGTCAATGAAAGAAAAGAGCAGGTTAGGAAGGGGGAGGGCACCTCTGAGAGCAGGCTGGCCTGGATGCCTGGGAGCTAAAGCCTGATGCTTCCCAGCAAGCATGGGCTCTGGCCACCTGCAGAGGCGTGCACATCATGGGTCTCAGTTCCTGCTTGTCTGTCCGGCTTTGTCAGCACTCTCCTGCCCCAGCCAGGTGGACGGTACCACACAGTTAAAACCTGGGCAAGTAAGACTACAGAGAGCCCCTCTATACCTCTTCAAGGGCCAAACCATGATTTATAAAACATTAAGTCAAACTGTTTACCTTGACTCGAGGCATAGTCACTGTAGGTGGCCTTGCTTCAGCCACAAAACTGTGAGATGCTCCTTTTTCCACAAGGTAAGTTGTGTAGGGCATGAATTTCACCCCCTTCGACCCAAACACAAAATCATCTCTCAAGCCGTCTATCAGCATAATGACAACTTTACTGAAAAGAGGAGGTGGACGGTTGGTCCAATTGGAAGTCGCTCCTAAAAAAAAGGAAATTGAATTTTAAACTTCATTTAGCATTCAATCATCTGCCTACTTCTCTGGCACGTATCCTGCCATATCTGCATGTACCCAGCCAAAGAAAAAAGCGCACAGTGCAGGCATGGGGGGCATTCGGAGTAGGTCCAGGGAGTCCCGGTATTAAGCAATCAGTTGCCCTTGGCATGGTGGGGAGTATAGGACAGGGGAGTCTCTTCCTGAGGGCCTGGGACATCTAGGAAGCTTGATCTAGAATCACAGCCCTTCACTAAGTGGAAGGGCAAGCCTTTCCAAACTGTGTGAACTTGGTCAGGATCTCCTGTTGTCTAAAACGGGAGCACCTCTACCTGGCATGTATTGCTGTAGGTGAGAACCAGGAAGTGGTCCATGCGGGGCGGTCTTCCCTGCTGGCTGGTTAAAAGGTCTTGGAGAAACGCAAAACAAACAAACAAACAAACAAACAAAAACCCAGAGTGAGAGAGAAAGAAAGAAAATGAAAAAGAAAGCAGGCATCTTTATCTGTTGTGACTTATTGAGCAAAAAAAGTTGCCAGGAAGACAGTGGCTCAGAGTTGGCTCAGAACAGGGATGCAGGCAGGCGTCCAGGTATGAGAGCCGGAGTGACGCGGGGGCCCGGCTTGGGGGAGCTTACTTTTCCGGCACCACGAAGGAGGATCGAAGTGAGGCTGATAGTCGTGGTTGCCGAGTCGTAGGGAAAAGAGGGTGGGATCGGTATGAAAAGGGGTCCTGGGCTGGGGACCAGGAGGGAAGAGGAGCCCGGGAAGAGCCCGAGAGTAGGACCCAGGGAGCGGGACGCGGGGAAGGGGTCCGTACCTGCCGAGGGCTCGGGCGCAGGGGGCTCCGCGTGGTGCTCGGTCCCGGAAAAGGAACGCACAGGAGCCGGGAAAAATCCACGAAGGAACAGCGCGACCCCGAGCACCTCGATCACTACGCAGCCTGCGGCGAAGGTCCCGGAGCCCAGCCTCATCACGCACTCGCGCCGGGCGTGGACCCGGGTCCCGGAGCCCAGGCAGAGCAGCCCAGCAGCTGCTGCTTCGGGGTGTAGGAAACAGCCTCCAAGGCGATGATCGGTGCCGGCCGCCCTGTGGTCACGCACTGGCGCGCGGAAGCACCTCGTAAAGGAGCGGGCGCTTTCGGCACCGAGCGGCCGAGCGTGCTGAGGCCTAACGTACTTCCGGCGCGCGGCCCCAATTCCCACGCTAGCTCCGCCCCCCACCTCCGGAAGTAAAGTTCCGCACAGAAAACCCATAGACTGTAAGTGCGAAAGGACTTCCCCCCTCATTTTCTAGTTCCTTTACTGACTTCCAGTCCATTTAAAACTTGGTAATGTTTCTTCAAAACGAAATCCCTGTTGAAGTGCAAATGGCTTCAGAATTTTGGGAGCGGCTGCAGTGGCTGACACTTAAACACCGTCAGCGACCGCGGATCCACCCCGCTCCGTGAAGCTGCCCGAGGAGCTTCCCGGAATGGGTCCCAGCGCCCTGCCGCTGAAGTCCTGCCGCCACCACTGAGTCTCAGGGAGAGCCCCGCACGGGCTCTCCCGCTTCAGGATTTGGGCATTTATTTCACAGTAGAAAAGTCCGGATCAGGGTGTTTCTGTTCTGGTCGGAAAAGCTGCGCGTGATCGCGTCCGGGCGGGGGGCGGGGGTGCGGGGAGAAGATGCGTGCGCACAGCTGTAGGTGGCTCCAGATCTTTCCCGGGTCTCCTGCCGACGTCCCACAGAGACCGCCCCTCGGCGGTCGGCTGGTCCACTCGCTCATTACTGCAGGCAGCACCGCGGGCCTCCACAAGGCTTCTGCGGGTCTCAGGGTTTCTTGATCACGAGGGGGCGTGTTCTGAACACAGCTTCCCTATAAACCTTGGGTCTTCAGGAGGGAATTAACAAACAAGGTCCTAAGCGTGGATCCCTAACCCAGATGTCGAGACGAGGTCATCGGATGTGTGGTCGTCCACGAAGATTCTCTCTCTTTCTCGGCTTGAACACAAGGCAGAGGCCATATGAACGCAGTTAGACGGCAGCTGCCTATAAGCTAAGACAGAGGCTTCAGCGGGAACTCCGCCTCCTCGGCACCTCAGAGCTCCCAGCCTTTGGAGCAGCGAGGAGCAAACACCTGCTGTAGGCCATCCAGTCCGTGGTGAGTCGTCAGAGCCGCCCGAGCTGGCTCGACCCCAGGGAGCTGAAAACTAGTGCGCACTTAATTGAGCTTAAGAGCCTGTTCACAGCAGCCACAAGGCAGAAACAGCCTAAACGCCCACCAATAGCAAGAGGATAAGCAGATGGTTGTGTATATATACAATGGATCATTATTCAGTCATAAAAAGGAATTAATTACATGATACATGGATATATCTAGAAAACATTATGCTACGTGAAAAACAGCCACAAAAGGTGACATATTGTATTATTCCATTTATATGCAATGTCCAGAAGAGAGAAATCCAGAGTCAAAATGCAGACTCGTAGCTGGCAGGGGCTGGAGGGAGAAACTGCTCAAGGAACAAAAGGTTTTCCTTTCAAGTGATGGACATGGGTTAGAATTAGAGGTAATAGTTGCTCAACATTGTAATTGTATATATGGCACCATATTGGTTACTTTAAAATGGTTCATTTTGTTACATAAATTCCACTTTAAATGAGTTCAGGGGTGCCCTGGCTGGTGTAGCTCAGTGGATTGAGTGCCAGCCTGTGAACCAAAGGGTCACTGGTTCGATTCCCAGTCAGGGCATATGTCTGGGTTGCAGGCCAGGTCCCCAGTAGGGGGTGCATGAGAGGCAACCACACATGGATGTTTCTCTCCTTCCCTTCCCCTTGCTAAATGGAAATAGGAAAAAAAAAAAACCAAGATCGGGGGGGAAGGAGAGTTCAGGGGTGGCAGGTGGCATTCCTTGTGTGGGTTAGGGCAAGGGCAGGATGAACTTAAGAAGCACAGGATCAACTTAAGAAGCCACAGGATCAACTTAAGAAGCAGGTGAATCTGAGCAGTGGCAGGGTGGCAGGGTGGCCATGCCACCCTCCTAGCTGCCCTGATTCCCTGTCCACCTTGCTGAGAGAGAACCACCTCCAGAACCACCCTGGGAGGTGCATGAACAAGAGCTGCCTTGCTTCTCAGGCCCCCTGCCTCTAGGGATCCTGATGCGAGATGGTTAACAATGGCCATGGTAGGGTGCGGTAGACCCTCATGGTAGACCCTGGGGGGAGGGACGGATTCGCTCATTCTGCCTTCCCTAGGGTGCTTGATGTCATGCTTGTCAAGGGTTCTTGCTGGCCTGAAGTACAAGACAGGGAGGGACAGATCCCTCATTCATCCCTCATTCTGCCTCAAGACCTGGGGCGGACCTCTGTGTCAAGGGTGCTTTTGCTGGTGTCAAGGGTGTTTGTCAAGGGTGCTTGCTGGCCTGAAGTACAAGAGGGGCCCACGGTGGAAGGGTTGGTGTCAGGCTGGAGGACAGGAGAGGCCTCCCTCTAGGACTCAGGAGGGGGCTGGGCTCTGGGGGTGACCTGGGGCTTCAGGGAGAAGGCAGAACCCCAGCTCCCTCCGGGCCTATCAAAGGCAGGTGCCATGCAGCAAGCTGAGGCACCCCCGGGTCCAAGAGAAGTCCCTGGAGACATCAGGAGCAGGAAGAGGTTACTCCCCAAAGGAAGTGGTGAGTGAGCACAAAGCACCAAAGGCCAGCACAGAACAGAACTGACCTGGGATGGTTGGGACCCCTCCCAGATCTCCCAGCCCCAGATGCTGGGAACGCAAGCCTCCAAGCCTGGTTGGTTTCTAGCACACTGCCCTCACTGCCTCACCCTGTCGCCCTCTTTGGTTTGTCCCCTTACATGGACTAGTTAAAATTTTAGATTTCAAGGGCTTTTGTGCTTAAGGGATAGTAGGGCCTGTGAACAGAGCCCGGGAGTTCAGGGGCAGGCCCTAAAGGACACAGGCTGACACGAATCTTCTCCCCGTCCTGGATCTTCCCACGGCTGAGTTGTGTCCTGTTGTGACACTGTTCCCTGGCCGCGGGGGCCCGTTGGAAGGCTGTGTTCTGGACAGAGAGTGAAGGCTGGGAGGGAGAGTCCTCGTGGCCCCAGCGTCTGCCCCAGGCGCGGGAGTTCCAGGTGGTGGTCACGGGAGGCCTTGGGAGCCCCCTCGGCACTGCTGGGCCCCCGTCCCCCCAGCCCTCAGGCCAGACTCGCCCTGAGCCTCTGCCCGCCGCCCAGCTGGGCTCGTACCATGATGCAGGCGTGGGCCTTGTGGTAGTAGGAGGCGTGCATGCTCCGGAACCGCTCCTGGCCTGCTGTGTCCCAAAAGTCTGCAACGTGAACACGGCTCTGACCGCCTGGCGGGCACCGGAGGGCGGAGATGCCCTGCATCTCCACGCGGGTCTCTGCGCGAGGCACAGGGGCACGGGGACCCCGCAGCGTGCGGGTGCGCGTTGTCAGGACCTGGGCAGCCCACGTGTGCCCCGCGAGGCCTGTGCACTGCTGTGTGCACGTGGGTGGGTGAGAGGAGACACGGGCCAGGGGGATGGAGAATGCAGACAGGAAGCCCAGAAGGAAGAAGGCAGGGGCCCCCCGCTCCATCCCACAAGATGCAGGGCTCTCCAAGGCCAAAACCAGGCCGGAGTCCCCGTGGGGTGACTGCAGGTGGTGGCCACAGCCGGGCAGGATGTGAGGCCTGGCCAGGGGCAGGGCTGTTGTTTTACTGACGGTCGGAACCCTTTGGGGAAGATGATACTGAGACCACGCTGCTCTTTCTGCACACCGGCTAGCTCGGAACCCCAGGCTGGAGCACAGGAACGAGTCCCATGCTGCCTTCCCCCCACAGGCCTCCAGGCCTCCAGGCCCTCAGTGTCCTCCCTCCTACCCCCGTCCCCGGCCTGAGCATCAGAGGAACCGGCCTTGTTGCTCACCCACAAGCACCGTCCTGCCATCCACCGTGGCCGTGTGCTTGTACAGGGTCAGGGCATAGGTGGACAGCTGCTGGGGCCGACTGCCGCCAGGTTAAGGAGTGAGGATGCACAAGGGAGGGAAGGGGGGTGGAACAGGCCCTCTCCTTTTCTTTTCCGCATTATTTAGATTTTAAACTGAAAGGATGTTGGGTGAGGGGATTAGCCTCAGGTGTTGCTGGCACCAGCTCCCTGGAAGGCAAGGGGCGGGCGCAGCTGGCATTGTGCCCAGCCACCTAGGTCCAGGGGATGCTGGAGCAGAATTTCACAGACTGGCTGACTAAGATGGAAATACACAACGCTTCTTCGATAGACTATTTTTCTGCACAGAAATAGAAGACATACGTAAGGCCCCAATGATAAGAAGAATTAAGGTCGTTAAAATGTCCATATTGCCCAGAGCAACCCATAGATTCAACGCAATTCCAATGAAAATACCGATTACATTTTTCACAGAACCAGGACAAATAATCTTACAATTTATATAGAAACACAAAGGCCCCAAATAACCACAGCAATCTTGAGAAAGAACAAAGTTGGAGGCATTATGCTGCCTAATACCAAACGGTACCACAAGGCCATTGTAATTAAAACAGCCTGGTACTGGCATAAAAACAGGTACATAGACCAATGGAACAGAACAGAGGGCCCAGAAATAAACCCTCGCCTGTGTGGCTGATTAATCTATGACAAAGGAGACAAGAACATACAATGGGGTAAAGACAGTTTCTTCAATGAATGATGTTGAAAAAGCCAGACAGATACACAAAAAAAAGAAAGTTGGCCCCTTTCTTACTTCATATACAAAAACAAACTAAAAATGGATTAAAAACTTACATGTACAACTTAAAACCACAAAACTCCAATAAGAAAACATAGGCAACAAACTGTCTGACATTGTTCTTCCTAATTTTTTTTTTAGATGTCTCCTTGGGCAAAGGCAACAAAAGAAAAACAAACAAATGGGACCACATCAGACTAAAGCAGAGCTGCACTGGGTGCTGGAGCCGTGAGCTCATGAAGACGGCCTGAAACCAGCAGCGCCTTCAGCAGGGATGTTCCACCTGCGGCCTGCATGCAGCCCAGGATAGCTGAGTGCGGCCCAACAACAAAACTGTAAATTTACTTGAAACATCATGAGATTTGTGTGTGTGTGTGATTACATGTCACGATGTATCTAACATGTGGCCCAAGACAACACTTCTTCTTCCAGTGTTGCCCAGAGATGCCCAAAAGTTGGACACCCCTGCCTTAGAGAATCATTCACAGCTAGTTGAGTCGAAGGACATGTTAGTGAAAGATGATGGCGGAACCTACGTGGTTCTGGAATCTCTGGGAGGTCAGTCCACAGGAGACATCTGACAGCAACAAGTCCACCCTTACCCTTTGACGGCAGAAATGGACATGGGACCCCGCTGCGTTAGCAACAGCACCGCAGAGCCTCTGGTCCAGTCTCCACCTGGGGCACCCCTGTGCACGTGGGCACCAGCATCAGGAGAATAAACCAACCTTCACACTGAGTGTGGTCAGTCTTCCATTTTACTGACTCTCCTCGGTCTCAGTGAGGCCTTCTAGGAAAAGGCATTTTGATCACCTGGTCTGTCATTGGTTGAGCAGGTCACGCTGGTCACACATTCCTCTAGGCTTTCCCACGGCTTCCACCTTTGGTCTCTCAGTTCACAACCACTTACAGGTCTCGGTTCCCGGCCCCAGACAGCTGCACCAGGGCCCACTCTGGTGCCATCTGGGTCCCTTGCTCTCCCGTCACTTTCCCAGGGCACACCTCCAGCTGGGACTACGCTCACCACTCCCACAAAAGCTGGGCTCCTCTGCCCCAGGGTGGGGGCACTTCCCCAATTGCCCAGACCCACTGTGGGCCTGGTCCTCCTTTCCCAGTCTCCCAACATACTTGAACTTGCCACAGCGCTGTCCCCCAGAAAGATGATGTTCATGCTGTCCTCCACATCATATTTCTCCTGGTCCAGCTCACAGGGTTTGGCTGTGTCCCCCGCCATCTGCTCTTGGGTCAGCTCCAGGGAGCGGGCTTTTGTCTGTATGGACAGGGCAGAGAAGAGCGGATGAGAGGGGCCCAAGGACATACTCACATCCTTCTCTAGTCAGTGCTACCAGGCTGCCACCTGCTGAACCGCGGGCGGAAATCTTGTCCCCAGCAAGATCCTCTCGGGCTGTTGTCTTCTTCCTCCAGCAGCGCTCAGTGCCACCGTGCCCACTGACCCCGGAACAGGCAGTACAAGCCTCACAACGCAAGGCTTCTCTGTTATAAAACGGTGACGCACAACAGTGGCCATGTCGTATGACCGGTGTGAGACACTGTCTGGCAAAGACACAGAGCTCTGGAAGCCTGAACTGTCCCGGCTGAATGACCATGACAGTCCCTCTGCCCCTGGGCAAAGAGCCTACCCGGTCCTCCGGATCCTGCCTCCTGCCCTGCACCCCGACAAAGATGTTCTCACACCCATACCTGCGGTTTCTCAACCTCTACTAGTTTCAAGTGCTGTCCGAATGCTGAAGCGAAAGTGGTCCTCCATCACGATCGCTTCTCTGGGGCCTGACTCGGATGCACAACTGCCGACCAGAGCTGCACTGGGCCTGCGCCGGAGGCACACACGACGCGTGAAACACAGACCCAGGAGTCCCGCACGCCCCCTCCCCTGCGTGCGGACACCTGGGCAACAGCCCGTCTCCTCACACCACGGTCCCTCTGCAAACGTGGCCGCGCCCGGGCCGCCTCCGCCGCTTCCGACTCCGGCTGCGCCAGCACCACTCGCGCGGTCCGGGACCTGAGACCCGGCGGCGGCGGCGGCGTCTTTGCAGCTGCGGCCGCGCCTGCGACAGGGACAGCCGCGTCTCCGCGACCGCGCTGTGCGGGACTCTCGCCTGCATTCAGGCAGCGGCTCCGCCTGGCTAAGCCTGGGCGCCCCTGACCTCGCCTCCCGCAGCCCCCCGGCAGCCAAACAGGGGCGCGAGGCTCGAACACCCGCAGTGGTTGCGTGCTGCTCTCCGACCCACTGGCAACTCTCACTCAACAGACCCTTGGGGGCGGCGGCCCCGCCTGCGGACCGCCACCCAGTCCGCCGCACGCCGCCCTCCGTCCCCCGTCCCGCCACCGCAGCGGCTGCATCCTCTCCCGCGGCGCGGAGCTGCCCACCGCGGACGCCGCGGGACGCGCCCCAGCCGGCCGGCCCCGAGGGGCTCGCGCCGCGCCGCACCCCGCTTCCGCCTCGGCCGCGTCGCCGCAGCTGCCACGCAACCGTGGAAGGACCCCGACGCGGGCTGCCCGCACGAAGGCCTGAAGGACCCCGCGAGGCGCGGCTGGCTGGCGCGGGGCCGGCGGGAAGACAGCCGGGAGGACGCCAGGGCCGGCTGGCCTGCCTGGGGCTCCGAGAGGAGGGAAGCGGGGGTTGGAGGTGGCGGGCCGGGGCTGAGTCAGGGCTCCCGCGCCGCAGGCCTCGTGGGGTGGCGGGACAGCCGGCCTCAGAGGTGGGGGGCGGGACTAGAGGTGAGGGCGCGGGACCCTAGGTGAGGGGCACAAGACTGACGATTTCTACAGTTTGCAGTTCTCTGATGAGGTGAAGGCGAGCTCATCTCTCCACCTGTAGACGTTTGATGTTACCAAGAATCCAGACGGCCACGATCGCGCTAGAATCAGCAGGGGGCCTAGCGCTCCCTCCGGCCCAGGTGCGCGGAGCACGAGGATGCCAGGCCATCAGAGTCCTCCCAGGGCTATGGTACAGCCGAGAGCAGGGCAGAGCTGCTCCGCGGGAGTTGAGCGCCCAGTGGGGCAGACAGGTGCAAATCAGATCATACACTAATAACGTTCCAGAGGGGAGAAACAGTATTTATTTTTATTTTTTAATATATTTTATTGATTATGCTATTACAGTTGTCCCATTTCTCCCCCATCATTCCCCTCCACCCTGCACACCCCTCCCACCCACATTCCCCCTTTAGTTCATGTCCATGTGTCATAAGTTCTTTAGCTTCTACATTTCCCACACTGTTCTTGCCCTCCCCCTGTCTATTTTCTACCCACCGGCTGCGCTACTTATTCTCTGTACCTTCCCCCCCTCCTCCTCCCAAGCCCCTGTTGCTAACCCTCCATATGATCTCCATTTCTGTGGTTCTGTTCCTGTTCTAGCTGTTTGCTTCGTTTGCTTTTGTTTTAGGTGTGGTTGTTAATACCTGTGAGTTTGCTGTCTTTTCACTGTCATATTTTTTATCTTCTTTTTCTTAGATAAGTCCCCTTAACATTTCATATAATAAGGGCTTGGTGATGATGAACTCCTTGAACTTGACCTTATCTGAGAAGCACTTTATCTGCCCTTCCATTCTAAATGACAGCTTTGCTGGGTAGAGCAATTTTGAATGTAGGTCCCTGCCTTTCAAGACTTCAAATATTTCTTTCCAGCCCCTTCTTGCATGGAAGGTCTCTTTTGAGAAATCAGCTGACGGTCTGATGGGAACTCTTTTGTAGGTGACTGTCCCCTTATCCCTTGCTGCTTCTAGAATTCTCTCCTTCATTTGAATCTTGGCTAATGGAATTATGATGTGCCTTGGCGTGTTCCTCCTTGGGTCCAACTTCTTTGGGACTCTCTGAGCTTCCTGGACTTCCTGGTAGTCTATTTCCTTTGCCAGATTGGGGAAGTTCTCCTTTATTATTTGTTCAAATAAGTTTTCCACTTGTTGCTCTTCCTCTTCCCCTTCTGGTACCCCTATAATTCGGATATTGGGACTTTAAACGATGTCCCGGAGGTTCCTAAGCTTCTCCTCATTTTTTTGAATTCTTGTTTCTTCCTTGTTTTCTGTTCAGTTGTTTGTTTCTTCCTTCTGGTCCACTCCATTGATTTGAGTCCCAGTTTTCCTCCCATCTCTATTGGTTCTCCATACGTCTTCCTTCATTTCACGTATTGTAGCCTGCATTTTTTCATCTAATTTGTGAGCAAAATCAACCAATTCTGTGAGCATCCTGATGACCAGTGCTTTGAACTGTGCATCTGATAGGTTGGCTATTTCTTCACGGCTTAAAGGAATTGGCTCTGGGGCTTTCATTTGTTGTCAGGTTTGAGCCATTTTTGGTGTTTTTTTTTTGTTTGTTTGTTTGTTTATTTTGTTGTGGTTTTAGTCTGGTTGAGGCCTTTATGTAGTGAGGGGTGGAGCCTTAGGTGTCTCTTAGGGCGGGGCAGCCCAGTCGCTGGGTTGTGACGCTATATGTGGGGACGGGGTCCGAGAGGGAAGAATGCCGCCTGCTCCACTCTCTCCTGGACTCCGGTCCCTTCTGCTGCTTCCCTTTCGCCTAGATTATCTGCGTGCGTGCTGTTAACGTAGTGAGGAGTGGAGCCTCAGGCGCTCCCCAGTGTGGGGCAGCCCAGTCGCTGGGTTGTGATGCTGTATGTGGGGGTGGGGGTCTGAGAGGGAACAATGGCGCCTGCTCCGCTCTCTCCTGGATTCAGTCCCTTCCGCCACTTCCCCTCTGCCTGGGCCATCTGTTCGAGCGAATGTGGGACCACCTGGTCAGCCAGCCGCCTTGTGCGGCCTCACTGGGTCCGCATAGTTGCCCCCCTGTGCCCGGGGTCTGCCAGCTGCCGCCTGTGCACTTGGGAACTACCAGCCACTGCTGCTTGCATTCCTGGGTCCGCACCTCCACTTTCTCCTGCCACGACTCCGCCCCTCTTACTGGTCTGGATGAATGGTTGCTGGACTTCCCTACAGTTCAATTTTCTATGAGTTCTGGTTGTTTTCTTCTTTCTAAATATTTGTTGTCCTTAATTTTGGTTGTGAGAGGAGGCACAGTGTGTCCGCCTACGCCTCCATTTTGGCCGGAAGTCGAGAAACAGTATTTAAAGAGATAATGAGATTTCCACCCAAAAAGACATGCAAACTCTATGATCCCAAGCAGGAAAAGACAGCACATTTACACAAACCATAATAAATGTGTTCAACTCCAAAACACATGAGAAGATGTTAAAAACAGCAAAAGATCAAGCTAATGATTAAACGAGCCAAACTAACACGGGCAGCCGCCTCGCTGGTGTGAACAGCGACACCAGGGGGCGCCATCTCTGAGGCGCTGCGCTGCTGTGAACTTGGGACTTCTCCGGGCGGCGTCTGGAGCCTTGCATGCCTGTTCTGTTAGGACAGGCGCCGCGAGCTCTGGGTGCAGCCTGTTGGTGTGGCTGTGACAAAACGGACAAAGGCAGGTGAGAGTTGGGGTCAGGTTCTGCAGTGAGAGCTAAGTTGGGGTGACTCAGGGTTGGTTCAGGACTCGATTTAGGGTTGGGGCTATGAGTTAGCAGTTACACGAAGACAATGTGTGGGACTAGGCTTAGGTTCAAGGTTACAGGTTGGATTTCCAGGTTACAGGTTCCGATTTCGAGGTCAGAGTCCGGTATTTGGTTAGTGTCATGGAACAGGTGAATGCGAAGGCTGCGGGTTAGGTTTAGCGTTACATTTTAATTTAGGGTTACAGAGTCAGAGGGTGGGGTGAGAGGTAGGGGTTGGAGTTAGGGTTTAGGTTCAGGGGTTAGGGTAAGGATCAGGGCAAGGGTCAAGATCGAGTTCAAGGGTCAGGGTCTGGGTTATGGTCAGAACCAGGGGTTTAGAGTGAGGACCAGGTATTAAGGGTTAGGGGTTAGAGTTAGGAGTTTTAGGGCTGTGTGAGGAAAGGTGAGGAGAAGTGAAGACAGATGCATAAGGAGGGGGAGAAGCCCGCCACAGTGGCCACTGAGGGCCTGTTGTGGATGGTGGGGTCCGAGCGGCGCACTCGAACCCAGTGACCACATGCTGAGATGTGAGTGTCTCTGCGACGCCCCTGCCTCACCCCGGTTGCACCACGTTTGGTGTCAGTGGACGTGGTTGCTCCCAGAAGAACTTCAGTCCCAGTAAGGTCTCATGTACACAAAACCCACAGCATCAGCATGAAATGCCATTGCTCTATCACTCGGTTCCCACCGTCCTGATGTGCCACACAGATCCCAAACACGAGTGATCAGGATGGTGCGCCCTGGTTGGGCACTTCCAGAGGCCCACGTAGGCCCCAGTGAGGACAGCAGGGTGGCCTCAGTGTCACCACCCAGCCCCAGGCCCACCTCAACTTCCACACCTGCCCCTGGGGTATGAAATACCATGTTTTACTCTGACCCAGCTTTCCTGGAATGGTTCCTGAGACAGCCCCATCCTCACACCTTGATGAATTTAAAGGGTACAGATGACTCTGGGCCAGGCCTGACTACTGTCTCCTCCTGTGTAGACTGGGCCCTGTGTTCCTGCAGGGACAGCTGGCCCGATGCTGACTGCCGAGGGCCACCCACACAGAGGATCCCCTGCATTCGCAATGTGCAACCACCTATTTCCAGAACCTTCTTTTCACCCCACGGGGGACCCCTACCACTCAGCTGTCACTGCCCTTTCCCTTCCCCCGAGCCCCTGGCAACAGTTAAAGTGCTTTGAATCTGTGTGGATCTGACCCTTCTGGTAATTTTATGTAAATAGAATGCACACTGTGTGTCCCTCTGTGACTGGCTTCTCTCAATGAGCCTCGTGTCTTCAGGGTCCATCCTCCTTGTAGCCTGTGTCAGAGCTGCGCTTCTTGTTATGGTGGAGGAATGTTCAGTGTGCGGCTGGATCCCCTCTTGCTTGTCTGTCATCCATCAACGGGCACTCGAGTTGAGCTCGCCTTTGGGTTTTTGGGTTATGCAGCTGGGAACATGGGTGCACAGATCTCTGTTCAAGTCCCTGTTCTCAGTTTTGTGGGGTGTGCACCCAGAAGTGGAAGTGCATGGTAATTTCATAGTTAATTTCTGATGAACCACCGTGTTTTCTACATCAGCTGCACCACTTTACATTTGTGACTTCCTTTTTATGAATGAATAGTATTGTATTCTATGGAGAGAGTACATTTTGTTTATCCATGCTTCTAAGGGTGGACATTTGGGTAGTATCCACCTTTCTGCTACGTGAATAATGCATTACAAACATTCATGAACAAATTTTGTGTGGAAAACCTGTGTTAAATTTTGGGAAGTAGTTAACTAGGAATGGAACTGAGTTAAAAGGTAAGTATTTTTAAGTTTTTGAAAACACATTAAACTGTTTACATTCCTACAGCATAAGAGGGTTTTAATCTCTGTACATACTAGTCAAAACTTAACTTCAGTTTCTTAATTATATTCATCCTATTCTATGTGGAAATGGGTATCTCATTGTGGCTTTAATTTTCATTTTAATAATGATTATTTCCTTGGCTGGTGTGGCTCAGCGGATTGGGCGCTGGCCTGCAAACCAAAGGGTGGCAGGTTTGATGCCCAGTCAGGGCACATCCCTGGGTTGTGGGCCAGGTCCCCAGTGGGGATGCATGAGAGGCAACCACACATTGATGTTTATCTCCCTCCCGTCTGCCACGGTCCGGCCGCAGCGGGTCTAAGGGTCCCCTTGAGGTGAAGGCAGGAGTCGGCGTGGAAATCAGGCAACTACACAGCTCAAGGCAGGTGATGCTCTGAAGACTTTTATTGAAAGTAAGGCTGAAGCTTTTATACTATTACTGTTGCTATGCTTCTTGGTCTGAACAGGAACTTGGCTGTCTGCCTGTTGCCTTGGTTAGGCTAAACAGAAAATCATAGTTTAACATACAATGACTTTATAAATTGAAAATAAGTATTTGACTTGCCAAACAGAGTCTCAGTGAATTCTTTTGCCTGTGGTTAATGATTGATCCATGATCTATGTCTATATCCTGATCCTATTCTACTAAAATGTTATGAAAGACTAAGTGCCCTTTCTATTATTATGTGTTCCTGTAAGATTATTACTTACTTACAATGGGTGAACTGATTTAAGTCTTTCTGATTAATTTTCTTCAGCCAACCACCCTTCATTGCCTTTAAACAAATATGGACAGTCACCAAGGGGGACTTCTTTGCTAACTTAACTAGTAAATTGTTAGTACAATCTGGACACGCAGTTACAGGTGATTCAGGAGTGGTGGTGACTGCGTCTAGTTCTGTGGAAGCTGGAATCACATCCGAGGCTTGCCTATCGGTTTCATTCTCATGTGTCTTATTCATCTTTCCCAGGTTGATCATATATACAATGAAAATTATGACTTCTAGAAATATAATTCCCGTACTACCAATTATCCCTATGCCGCATCCTCTTCCCGGAGGACGCCTTCCTTGAAGCTTCTCTCCCCATATCCGGACCTTGTCAGACAATATGGCTGGAAGAGGATGTGGCACCCGTCCCCTCTCTCTAAGACATAAAATCTTTAAGAAAAAGCAAAAAAAAAAAAAAAAAAAAAAGGAAATAATATTTATTACCGAGATCCACAGTTTATTTAGACAGTCTTCTTCACAAGCCTGGCACTGGGAGGACAGAAAGGTCATTGTTCCAGGTTATGGGGCTTGGGTGTCCCCCTTTGGTGAACCCACCCCAGCAGGAACAGGGTGGGTCATGCTTAGGTCTCCCTCATGCAGGAGAGGGTATCATGGAGTCCTCACTAATTGTTCACCATCTCTCTGTATTGAACTCAGCTCTGGTTCGAAAAAAAGTGTGACCTCTGGGAGCTGTTAACACTCTTGCTTATACAGATGTAGATGTTTACCCTGTTCTCACCCTCAGTCCTGCTGGACTCCCACCCATTGGGGCCATGGGAGTTTTGTGCTTTTGGACCATTGTGGACATTATCTGTGAATGGGGGGCCAGGAATGACCAACATTGTGCATGTCCATTACCCCATCAGACTTTACAAACAAAAGTTTAAAGATACAATAAGTATGAATTTCAAGATGGTGTCAGTGGTGTATTAAACCCTGTGGGACCCAGGTATAAGGAAAATGCATTACAGAAGCTCCTGTATTGTGGGCTTCATGAATGCCATATGCAGATTGGGTGCACCTGTTATAGGTGAAACTGGGTTCTTGTTGCCAATGCAGTAAAGGATTACAGATCAGCAAGTTTATTAGCGTGCTAGCAGGGTTTATTAATGATACATTCTCATGGAAGAGGACAGGTCTTGCTGAGGTGGGGCTGAAAGGCAAGAGCTTGGGTGGCAAAAGCACAAGGTCCTTTGTCCCGAAGACTTATATAGTTGCTGGGATGGGGGCAAAGAACTTACATATTGATTGATGGGTAAAAGTGGTGCCAGCTTCCACGGAGGGTGTTGACTACCAAAATGTAGTTCTATACAGGGATTGTTAGCCCAAATCCTTATCTCCCTTCAGACCCCACTTGGCCATCTTGTATAACAGATATGTGACAGGAGATGGTTAAAGTTGAGGCAGTTACCCAGTTACCTATGGGCTTTTTAAACATTAGGGACCCTCTCAAAAATCAGATAGTGGCCAGAGGCAAGCAATTAGCCAAATTTGATTTATGCGTCCTTTCCTTGAGTGCTACAGACCCCCTCCTATCTTCAAGGCCTTGGGATGAATAGTTTCAAAGCCTTTCTTTCCCAGATGGTGAAAGTGATACCTAGACTTTCGTGTTAGAATGGTGTTTCTTGTGATGCTGGAACATCTGGCAATAGAACTGGACCAGGCTCAGGACTGCTGAGTGAATGGGTGAGACATGTCTTCCTTGTCCTTCCTGCCTTGACTTATCATCTATCCTAACACACCAGTGCAGGCAGGTGCTGTTCCCAGTGTCAGTTCTCAGCAAGGGGTGGGCGAGGGTTTTGTTTCACAGGTCACTCTCAGTACCACCTGCCTGTGCCGAGGAGGCTCTGAGGGTGCGCAGGCTCAGTGGAAGGGTGGAGACCTGGAGGGAAGTGCATCCTTGACCTCAGGCCTCCTTCTCAGGGCAGCTGAGACTATGTGGGGAAAGCAGTGGGGTCTGCTCCAATTCTGAATTTGGCTACACACCCCTACCCTGTCCTTATCTTCTTTTGTCCAGCACCAAAGACCCGGAAGACATGGGCACTGAAGACTGTTCAGCAGGACTTGTGATCTCAGCGATCCTCTGTGCTGACTCAACTTTGAATGTCAAACTGAAAGGCTGGAGTTCCCATTTCCATCGTCCAGGCTAGGAAGCAGGCAGAGAGGTGAGAATCTTATCTTAGGTTACACAGCTGGAGGAGACAGAGCTGAGACTCACATCCAGTATGGACTGATGTGGAATCTGTATGCTGTGCACCAGGAAATGCTGACCCTGAAGGGGCAGCAAGGAGTGAGGAAGACCAGAAACCCAGACTGAGCCAGGCTTATGTCCGTGCACAAGCCTACATCCCTCCTTGCTGTTCACTTCTGAGGCTCCAAGATTATAGGAAACCAGAAGAGCCAAGAGAAGCCAAGGGGGGAGTGGGAGGGAGCTGATTAGGAGAAAAGGCCCATTTCCCAGTGATGTGGACCCTGGCTTGTGGGGTCTGCGACATTGTGCATGAGGTATAAGAGAAATGCACATGGATTACCGAGTCCTGTGGAGGAAAAGGGAGGGCACAACCACTCTCTCAAGGGGAGAGCACCTCGGAGCACCCCAACCCTTACCTTGACAAGCTTTTATTGCTTTTCTGGGCACATTACATGGTAGTCCCCATTTACTACGCAGAGGTTTGCTTTAGGTGGTTACCTCTTACAGAAAATAAAGGAGAAGATGCCACTAATCACATCACAAAAGGGTATTTACAAATGCAAAGGGAAAAGTGGTTGAACTAGTTACACTCATCCTTGGAAGGTTTAGCATAGATTTTAGGAAATTCCTTTAAAGACATGCAGTACATGTTTGCTACCTCAATTCAGAGTGAGGGAGTTTTAGCAAAAAGTCTCATAGCAGCCTAGGTACAATGCAGGCCTGATTCCCCATGGCAGAACCTATCTGTGGGCATGGGTCCTACATACTGAGTCTGGGGAATTCCCTTCCCTGATGAGTCTGTCTCAAATCCCTCTCTGGGCAGTAACCAAAGTAGACTGCAGATTTACACATTTGCAGGAGTTGAATTTCTGTGGCTGAGGTATGAGTTCTTTCTGGCACTTCAGGAACCCTCTGCCTTCAGTGATGGGGAGAACGAGGGATGTGTATGGAGACAAAACATTTAAAACAGGTCAAAAAACCATGGAGATTGGTGCTGACATCCCCATATCACTTATGGAACTGTTTTGTCCATCTCATCTCATCATGAAACTGGAGGATTTGTTTAACCAGTTACTTAGTACTAATTACAATCTTGGGGAGAGTAAGGAACTGTAGACTTCCTATGCCTATTGATATGTGACTTAATGCTGATGACTCACTCCACCTGCAAACAGAGCTTCTCTCCTGAGTGTGTCCTCTGGTGTGTGAGGAGACTTGACTGCCGTGTAAAGCCTCTTTTGCACTCCCTGCAAACATAGGGCTTCTCCCCAGAGTGTATCCTCTGGTGTCTGATGAGATGTGGCCGCTGTGTAAAGCCTCGCCCACACTCGCTGCAAACAAAGGGCCTCTCCCCTGAGTGTGTCCTCCAATGTGGGATGAGATCTGACTTGTGTGTAAAGCCTCGCCCACACTCGCTGCAAACATAGGGCTTCTCCCCTGAGTGTGTCCTCTGATGTGTAATGAGATTTGACTTGCATGTAAAGGCTCTCCCACACTCGCTGCAAACATAGGGCTTTTCCCCAGTGTGTGTCCTCTGGTGTCTGTTGAGATCTGACTTCCGTGTAAAGCCTCTCCCGCATTCCCTGCAAACATAGGGCTTCTCCCTTGAGTGTGTCCTCTCGTGTATGATAAGAACTGACTTCTGTGTAAAGCGTCGCCCACACTCCCTACAGACATAGGGCTTCTCCCCTGAGTGTGTCCTCTGGTGTCTGATGAGACCTGACTTGCATGTAAAGCCTCGCCCACACTCCGTGCAAACATAGGGCTTCTCCCCTGAGTGTGTCCTCTGGTGTCTGATGAGAACTGACTTCCAGGTAAAGTATCTCCCGCACTCCCTGCAGACATAGGGCTTCTCCCCTGAGTGTGTCCTCTGGTGTCTGAGGAGATGTGACTGCTCTGCAAAGCATCGCCCACACTCCCTGCAGACATAGGGCTTCTCCCCTGAGTGTGTCCTCTTGTGTCTGATGAGATGTGGCCGCTGTGTAAAGCCTCGCCCACACTCGCTGCAAACAAAGGGCCTCTCCCCTGAGTGTGTCCTCTGATGTGAGATGAGATCTGACTTGTGTGTAAAGCCTCGCCCACACTCGCTGCAAACAAAGGGCCTCTCCCCTGAGTGTGTCATCTGATGTGTAATGAGATTTGACTTGCATGTAAAGGCTCTCCCACACTCGCTGCAAACATAGGGCTTCTCCCCAGTGTGTGTCCTCTGGTGTCTGTTGAGATCTGACTTCCGTGTAAAGCCTCTCCCGCATTCCCTGCAAACATAGGGCTTCTCCCCTGAGTGTGTCCTCTGGTGTGTGATGAGATGTGACTTCCAGGTAAAGCCTTTCCCACACTCACTGCAAACAAAGGGCTTCTCTCCTGAGTGTGTCCTGTGGTGTAGGATGAGATCTGACTTGCGTGTAAAGCCTCGCCCGCACTCCCTGCAAACATAGGGCTTCTCCCTTGAGTGTGTCCTCTCGTGTACGATGAGAATTGACTTCTGTGTAAAGCGTCGCCCACACTCTGTGCAGACATAGGGCCTCTCTCCTGAGTGTGTCCTCTGGTGTCTGAGAAGATCTGACTTCTGGGTAAAGCGTCGCCCACACTCCGTGCAAACATAGGGCTTCTCCCCTGAGTGTGTCCTCTGGTGTCTGATGAGACCTGACTTCCAGGTAAAGCATTGTCCACACTCACTGCAGACATAGGGCCTCTCCCCTGAGTGTGTCCTCTGGCCTCTGATGAAATGTGACCCATCATTGAAGCCTTGCCAACACCCTCCATGTTCACTCGTTATAATTCTTGACATTCCTACTTTTACAAATACCTTGACTGTGTCCTCTGGACTCTCTTTCTGGCCTCTGTGGGACTCTTCATCCATCATTCTCTCATGCTCACTAGAGCTCCTCATTCGTTCTTTGGAAGGTTGAAAGGGTGTTGAGATTCTCCTCTGACTGATCCTTTTAAGCAAAGGTTTGGACCTTTCTTTGATCTCTTGACCTTCAGCTTTATCATTCCAGCTGTGTGTATTAGTATGTTGGTGCTGCTGATTCTGATTCTCTGGACAGGGTTCCTCTGCTTTGAGGTGTTTTCTTGCAGATATTCTTGGGAGAATCTGAGAGGGATGACTGAGTTTCACATATTGGCTGAGGAATTTCTGACTGGAGAAGGCCAGAGAGTAGGAGGGACATGGGTACACCTCTGGCTTTGGTTCTGCTGAAAGAGAAAGGTTTGATCAGGGCACATGTTGAGAATGCTTGTGCCACACAACTTGTCTCCTGGTAAGACCTGCCCCATGAATCATTCCTACTGTGGTGACAACGCAAGCTCTTTCTCCCACAAAATGTCCACTCCCAGTCTATTTTCCTTTTTATTTTTATGCCGTGCATCTTTTTTTGAAATCCAGAAAGCCCACATCAAGGGTCTTTTCTAATATTGCCGGGACTAGGGGCTTTCAAGGAGCATGAGAGGCCATTTCACTCCCAGTGTGGATAGAACTCAGTGACCTTTCCCTTCTATCAATATCTTCTAAGTCATGTTACAGAGGAAAACCACAGGCCCCAAGCAGGCATTGCTTCTCAGTTTTCCAAAATAGTAAAATAAAATGTCCTTCCTCAAGCCTCACACCAAGTATTTATGCTTCATATCATTCAGTGTTAGCCCATTTCAAATACACTAAGAAGACCTGTTCCAAAATATTTCAACCACACGTCTTATACGCCTGACTCCTGTTCCTCTCAGGCCAATCCACCATGCTCTCTCACTTGGAGATGAAGTAATCTCTGAGGGGATTCCCCACTGGAGTTTATTTTCTAAAAATTAACAAAGCATAATCAGAACAGAGAACACACCACTCTACAGCTGACGACTGCACACTTGCACTCAGGAAAGTCCCCAGTGTCTGAACTCAGGTCATGGGCAATGCATTTCTGGGCTGCTAAGCATCCATCTGAACTCTGTTCTTACCCTCTATACTGAGGTGAGACCCGAGTGACCCTCAGCCAATTCAAGGCTCCATCTCTTTTCTTCCTTGCACTAGCTGCTCCCTCTGCCTGGGATCCTTTGCCTGCAGGTATTTTTGTAAATGTTATCTCCTGAGAGAGCCCTTCCTGGACCACCTGCCACACCATACCTCCCCTCACATGGATCCCTAGGCACTTGTCCTGGATTAGTTTTCTCCAAAGCACTAACCGCTGTGTAGTGTCATGTACATGCAAGCACGTGAGCCTGGGTTTCCCTCCTTCACCCATCAGCTCCTCAAGAGCAGTGATTCTGATCCTCATGTTAATCTGCATTTCCAAGTCCCAGGACCCTGTGTGCCACAGAGTAGGATCTCACCTGACAATTCACTGAAATAATGAACGAAATTGTGCCCTGCCTGAGTGGTGTGGCTTGGTGGGTTGGGTGTTGTCCCAAAACTGAAAGGTTACAAGTTCGATTCCCAGTCAGAGCAAATGCCAGGGTTGTGGGCCAGTTGGGGGCATGCCAGAGATAACCAATTAATGTTTCCTTACATACTGATTTTTCTTTCTCCCTCCTTTTCACTTGCTAAACAAAAAAACAAAAACCTTGTTTAAAAAGATTTATGTATTTTCAGAAACGGTGGAAGGGAGGGGGTGAGAGGGGGAAAAACATCCATGTATGGTTGCCTCTCACATGCCCCATACTGGCGACCTGGCCCACAACCTAGGTATGTGCCCCAACTGGAAATCAAACTGGCAACCCCTTGGGTCACAGGCTGGCACTCAATTCCCTGAGCCATACCAGCCAGGGCAAAATCTTTAAAAAATAATGAATGCGCGGGTTCGGGTGAGAATAAAAGACAGAAAACTGTACAAGATCAACAATTAAAATAAAAAATTAAAAAAAATAATAATTTTTAAAAAGATAAAAAATAAAAATAAAAAATAATGAATGCCTGTAAACAAAAATGTTTTATTTAGAAGTATAGAGGAAAATTAAGGAGAAACAGCTATAAAAGTGTTAGAAAAACTACCTTGGTGAGAGTTTTTTAGTGCTGGAAAACTTTTTTGCCTCTCAGTCTTTCAGTACTATATGCAGTTGTGTATTTTGTTCATGAAATATTTTTAAAAAGTATAAAAATTTTGCCTAAGAGTCAAAAGCATATGTATGAATTGTGAATCTCTGAAGTATCTGATTTGAAACTTTACTGACTTCAGAGTAGATTTTACTCTACTTAAGAGATGGATCATGAATATTTCTATGGAGAATTCTCTCTTTTCTTTCTGTTTTGAAGAACAGTGGTGCCTACCTCTCCCGGCCATGAGCTCTCTCTTCCACTTGCTGCCCCACTTGCTGCCCAGCTCCTGGCCGTACTCTTCCCCGAACCAGACCAGCAGCTCACAGCCTGGCCTGATAACCCGGCAGGTTCGGTAGAAAATCTGCCTGTGGTATTGAAAGGCCACCAGGTTCTGCTCTTCATCATCCTGGGCGCAGTTCACATACCTGGGATTGAGGCAGATGGAGGGAAAGAAAAACACAGTAATGAGTTCCCACTACCTGTTACATCCATGTCCAGCTCCTCACTGAATCTTAAGGCCCTCAGGCTCTGGTGTTGCCCACTGCCCCTAGTGCTCCCGGGGAACCTTCTGTTCAGTGTCTGAGCGTCTGTCAGCATGTCCTGTGAATACCTACTTCCAAGTCCTGCTTGCAGTTCTAATGCTGCCTAATACCATTTTGTAAAACCCAGTTCTAGACTTAACCTCCACCCCAATTGGCCATAATATCCAGTGATCATTGACTTCTCCAAGCTCTAAATCAAATTGTCTCTCACCACAGAACCTGGTGCTTGATCTAGGGTTCTGCTTCTAAATTAGCTCACTAATTATCCAGTAACTCAGCCCACAACTGTTTTCTCTTGAGAAGCCTTTCTCCACACCCTCCACATTTTATTGAGGGTACCACTCACTTGCCTGCCCAAGGTTACCACACAAAACTGGAGGTCTTTTCGTCTTAGTAAAATAAAACAGAATAATAGTAGATTCACATTCTGTTAACCCTGATAAAAGAGAGCCCCTCTCAGGAAAGGGCCTATGACCATTCCCCTGCAGGCCTCAGAGCCCAGCTCTAGTTAGAGGTGAGGCTGGGATGGTTTGCTGCCCTCACAGTTTTAAGCCACCCTTGGTTTGTGCTATCTTGACATTGTGCACTTCTTGGAAATTATAGTTAAATGTTTCTAAAAGCAATTTTTTGCCTTGGCTGGTGTGGCTCAGTGGACTGAGTGCGGGCTGTGAACCAAAGGGTCATGGTTCGATTCCCAGTCAGGGCACATGCCTGGGTTGCGGGCCAGGTCCCCACTGGGGGCCATGTGAGGGGCAACCACACATTGATGTTTCTCTCCCTCTTTCTCCCTCCCTTCCCCTCTCTCTAAAAATAAAGAAATAAAATACTTAAAAGCAATTGTTTTATGTCTGTCTGCAAGAAGTCCTTCATAAGGACATGGCTTGTATGATCTGTTTAAGTAATATATTCCTTCATCTAAACTGGAATATAGTAAGTGCTTAATTAATGTTCATCTGATAAATTAAAGTGTAATCCAGTGTCCCTGGTGTATCTAGGCTCTTCAAGGTCCTTTCCAGTGCCCAGATTGTGTCTAGCAGAGAGCTTTATATTTTGAGGACATATGCTGTATTTTTTTTTCCTAAAAGTCTCCTGAAATGAAAGAACACTGTATGGAGAAAAAGAGAGAAAAAAGGATTGTTTCCACTGAGGGAGGCATGATGAGAGGGAAAGATATATGGGCTTGTGGGGGATGAGAGTCCCCTCTGGCATCCAGAGACCTGTTGACCTCACCTCATCCAGTTGGCACAGGATTTGTACTTCCCATCCACATACTCATAGCAGTTTCTCCCTTTGGCAATCTGTGTTTCAAAAAAGAGGTTAAAACCTTTCATTTTTTTGGTGGGGAGGTAGTAGTCAGAATTATTTTACCCTACTGTCATCAAAGCTCTTCCAGACTGCATGGGGATTCAACTGCCAGTTGTGACCACATAGTATTTTTCTTACTCATCACCTACACATCCAAGTCTATCTGTCCAATCAGAGCAGGAGCCCCACAAGGGAGGAGCCACTCTTTTGTGTCTGCACCATTTTGCTCTCACTTACCTTCTGATCCTTAAACAGGAGCTCTGCGTTCATGTAAAGTCCAGTCAGTACACAGAGCTAACCATATTGTCCCCTCCATGTTTACCACATAAAAGGTGAGGTCCCTCCAAGCCTCAGAAGGAATGTGGGAAGCCAGAGGACAGTGGAAGAGGGAAATAGTTCTCACCAGCCAGGAGTATCTGCTCTTGGCTGCCTCTTCATCTTCTGTGATGTGTCCTTCATAAGGGCCAAAGTGCAGACCCACAGGCAAGTCAGCTGCCTCATTCCACACTCCAAGCCCAGCCTCAGGGATGCTGGATGGCCCAATTCTCAACCCAGGGGGCAGGGTGAGGGCTGAGTAGTGGGGATGCCCCTTGTCCACTGCACTGTCTTTTACAAATGTAGGGGGTCCATGCACAGCACAGGTGTTGATGAAGAAGTTCTGACACTTCTCACAATCTGGAGGCAAGAGCAACAGGGGTTAGGGAAGGTATAATGCATGTTTCTGGACACACAGAACTTCAGAGGGAGTCCGGCGCTGACATCATTGAGGCTCAATCCCGTATTCCAGGTCACTAGAGGAAGGGAATGATTTGGGGACCAAAGGCCTAGATGAAATTTTTGTATCATAATACACTGCTTACTGAGGGTCACTTACAAAGGTAGTCATCATCCTGGGGCTCGTTGACCTCTTGGTACACATGGCCCTTTCTTTCTTGTAAGCTGTACATCTTCACATCCATTTCCTTTTTCCTGAGTTCTGAATTGGAGAAGGGTAGGTGAGCGAGGTTTGCTGTTGCTGGTCTGGAGTGTTAGTTCCCATTTTGTCAGTTAACACAACCTCCTCCCATCAAATTACTGCCTGTCCTTTTGCATACTCTGGTATTTTACTCAGTTAACTATTGGTTCAGAAGACTAAGATTCCACACTAATTACAGATGACTGATTGAATTTTAGTTTCCAGATCTTCCCATTACCATGTTTAATTCACCAACCTTTAATCACTCATAAAACATTTATTGAGTGCACTTTACGTGTTAGGCGTTGAGTAAAGGCCTAAGCACACATCAATACAGTGTGGTTGTTATTATCACAGATGGATTTATTGGACAAGTTGCATGTGTCAATTGTTTTAAATTTAAGTTAATATTTTCAAACAATATGAGTGATGTTTCCTTATCTTAACTTTACACATTAGCATTCAGGAGCTCAGAGAATGTATAGGATTTGCCCAAAACTCCATTACTAACTTCAGCTTAGCCCTGCTCAAGTCCAGGCCCATCCAAAGTCCTCTCCACAAACCTAGGTTATACCTATCAGCCCTTCTATAGGACTTAAAGGAACTACAGTTTCCAAATTATTCTCTTACCCGATTTTCATCTAGTGTGCTTTCCAAAGGCACATGTTTCTCCAGGAGGGACACTGGTTTCTGTGCATGCTCTGAGTCCCTTGCAGTCATCAAATTTGCTGTTCCTGACAATTCCTTCAAACTATATTCATTGCTTAATGGCACCTTGGATGTTGCCTTCAATACAAGAGCCACATATTAAAAGATAGCATGTATTTAATTTTTTAAAGCTTATGATACATTTTACATGCATGTCTTTAGAACTTCAGCCCTTGGAAATACCTAGGGAGTATGAATATTAGAGAGGAGAGGGGCAATGTGGGTAATCAATCCAAGATTAGAACTCATGCCTTATGACTGTTTTCTTTCAACTGTGTCTATAACATTGAGAGTGAAGGCTATTGGGAAGAGAATAAAGAAATAGTCGGCAGAAACATAGGTAGACAATAAATAAAATGGTGATAACATTTGTAATACTTTAGTAAGAATATTTGTATTTAGTTTAGCTGGTTCCCACCAATTCTGTTTGAAAAAGGTTGTACCAGTAGCTAGTTGTCTTCAGTTTCATGATCTACAACATACTAATTTTCAATGTTCTAGTGAGCATGCCATTAAATACAGCGCACCAGTATTCTGTGAATTGTGTCATACAGTATGAAGTGAGATTACAGTCCTGCTATCAATTTATCCCTCAGCCCTCTCCATATTTCAAATCTCACAGAAATTACCTTCAGTGTTCATCGATCATCTTCTAGTTTAATTTGTAATTGTGCAACCATTCATTCAGCAAACTTTTGGGGGCCCTACGGGGCCCTCATCTGGGCCTGTGACCTCTGAGAAGACTCAGGTATGGACCAGCCTCTCACAGAGCTCACAAAGCAGAGGTAGGCAGGCTGAACAAATGATTCTACATAGGGTGAGAGTGGCCTCACTGGAACTCAAAGAAGCTGTTACTTCACCTTACAAGAAATGGCATTTGAAATCAGTTTCCAGACAGATGAGTTTCTGTTGAAAAGTATGTAACCTATATGAAGTACTTAAGTCATTTTATTATTTGTTGTTTCTCAGTCATCAAACCTGAAGCTCCTCAGGGGTGGGAGATGCTTTCTTTGATTAGAGTGGGAGGCTGTGATCCTGGACATTTTACATTCTTCTTCATCTGGGACCATCTACTGTAGAAACTACTTACACATCATACACTTTCCTTAGTCAGAGGGTCTTATGCATCTCTCACTTCAACATAGGAGATCATTTCAGTTGAAATCATGTCAGATGAATGATGTAATGACATACGGATGAGACCATGTAAATTTTAGAAACTATGAAAGTTTATTTTTCCAATTTTTAAAAAAGATTTTATTTTCTTGAGAGGGGTAGGGACGGAGAAAGAAACATCAATTTGAGAGAGAACATTGATCACTTTTCTCTCACATACACCCCAACCGGGAACCTGGCCCACATCCCAGGCATGCGCCCTGACCAGGAATCAAACCAGCCATCTTTGTTTTGTAGGATGACACCCAACTGAGTCACGTTGGCTAGGGTAAAACTATGAAAGTTTTAATGAGTTTGTAAGTGGTTTAGAGAAGCAAGTATGGGTTAGATTGCACAACCACTGACACTGTCATCTTAGACATATAGTCAAACTTTTCTGTATCTGAAAGCTCACTTCCCTCATCATGAATGGTGACAGTTATAGTACGTACCTCATCAGCTTATTATGATGTTTAAGTGAGTTTATTCACATAGAATTCTTAAAGTCCGAAACAAGTGGTAGTTACTATTGCTGCTGTAGTTGTTAACTGTTAAGATGATGATGAGCCCTGGCTGGTGTGCCTCAGTGGATTAAGCACTGGGCTGCAGGCTGAAAGGTCACCAGTTCCATTCCAGGTCAGGGCACATGCCTGGGTTGTGGACCAGGTCCCTCGGTTGGGGTGTGTGAGAGGCAAGCTATTCATGTTTCTCTCCCTCCATTGCCCGCCCTCTAAAACATCAATAAATAAAATCTTAAAAAGATGATAATATTGGACAATGTGTTGAAGAGACTAGGAAAGGAAGTCAGCAGTTCCTAGGATACTGTCTGCATTTTCCTACACTCACCTGCCTTTATATTCATGAGGAAAATTTTCTTCTCAACAAGATTTGAGCAATACTCACCTTCTGGTGTTTACTGTGTTCCCTTCTGAAGGCCACCCAAGAAGGTTTGATGAAAAGATGATGACAAGTCAGTGTTTTGGTTGGTAAATGTTTCCAAAACGTAAAGATTCTTATTAGGGACACAGAATTCTGAATGAGAGGAGTCCAAGAACAATCCCAGGATGATTGGAAAATGTTTTCTGAGGTATCATTAAGGCCAAGGCTTCTATTGGGCCATCCACTAATTTCATTAGAATGATAAAAACACAGACAAAGTGTCATCTACGCTTCATCCTATGTTCATAAAGCATGTATTACATTTATTAAAAAATAAATTGGCCTCTCCTGACAAAAATGTAGTAAAAGTAACTGCACAGAAACTCCATGTCTTCAACATAACCCTTTCTTCATCCTGTTGTCTTCATTCAAACTGGTCTTGTCCAGGCTAAAGGTACCACGACCACCTGGCCTCCTTTCTCTGCTATCCTTCCCCCTGTGCACATACTGGCCGTCCACGCCCTTCCTTAATCATTAGAGTCTGGTCAGCATCCACCGTCTGTTGACCACAGAAACAGAATTCCAGTCAACTTAAAGATCACATCTTGACTTCCGCTGTGTTTCAACCCCAGAGCCATGAAAGTGGACTGACCCCACCAACCAAACACTCATGATACTGGACAGGATGACACCATGGCCGACATCAGGAAATGATACAGTGATCAACCACTCCCGACCCTGGCCCTCCCCCTGGCTCCCATAATCACCACGGTTAATACTGTTTCCCGTCTGTCTCCATGCAGGCCATTGGGCAGCCAGGTGTCTGAACCCTCCTCACTGGCCAGACCTGCTTCCCTCTCTTGCAATGGCTATTCTGATTTAGTTATTTCTTATTCACTTGTATGTTCTTACACATTTACTGCTTATTAATATATTTGTAAATATATATGATTATGTGGCACAATTGAAACTTTACAGGAATAGCCCCTCACGGTATGATACACTGTTCTGCATCTTGCTTGTTCGCTGGACAAGCAAACCCTGCTCCCTGGTTAACTCCTGAGATGCAGCCTGACCTAAACCAGGTCCGAGTCAGGACCTCACCTTCCTGCCTTGGAGCCCGTTCTTCATCAGAGTCCTCAGGATCCTCCTCCTGGAGCTCGGTGGCCCGCCTGCGGCGACACAGGAAAGCTGGTCGAGGGGCCCTGAGACCTGGAAAGAGACAAAAACCTTTGTCCTGAAAGCAAAGTGTTTGGAGGAGGAACAAGCACCAGGAAGCCCGTGGGACTGGCTCCGATGGGATGGTAGAGCCTACAACAGTTGCCGTGAGAGCTGCACCGTCAGAGCCAGCCCTGCTCTCACACGAAGGGGCAAACTCCCCCAGATCGGTGTCCACGCAGGAGGGAGCTGCGGGCGGATGGATGGAGCCGCCTGAGCCAGAGCCAGCCCAGCAGCCTGTCAGGTCACCAAGGCCCCTGGGCCCAGCGCCTGCGCACTCGCTACCTAGGCTGAGGAGCACGTCCAAGTTTCTCTTCAGGATCCGGTACCGGCCTTTCTCCCCGTTGGCAGGGCGCCCAGAGAGGGGGACGGAGGGGACGGATGGGCCGGGCTACACTGCCTGCAGACCCTCCCGCGGGGGGGCGCCCTTGTTCCTGCCCTTCCCTCTGCATGCCGCCTCAGCTGGGGCTCTGCAGGCCGCGGCCCGGGCGTCTGAGGGGCCCCATTATCCAGGCGGGCCTGTGGCGGCCCCAGGAAACACGCTTTTCTCGGGGAGGGGCTCGGAGGCGCCCCCGGGGCTCCGGAGAAGCCTGCACGAGGCGCAGGCGCAGTGCCCGGCAGACCGCCGTCTCTCAGGCTGAGAGGCTGGGGGTCCCTCAGGACCCGAGCCCGCGTCTTCCCGGCCGAGGACGCTTAGAATGTCTGGAGACAAGGTCAGACCTCTGCGGCTGAGGAGACTTGGGGCGTCTCCTTGAGGGACTTCAGGGTCCCCACCACCGAGTTAGTTTCCGGGACGACGCATTCGGGGTCTCTGAGTTTGGGGAGATTTGCTCTTTCTGGGCGAGCTGCAGGTAGGTTGCCGGGAACTGAGGGGAACCGGGGGTTTGCAGGCTGTTTGGGGGTCTAAGCGTTGGGGGTTAGGAGATGTGGGGTCTTCCGGGTTAGCGCACGTGGGCCCCTCGATGCTGAAGGGAATTGGGGCCCCTCAGGATGAAGGCATCTGGGGTCTCTTAGGCGGGACTTTGAAGGTCTCGGGCTAAGGGTTCCGCATGGCAAGGCTGCCGCTTACCGGTCAGTCTCCTGCCGCACTGCCCACCTTGGCCGAGCGTCTTCTCCGAGCTCCTGGCCTTCCCGCCCTCGCGAGGAGTGAGGGCGGGGGCGAGGTTCCTGCCTAGATAGCCGCGTGGCCACAATCCGCCAATCAGTGCTGCGATCCTCGGGCCCTGTCCACCAATAGGCGGTCAGAACAAGCTGAAAAGGCGGGGGAAGGGGGCGGAGCCTCCTGGGTTCGGGACCAGCCGGCGGAAGACCCGCCCCACCCCGCGGGGATTGGCTACTCTGGGTCTCCCGAGCGCTCGTCAGGCAGCCTGCAGCGATTATCGTGGCTTGGCGGTTTCCTCGCTTTTTTTCCTGTTGAGGGACACACCCCTAGAGGAGCTGGGACGCCGGAGCTGGACCTTAGGGTGGACGAGGCCCTCCTGCCGCCTGACGAAGTGTCTTTGTTCCACCAGACTGTAGTCGGGATCCCCAACAGTCGTCTAGACCCGTCTGTGCCCTCCTTTATCAAACCCACTTTCAGCAAAAGCTGTATAAGCAGTGAGGGTGCGGTCAAGACTGCATTGCATTCTGGGAAACTTAAGTCAGTAAATTCTGACCACGCAATTCATAGACACAAAATACGTCCCAGAGAGCTCAAATATTTAAACACAACAAATTACATAATAAGTATACTGCAAAACACACTTGGAGAATTTCATGTCTCAAAGAAGTGGCGTTATGAGTAATAGGTATGTTTAACTCATGTCTAAGAACATTTCAGAAATAGGACAAGATAAAACCAAACAAAAATAAATAAATGTAGAAATACTGGAAAAACGTACAAGTGTTTTGCATAAAAATAACACATCAAATTTGAGGACGGGTCCACAGAGCAGGGTCTGTTTAGCTTCTACTGAGTTTCACGGGTTAAAGTGGAAGAGTGTCTTTGGTCCTTACCTCGTTTTGAGCACAGAAATATAACTTGATTTCCATGTATTGGAAATAAGCCAACTAACTAACTATTACTGTGAAACTGCAGAAAGGGGATCCTCACCAAAGTGGAGTTGGGGGTCAGTGGGGTGGTGTCACATAGCACCACCTGGGGTCAATTACAGGAAAAATTGTCTGTCACAGGCTCCAACATGATGTACCATGTGTCTCCCAGGAGAAACTGACTTCCCAGCAACTCAGCCAGAGAGAAACCACCATTACCCTGAACTGACACTTTCCTCCAGGGCACTTTCAAGTGAAGTGACCCCTTCCAACTTCCTCCTTTCTCCCTGTAAAATAACGTTCTTCTCCTTTACTTGTGGAGCTTGCCTATGTTTTGCTACAGCTTGCTTGTCCTAAATTGCCTTTTTTTTTTTTTTTTTTACTGTTTCTGAATAAACCCCATATCTGCTGGAAAAATAACTGCTATATTTTTAAGGTCAAAGTAATTTGGTGGCCCATATGGGTATTATATTATTATTATTATTATTATTATAGTATTACTAATATTTTAAGCCCTGACTAGTATGGTTCAGTTTCTGTGTCTGGCTGTTGGGAACCGTCCCTGCCTGGTTTCAGGAGCTGCAACCCTGCCATGGCTAAGGCTGAGTGAGTGATCTTCATACCCTAGGCCTCTAAGGAGACAAAGCTTATCTCCCTGGCAGGAGTGCCGCTTCTGCTCCTTTTACTTCATCCATAACTGGCCCCCAATGCTTGATTGTTTAGCCAATGACGGGTAAGATTCCCCAAGGGGGGAACGACCTAAGGCAGGCAAGATCATGTGGAGGCTCTGAAGGACGTGGGGGGCTACAGCAAAAGAGGGTGATGGACCCTCGCCCCTCAGATATCCTGACATAGTCTGAGTCCTCATATTGTCTTCGAGAAGTCTCCTAATCTCTGGGCTGCCTTGCTTACTCTGCCTGATTTAAGCCTGAAACAATGACAGAGGGCGGTGCAACGCTCTGCTGGTTAGGGCAAGTTCCCCAGGGTGATCAGGCTTAAGAAAGAATACATAAAATCCTGTGAAACCTGCTTTGCTAAGAATGCTCTCAATTAAATGAAATGGGTTTGAGCAGGAAATGAGTTTGTTTCCCAAAGTTTTGTAGCCTTTTAGCTAACAGACCCTGACTCGGAATAAGCCCTCAGAGTTCTTTGTATGTTATCTATTGTTTGATCCTTACTACCTGATAATGATTAATGAGCTTTACATATATTCCTGTGCAAATTAAACCCAATAAAAGCCTGTCATGGCGAGGGCATGGGGCACTCTCCTCTTGAGAGAGTGGCCAGGCCACCCCAAGGCGCTCTCCCTTTGAGAGAGTGGTGGTGCTGTTTCTTTTCCTCCACAGGACTCGGTAGTCCGTGTCAATTCGTCTCATATCTCATCCACAATGGTGGACCCCACGAGCTGGGGTCCGCATCATCTGGCATCTGGCAACTAGGGTTCATTGTCCACCTCCAACTCTGGAGTCTGGCTGTGGGGTCTTGGTTACGGATCTGGGTCCTGTCTCTGAGGTCTGTGACCTGGGTTTGAATCTATTTGGCTATGGGTCTAGGATCTGGGGTCTCTTTGGGTGTGGCTCTGGGGTCTCTGGGTTTGTGTGTGGGGTCCATGTGCATGTCTATAAATTGATAGTCATTGGCTCCAAGTCAATGCCAAGAGGAGCCCCAAGGTTGGTGGTGTGGTGAAGAAAGAAACTTTAGTGCAAGTACCTCAATTTTAATACAGAATGGCTGTGAGTACGGAATGGTTGTTCAGAAGCTCAGTATTGTCACAGGTGAATTATGAAGCAGCACACTGTGTATCAACTCAATAGTGCTGCTTCTTAGTTACGCAGCATCAGGGCTGTGAGGAGGCCCTGAAGTGAGGCAGCCCTGGGGCAACTCCCTCTCTGGCTGTGATGCTTAGGGCTTCTCCACCCATCTACATGACTTTTTACCTAGACCTTCATTTCCTCTTTGCTGGGCTGCATTTGCATGTGAAGAAGTGAAAATTGGAAAAGGAGCCCCTCTGAACGATGAGATCAGAGTCTGGTGTTGTCACAATAATAGACTAGATTATTATTATTTTAAAATTATGCCATATTTTCCTCTAGTACTTTTTAAGCCCAAACTGAGACTGCCTTTTTTGTTGTTGCTGCTGCTTACTTAAACTATATAGAAAAATAAAAATAATTGAAAATCCTACCCAAACAGGTAATAACTGCTATTATATTAAGTATATACACTTCTAAACAAGGTGGGGGTGTGTGGGATGGGATGGGTGGAGGAGGGCAAAAGGGAAAAATTGGGTAATTATAATAGAATAACAATTTAAAAATTATTTAATGAAAAAATTGTGACTATCCTTCCAGACATCACTACTTGCACATTTCCATTCTTCCACTTTCTCTGGATTTAATTTACTATTCCGGGTCTGTAATATGGTGCAAAATTTGTGAATTTTCAGGCTTTCTCCCTAATGTGTGGATTTATCAATACATTTTTCCCAGAGTGTTTTTATGTAGTATTTTTATTATCATTCAGTTCAAATTATTTTTATTGCAATTGTAATTTAATTTGCAGGTTATTTAGAAGTGCATTTTATAATTTTTAAATATAAGGACGTCCTAGTTATCTTTTATTACTTATTGCTAGATTAGCTGCAATGAAAGTAAGAAACATACTTTGTATAATTTCAATCCTGTGATTTTTTTTTTTTTAAATTTCCTCCATAGTACATTATGGTCAATGTTAAAAAAAAAGCTCCAAGCATGGTTCTCTGCTGTCATTGTCATCTCTTGTTTATTTTGGGGATAACACCTTAGCGCCAGTCAACGAGAAAAATGGATGATTCTGGTGGAATGCCAATGACTGTTGATGGCAATGGTATTTAGAAGCATATTTTAAAATGCCTAAATGTATGAAGTGTCCAGTTACTTTGTGACTGGTTTTCAAATTAGGGCAAAGGAAGCAATAAACATGTTTTATGTGCCATAAAAGTTTTTGTTGGAACTTGCTGCATGGTGTAATAGAGACAGGTTTTTAGAAGTTCCAAGTGTGCTTGAAAATCATTTGTCACTTGTTTTGTTTGTTGTGGCTTCCTTAAACAATGAAGAAAGTAAAATCTATCTAAAATAAATTTTAACCCAAGAGGCTTAAAAAAATAAATAAAACCACTATCATTTTATATGTAAAAGTCAAACAAACCATTTATCCAAGCTACTAATAATGTGTCCCAAGCATAAATCTCTGCTCCCATCTCGTGGGGATTTTGGGGAATAACATCCTAGTACAGGTCAGCAGTAAAGTGGTTGATTATGGTGGAGTATCAGTTACTGTTGATTTTTTTTAAGACTGTTTCACGGTAGAAGTCTCAGGTCCCAATGTCAGTGAGCAGTTCCTTGGGAGCACCTTTTATGAACACATCATCTAGACCAGACACCGGATTTGAGAGTGCACCATTGGTTCTTTTCTTTGATTATATTTTTAAATTACTCTTTGTGTATGTAAAAGATATTTTTTTAAATATTTTATTTATTTATCTTTAGAGGGGAAGGGAAGGAGAGAGGGAGAGAAACATCAATGTGCGGTTGCCTCTTGTATGTCCCCTGCCGGGAACTGGCCTGGCAACCCAGGCATGTGCCCTGACTGGGAATCGAACCGCGATCGTTCGGTTCGCAGGCCCGTGCTCAATCCACTGAGCTACACCAGCCAGGGCGTAAAAGATATTTATTTCTGCGTGTTACTTACCACATAATTTACTAAGTTGTATTATTTATAATAACTAAGTTGATATTCATGAGTTGTCAAGATAAGTAAGATATCATACAATAAAAAATTATGTTAGTTTTGCTATAAAACATGAAAAAATAGTTAAAGCTTGGAATAAAACACGAAGGCATGAATAGTTAAAATGTGTTAGTTGTAAGTTTATTAATAATTAAATAAAATAGACGTCCAGCCAAGATGGAGGCATAGGTGGACACACTGTGCCTCCTCTCACAACCAAAATTAAGGACAACAAATATTTAGAAACAAGAAAACAACCAAAACTGATAGAAAATTGAACTGTACGGAAGTCCAACAACCATTCATCCAGACCGGTAAGGGGGGGCGGAGTCGTGGCAGGAAAAAGTAGAGGTGTGGACCCGGCACGCAAGTGGCAGTGGCTGGAAGTTCCCAGGTGTGCAGGCAGCAGCTAGCAGACCCCGGGCACAAGGTGGCAACTGTGCAGACCCAGTGAGGCCACGCAAGGTGGCTGGCTGACCAGGTGATCCCACATTCACGCACAGATAATCGAGGCTAAGGGGAAGTGGCGGAAGGGACTGAAATCCGAGAGAGCGGAGCAAGCACCATTGTTCCCTCTTGGACTCCGCCCCCACATACAGTGTCACAACCCAGTGACTCAGCTGCCCCGCACTGGGGAACACCTCACTACATAACAGGCTCCACCCCTCACTACATAACAGCTGATAACAGCTGTGACCAGACTAAAAAAAAAACCAACCAACCAAACAAACAAACAAATAAAAAATACCACAAATGGCTCAAACCAGAGAACAAATGAAAGCCCCAGAGCCAATTCCTCTAAGCCATGAAGAGATAGCCAACCCATCAAATGCACAGTTCAAAGCACTGGTGATCACGATGCTCACAGAATTGGTTGATTTTGCTCACAAATTAGATGAAAAAATGCAGGCTACAATACGTGAAATGAAGGAAGATGCATGGGGAACCAATAGAGATGGGAGGAAAACTGGGACTCAAATCAATGGAGTGGACCAGAAGGAAGAAACAAACAACTGAACAGAAAACAAGGAAGAAACAAAAATTCAAAAAAAATGAGGAGAGGTTTAGGAACCTCTGGGATATCGTTAAACGTCCCAACATCCGAATTATGGGGGTACCAGAAGGGGAAGAAGAAGAGCAACAAGTGGAAAACTTATTTGAACAAATAATAAAGGAGAACTTCCCCAATATGGCAAAGGAAATAGACTACCAGGAAGTCCAGGAAGCTCAGAGAGTCCCAAAGAAGGTGGACCCAAGGAGGAACACACCAAGGCACATCATAATTCCATTAGCCAAGATTCAAATGAGGGAGAGAATTCTAGAAGCAGCAAGGGATAAGGGGACAGTCACCTACAAAGGAGTTCCCATCAGACTGTCAGCTGATTTCTCAAAAGAGAACTTCCAGGCAAGAAGGGGCTGGAAAGTAGTATTTGAAGTCTTGAAAGGCAAGGACCTACATCCAAAATTGCTCTACCCAGCAAAGCTGTCATTTAGAATGGAAGGGAAGATAAAGTACTTCTCAGATAAGGTCAAGTTCAAGGAGTTCATCATCGCCAAGCCCTTATTATATGAAATGTTAAAGGGACTTATCTAAGAAAAAGAAGATAAAAAATATGACAGTGAAAAGACAGCAAACTCACAGGTATTAACAACCACACCTAAAACAAAAGCAAACAACCAGAAGAGGAACAGAACCACAGAAATGGAGATCATATGGAGGGTTAGCAACAGGGGAGTGGGAGGAGGAAAGGGGGAGAAAGGGACAGAGAATAAGTAACATAGACGGTGGGTAGAAAATAGACAGGGGGAGAGCAAGAATAGTGTGGGAAATGTAGAAGCTAAAGAACTTATGACACATGGACATGAACTAAAGGGGGAGAATGCGGGTGGGAGGGGGTGTGCAGGATGGAGGGGAATGATGGGGGAGAAATGGGACAACTATAATAGCATAATCAATAAAATATGTTAAAAAAGAAAAAAATGTCAATCCTTTAAATTTTTTTGAAAGTTGCTTCATTACCATATGGTCAATGTAAAAACTGTTCCATGTGTGCATCTCTGCTGCCATCTCGTGGTTATTTTGGGAATAACAGCTTAAGGCAGATCGGCAGGAAAAGCTGTGCATAGTCGAATGCTGAATCCAGTTTGCTACTCCTGGTGGGTCGTACTGAATTTTTTTGAGGTGGTCTCTTGCTTATGAAAGAGGAATGCTGTATTCCTGATGAGAGAGGTTTGTTAACTCTATTATGATGACACATTTTTGTTTGTGTCTCTGTTCTATATAATTTAAGTTTATGACATTGTTTATGAATTTGGATCTTCCTGGTCCATGAAACTCATGGATATGAAGTGCTCTTCATCTCTAGTCCTGCTTTTTAACTGGAAGTCCACTGCATGTTATTGTGTAATTTTCATGTGGTTTCTGTTTGTATAAGACAGGGTGGAGCAAAAGCAGGTTTAGAGTTGTGAATAAGAGAAACAAACTTTATTGTTGTCTTATTATTTAATAATCATGGCTTTATTTTCCACATGAACAACGGTAAAGCTGCTTCTGCACCATCCTGTATATCTTTTCCCATTCTTTCCCTTTCGATGTTTTTTCACCCCATGTTGTAGGTAACTCATGTTTTCTCCCAGTTTGTGTCTTTTCTTTTCATTGTCTGAACAAGTTCTTTTCCAGAGTTGTCTTTAACTTTATAAAGTATACATCATTAATGTATTTCTTCAATAGACTGCATGTCCACAAGCATACCTGATTCCTGACTGGTGTTGTTTACATGGACCACTCAAAATCGAACCTACAGATGAGGGGTGGGGCCTGTCTAAGGTCAGAGGTGGGACTGGGCTGGAGGTGAGAGTGGGCAAAAGATGTGGGTGGGGCTGGTGGGAGGCACATTTAGGCTGGCAGGTGTGAGGGGCGGGCAGTTCTAATGGAGAGATGCAACTGCACAGACTGGAGATTGGATGCTGATGGCTGCTGGTCTCCGTGGTCACGAGGTGATGCTCACAGCCTAACGTGATGCAAACAACGCACTCCAGGGCCATGAGGTGAGGGGGGTTGGGGATCATATACAGCCACCCTGTGGGGAGCAGGAAAGGGGGGCCAGACTGTTTCTGTGGTACATGTCTCAGGTCCCAATGTAACCAACTACTTCCTGTGGGACCACATTTCTATATTTACCTGCATTATATTTCAGTTATAGATAACTTTGGTAAATGAATATACGCTGATACTCATTTTTAACCCCAAAACGATGATATTTTTCATTTGGTAAAGTTTCAGTTATTGCATAGCAATTTCAAATTTTGTTCATACAGATCCTGTACATTGTTAAGTTTATTCCCAGGTTGGTTTTTTTTTTTTTTTTTTACCTGTTTTGTTGTTATGAAGCCTTTTAAAAAATTATATATTTAATTTACTATTTCTATATATTTATTTCTACATGTTATTTTCCCATCACTGCACCAAGTTCTATTTGTGATACTTTTCAGTTGATTCTCATGAGTTACAAAGGTAAACATGCTCTCATGCAAATTGTTGCTCCTCACAATCATTACATGGTTGTAGCTGTATGTGACCTAGAGATACTTAAAGCTTGGAAAAAAAACAGGAAGAAGTGAGGTAACACGAGGGGCTAGAAAAATCCTGTTTGTAGTCCTGGCTGGTGTAGCTCAGTGGATTGAGCGTGGGCCTGTGAACAAAAGGATCGCGGTTCGATTCCCAGTCAGGGCACATGCCTGGGTTGCAGGACAGTTCCCAGCGACAGTCCCCAGCAGGGGATGCATGAGAGGCAATCATACATTGCTATTTCTCTCCATCTCTCCTTCCCTTCCCCTCTAAAGATAAAGAAATAAAATCTAAAAAAAAAATTCGCTTTGTTAGTAATGAATATGTTAATGACTAAATAAAATAGTAACATCCTTCTCAGCATTTTAAATGAGTTTAGGGCCTGGAAGCATGGTGTTCTAGAAATCAGAAGTATTTTGTGACAGGAGATGTGCCCTGGGTAGGTAATCTGAGGAACGCAGAATGTAGCAAATGTCCTCATTTTCAAAGAGGAAAACTTGAGATCGTGAAATCTGGAATCTAAGAGATTTGTAATAACAGATTCGTAAGACTCTTTGCTCTAAGTGACATTACGAATCAGTTATTACAGTGATGTACGAGCCATGGAAAGAAGTGGGAATCCTCAGGTGACTGCTGTGTCTAATCACAGTGGGATCTGGTTTCCTAAGTGGACAGATCTTCCTTTGCTCCTGACCTATTATTTCCTAGGACACTTCTCCCCCTGACATTTGCAAGATGGCTGGCATTTTTTATTCTTTAAGTTTCAGGTTCAGGCTTCCTGTGCCAAGAAAGGCAGCCTTTCAGATCTAGGATGCAAAGGGACATGGTGCTTGTATTCTAATAGAGTCTTCAGGATACAGAGTAGAGTTTCTCATTCTCAGCACTATGGACCTTTTGGGCCAGAGAATTCATTGTCCTGGGGGATTGCCCTCTGCCTTGTAGGTGCTTATTAGCATCCAATACCTCTATTCACTGCCAGCACCTTTGCTTCTCTTCCCCTCAGGACAATTTGAAATGGCTCAGGACAGTGGCCTAAAGTTTCCTTGGGGGCCAAAGTCACCTTTGGTCGAGAAACAGTTTGAAGCTGTTACCCTTTTTGAAACCAGAAAGATCTTGGTCTGGTATGCAGGCTTTTTACTATTTTTCTATGAGAATTATTTTCCACTCTGACTCTGATTTATTTCGGGAAGGTATTTAGAAGTGTGTTTTAAAATATCTAAATATAGGGACTTTGTAGTTACCTTGGGACTGTTTTCCAGATTAATGGCAAAGAGAGCAATAAACACAGTTTGGGAGACATTTGTCAAAACCTGCTTTATAGCTAAATATACTCATGTTTTAAAAAGTTCCAAGTGTGCTTGAAAAGCATTTTTAGTTTACTTTGTTGCTGTTTACTTAAACAATGAGAAAACATGTATTCAAAATTCTACCTGAAGAGTTAAAAAGAACTGCTATCATTTTCTGTATACCCACTTGCAGAAATGCAGATGTGCACAGTTCTGTCTACGTTCTCTGGATTTCCTTTACTATTTTAGGTTATAAGTATGGGCACAAAACTTGTACATTTACAGCTTTATTTTTGATACTGTGCATTTAAAGGGTGAAGATGTTTTTCATAAGTTTTGGTATGTAGTATATGTATCCCCATTCAGTTTATTTCATAATTCAAATTGGGTTTTTTAGGTTATTTAGAAGTGTATTACATAAGTACCAAATAGAAGGACTTTGCAGTCATTCAGTTTTAGTGAATTCCACCTTAAGTGCAATAGGAGCACTTACAGAAACGTATATAATTTCAATGCTGGGATGCTTGTTCAAACTGGCTTTTTATTGGCTTGGCCAAAAGATAAAAAGTTTTGGGAGCATGGAATTATGAAGATACCTGAAAGACTGCAGAAAGCAGTGGGACAAAACGGTGACTATGTTGTTCCATGAAATTATTGGTGAAAACGAAAAACGTCTCTTCCATTGTGTCTTTACCTAAGAATCGAATGAATCTTTGGCCAAGCAAATAGTAGTGTTCCAAGTGAGCGGCTCTGCTGCCACCTCGTGGACCTTTTGGGAATAACATGTTCGTGGCAGGTCCGCAGGAAAAGGGGTGGAGTGCAGGACGGTATCCATGAACGTGGATGGCAATGTTATTGAGACGTGTATCTAGAAAGTTTTCAATATCAGGACTTAGTCGTTACCTTCTGTTCCCTATTTCCATATAAACAGCAGTGACAGAAAGAAACGTATTGTATATAATTTCAGTCCTTTGAAATTTGTTAAAACTGGCCTTAGCACAGGATGGTCCCTTTGAAAAATGTCCCAAGTGTGGCCCTCTGCTGCCATGTCATGTGTCACCTGGGAATAACAGCTTCCTGCAGGTCAGCAGGAAAAGTCATTGAGTTTAGTGAATTATCTATTCTCTCTGTGCACTGCACTGGACAGAGACGCTCAGTCCTTTGACCCCACCCCGCCCCGCGTGGGCGATGCCAGGCCCTCCTGGCAGCTGGTCACTTTCTCAGGCTGTGGCTGCTGCTGTTGCCACAAGATTTAACAATTTTAGCAAAGTAACCTATTCTCAACTTAATGATTATGTTACTGACATTTGGAAGAATTTATTAGTTTAGTTGTGTCCTATAGTTTGTAGGATTGCCTAACGAAAAGTAACATTCCACGAAGGCTGCACTTTTCATAAATCTCCTATCACCCAGTTTACTGATAGAAGACCCTGTTTCCCCATACTCCCAAAGGTCCTATGTACCTGATATCCCCGCATTGTCCAGTATTCATTTGTACTTATGCACATATTAAATGTTCAATATCTTGTATTGATCTGATAACGTTATTGTAATTATTATACCACAGGCGTTAGAGCTGACAAGGTTTGTGGAACATAATTCCTTTTTAATTGCCCACAGTTTTGAAAAGCCAGCAGTGTGGAATGAGTAGTGAGACAGTGCCAACTCCTGAACCTGTTGCAGCTGAGAGAGAGATCATGGACGTCTGCCTCCAAGGTCAGCATCCTTTTTGTTCACTCTGTCTTTTAGCCTATTGCTGCTGGGTTTGGTAAGATTTTGAAGTCTGCATTTGGTGAGACAAGGGTTTTACCTTATTGAATCACAGGTTTTTTTTTACAGTGTGAAGATCTGGTTCTTTTCCTGCCTCTGGCCTCTGGCAATGGGGGCCCAGTGTCTGGCCCCAACTCCAAATTCTGGCCATGGCATCCTGGTTGTAGATCTGCATTCTATGTCCAGAGCTTGTGCTTCAGAGTCAAAATGTATTCGGTTGTGTGTCTGCAGTCTTGCACCTTTTAGGATGTGGCTTTGTGTCCTGGGGTCTCATTCAAGGTCCATGTGCAGATGAAGATTTAGGTTTTGGTGTATGGAAGCTGGCATTATAGGGGTCCGATGTCAGTCCCTGGCATCTGGTGTTTGGCCTTCGGACTTCATGTTCTGGCTCGGGTTTGGGCCTGGAGTCCTGGTCTTGGTTTGGGTCCACTCCAGGGTCCAGGTTTCAGAGTCAAAGGTCCGTGTCCAGGATCCTGAGTTTGCCTCTGGTGTCTGCTATCTGTCAACAGATGATCATTGTGTGAAATTCATTGCCAATGTGAATCCCCAAGTGTATGGAGTTGAAGCAGATTAGTAAAAAAAGTAGGAAAATTTCCTTGGCAAGTGGAATGGGAAAACTGAGCTTGGTAGCTCAATAAGGACAGTGATGTACAGCCCAGTAGTAAGTCTGAGGATCTTATCTTCCCTAAGCAAGGAAACGTGAGAGCAAATGGTTTACCCATTTCAGTCCACGCAGGGGAAGACCCCCCTCAGTTCCAGCCCTTCTCTGGTGACTTTTCTGAAGGAGAAATTCTCCAGAGAAGGACCCTGATCACTGTGTGCTGGCTTTGTGGCATCAGCACGTCAAAGGGCACCCCTGGAAAGCTGAGTATTCTGTGGAGATGGGCCCCAGAAGCAGTGCTGCCCATGCTGACTCTTGTTGCTGTGATTTCACCTCTTCTATCTGAAGCCCTTTCTTTGTTTCACTGTCCTGAGATGCAATATACAAACTCTCAAAATTCCCTAGCTTTGTTTGTGTTGTGACATTTTTACTGCAGGAAGTCAAGAATCTACACACCTGAGTCCTTGCCAGGGCAAACCTGCCTTGGACCCGGTACCTTTTCAGTGACAGAATAACCAAATTTTGTGTATTCATTTACTTGTGGATGGACATTTGAATACTTTCTACCTTTCAGTTCTTGTTAACAATGCTGTTATGAATAATCATGTATAAGGTTGTTATAACATCTGTCTTCAATTTCTCAGGTATGTATTTCAAAGTGAAGTTATTGAACATAGTAGGGTAATTTTTTTGAGGAACTGTCAAACCACTTTATAAAAGGTCTGCAATATTTTACATTTATGAAAGAAATGGTTGTTGTGGATCGGTCAGCCTGGTTTCAGGAGCTGTAACCCTCACCCCATGGTGGGCTGTGTAAGAGCCTAGGGACCCACTTCATCTGGGTCTGCTCTGTCAAGAGGACGTGACCTACTAAGGAGACAAAGCTTATCTCCCTGACAGGAGCACCGCTTCTGCCTCATCCATCTCTGGCCCCAATGCTTGGTTGGTTAGTCAATGACGGGTAAGACTCCTCATGGGAGGGGCAACCTAAGCCAGACACGACCACTTGGGAGGCCTCATGGAAGGACTCAGGGGGCTGCAGCAAAGAGGATGTGATGGACCTTCGCCCCCCGGCTATTCTGACATAGCCTGAGTCCTCATTTCCATCTGGGAGATGTCTTCTGCTACCTGAGCCTAATCGGCTTAAAGCCTGAAACTATGAGGGCAAGCGGTGTAGCCCTGTGCTGGCCAGGATGGTTCCCTGGGTGATCGGGCATAAGAAAGAATTCCTAAAGTCCTGTGAAACCTACTTTGCTAAGAGTGCACTCATTTAAATGATAAGGGTCCGAGGAGGAAATGAGTATGTCTCTCAAAGTTTTACAACCCCCTTTCCGGACAGACACTGACTGAGATTAAGCCCTCAGATTTCTTTGACATGTTAAACCTGTATTCCTGTGTATTTGAACCCAATAAAAGCCTAGTGAGGAAGGGGCGCTGGGTCATTCTCCTCTGAGAGTTTGTCCACCTCTCCTCCCCAAGCAGATCATGTCTTGGTAGTTTTATTTTCATCCATGATAGAGGGATGGGGCTCTGTGGGCAGAGCCCCCCCCCCACATCTGGCGCCCAGGACAGGGGACCCCCACAAATGGTCAATCATTCTAATGTTTGTTTGTGATCATAAACATTTCTCAGGTTTAGTTTCTCATTATAGCCTTTGTAGTATCTGGGAAGGGGTATTGTACCGTGATATAGTCATTGAACATCTGGTATTTTTTTTTACCACTATGAATGTCTTCTCATTAGAAGAGACTATTCAAATTTTTAAAAAAATATATAGATGTCTGCAGAGGGGAGAGAGGAGGGAATTTCAAGGGAAAAGGGGAAGGGCTTACAGGAACAAGTATAAAGGACACATGGACAAAAACTGGGGGGGATGGAAATGAAAGGGAGGTGCGTAGGGCTGTGGCGGTGGGCTGGGATGGGAGTAAAAGACAGAAAACTGTACAAGAACAACAATTAAAAGAAAATTTAAAAAATATACATGTAGATGTTTGTCTGGGTGGTATGGTTCAGTGGATTGAGCGCCAGCCTGTCAACCAAAGGGATCTCCAGTTTGATTCCCAGTCAGGGCACATGCCTGGGTTGCAGGCCAGGTCCCCAGTAGGGGGCGTGTGAGAGGCAACTACACACTGATGTTTCTCTCCCTCTTTTTCTCTCTCCCTCCCCCTTTCTAAAAATAAATAAATAAAATGTTTAAAATAATATAGGTAAATAATAAATAATGTTAATATAATATAGGTAAATAATAAATAATAATAACGTTAAAATAAAGTCTCTTCATTGATGAGTCATCAAGTTCTTTGTTGTGGAAGAAAGAGTCTTATCGAAAGTATGATGTGCAACCATTTTCTTTAATTCAGTGGGTGGTCTTCTTATTCTGCAAATACCTTCTCCTGGTACCCACCACAATTTTTTAATCAAGAGGACATCACATTTACTCCTTTACTTTCATCAGTTTTGCTTTGGAAAGGGTATGCCTTGATATGCCAGCAGCAGCCTCATGCATTTCAGGTCTTCTGTGCATCATCATTGCATCATTTAATTTGCTTGATTTAATATAACTTGTTTCACAGAAACCTGCTTAATGGTTTTAGACATGAGATGATTACATTTCAAGGGCTCACAGGTTTAAATAGGAGGACACACTGTTCTCTGTGATATGATGTCCAGAGTCAGGCATCTGGAGTCAGGGACAGGCTTTGGACACCAGGTCTGGTGTGTGGTGCGTGGCATGGTTCAGGGTTAGGATTAGGGGTTAGGGTTGCGGTGGATACCATGACTTGTCTTCAACTGCATTCAAAAGCATCATGTTAGACTGTATTGTGACAGGTGTCCTATCAGCGTGGGATAAAAAAATCTCACCACAAATGGTGAGTGTATGGTTGGCTATTTTCACAGTGAAGATGCATGCACATAAGGAACACTTGCGCTCCCTTTGGCTTTGTCATTTCAAGAAAAATACAAGGGCAACTGTAAGGCCAGGAAAGATCTGTGGTGTGTGTGGAGAAGATGCTGTGACTGATGGGTTGTGTCGGAAATGGACTGCGAAGTTTCCTGCTGGAGATTTCTCCCACAGGCAGGCCGACTCGCTGCAGTGGAGAGCCCTCAATGGCAGACGTTCACTGAGGACAGAACATGTCATGGCAGGTGGGAGACAGGCAACGTGTTCAAAGTGTCCTAATCAGGCTTCAACTTGGATTTGCACCAGCTTGGCTTCGTTAATTGCTTTGACGTTTGGGCTCCACAGGAGTTAAGCGGGATGGTGGAGGACCTTCACGAGTGGATTTCCACAAGTGGTTCTCCACTGGAACGTAAGGAAAACATTGCATTTCCATGAAGATTGTGTGTGTGTGGGAGGACGAATCTTTGCTATTTGAGAATAGTGTGGAATGGGAGAGACTGTGGGCAAACAAAGGAACCACCACTCGCCCCTCCGAAGGGCGGTCTTCATTCCAAGGAGGTGATGGTGCCCTTGTGGTGGATTCAGGAGGGAGTCCTGCACTAGGAGCTGGTTCCGGAAAGCCAGCAGGTTACTCGCAGCAGGTACCGCGCCCTGTCTTCCCAACTGAAAGCTCCGCGTGAGGGAAAGAGTCCGGAGTTTTGTTAGCAGAGGATGCGGAAGGTTAGGATTAGGTGAGAGAGCTCATTTCTCTTTGGTGAGCAGGGAGAACGGTTCCAGCCTGGCTGCGCCATCCTGATTCCGCCACAGTACTCAGAAGACCTTGCTCCTTCCCACGGCCATTTAGTTCGTCTCTCTGAATTTTTCTTTATGGACAGAAATTGCCATTCCCTGGAAGACTGCAGAAGACACCAGGAAGAGTTCTCTGCTCCGAAAGAGAACAATGTTGTGGGACGATGGGATGGTGAGATCGCATGAAGGTGGCAGAGGGCAGTGGAAGAAAACGGTGATGACATTGTGCAGTTGTGTTGTGGGGGGACAGTGAAAAGTGTGCCCGTCATTGCATCTCAGGGTTAAACGCAAAGGAACCCTTCAGCCAGGCCACTAGTAGGATATGCATTGCATCTGTCGGTCTCTGCTGCCATCTCGTGGCCATTTTGGGGAATGACACCTTATTGCAAGTCCGCAGGAAAAGTGTGTATAGTGTATCATCTAGGAATGTGGAATCCAATGCTATTTAGATGCGCATTTCATCACTTTTAAAAATAAGGAATTTTTAGTAACCTTTTTTTTACTGATTTCTAGATTGACTGCAGTTAGTGTCAGCAATATTCTTTACATAATTTCAATTTTTTGAAGTTTGTTGAAACTTGCTTTACAGTACAAAATGATCACTGAAAAAAATGTTCCAAGTGCGCCTCTCTTCTGCCATCTGGTGTTCACGTTGGGAAAACACCTTCGTGCAGATCCGAAGGAAACGTTGGGTATAGTGGGTCATCCCTAAATGTTGAATCCCATTTTGCTGCTTATGGTAAGTTTATTTTTTAAGATTTTATGTACTTATTGTTAGAGAGGGGGAACAGGAGGGAAAAAATAAAGGGACAGAAACATCGATGTGTTGATGTGTGTAAGAGATACATCGTTTGGTTGCCTCTCACACACCCCAAACTGAGTATCTGGCCCACAACCCAGTCATGTGCCCTGACTGGGAATCCAACCATGACTGTTCGGTTCACAAGCCTGTGCTCAGTCTGCTGATCCACTCCAGCCAGGGCTCATGTGAAGTTTTTCATATCTCCATAGGGCTTTTTGGGGGGTGGGGTGGGAGTGGTAAATGAGGTTGCAGGTTTGATCCCTGGTCAAGCCACATGCAAGACTCAAGTGATGGCTCTGACTGGTGTGGCTCAGTGGTCTGGGCATCTGCCTGCAACCAAAGGGTCACCAGTTCCAATCCTAGTCAGAGCACATGCCTGGGTTTGAGGCAGGAGATAGTCAGGAGGAAACTCTGGAGGTGCTCCGGAGCTAAGATAAATGACATCGATACACTACAGAGACCGTATTGTAAGACCAGTAGTTCCTGTTTTCTGGGGTAGTGCTGAGTCATGGTGAATCATAACTGCACCTGCACAGAAGATGCTACATGACCCCTGCTTCATTATAATAGCATTATAATAAGTCAGCCTTGTGGGACCCCCTTCCCTTGTGGTCAATCAAAGAAGATTATGGGAGACTACCTGGGTAGTAGCTTTCAACTAATATAACTACTTGTACATGGGCAATAAAACCTGGCCAAAACTAGCCAAGAAATATTGCCCTGTAAGTACAGAATCCCTCCAGCCTCTGAGATCAATCTCTGCTCCAAGTCAGCCCACTCCCATGTTCTGTGGAGTATACTATTGCTTAATAAATCTTCTCTCTGTCTCTTTGCTATAAACTCTCCGTGTTCTGTTCAATTCTTTGTTTGCGATCATCAAGAACCTGGTTACCTGTGCCCACCTGTGACAGGGTGTGGGCCAGGTTGCCCGTTGGGAGCATGTGAGAGGCAAACAATAGATGTTCCAAATGAAAAAATAAATCAATAAATTAAAAAACTAAACAAAACAAAACACAATTTCTATGTGGATCTGTGTGTATTAATGGACCCTGTGCTCTTTTCTATCTGTCTATTCATAGGGCATTAATCCACTGTTGTAATTACTGTAGCTTCGTAATACAATACACCTTTTAATTTTTCCTTATTTTAACAGGTAAACTTAAATTGAGCTTGTTTTACTTTAAAAAATTTTGCCAAGCCCTGGCCACAGTGGGTCAGGTGGTTGGAGCATTGTCCTGTTAGGTAGGATAGATAGCAAACCCAAGCAAGGAGGAACAGGGAGACCTGTCTCACCCACTGACTCAGCCGTCCTGAGCCTGATCTGATAACAGTGCCAGGTGTTCGGAACATCACAAGAAACAGCATGGTAGCACAGGAGGAGGGAGTCTTTGAAACTCTATGTATTGTTCCCACTGTCTGGGAAAGAAAGTCTTTGAAACTATGTGTTAATTCCAAGGTGTGGTTGGTGGGTGGGAGGGGGTCCACAGAGCCCAAAGAAAAAGCCCACAAACAACTTTGGTTACTTGCCTACCTCTGATCACCATCTGTTTTATGAGGGATTCCCTAATATTTACAGAAAGAGCCCATAAATAACTTTGGGTGAGTGCCCCAACTTTAACTGCCTCCTGTAATGTTTCTGTTTTACAAGAGGAACAGATGGGGTCTGGAGTGAGATAACAATTCAGGCTAACAGACCCCCACACATGCCTGCATTTGGGTAGTCACATCCTCCGTGGAAGCTGGCACCACTTTTATCCACCAATCAATATGTAAGTTCTTCACCCCCATCCTGTCTACATACGTCCTCAGGACCAAGGACCTGAGGCCCTTGCTACCCTTGCCCTTGCCTGTTATCACCCTTACCTTGCCCTGCCCAGAATCTACACCTTTCACACCACCTTGGCAAGGCAAGTTCTTTTCCATGAGAACATATCACTAGTAAACCCTGCTTGCTCACAAATAGACTGGCTGATCTGTAATTCTTTACTGCATCATCAAGAAGAACCAAATTTCTCCCATAAACCAAAAGGTTGTATTTCAAGCTCTAGTCAGGGCACATGCCTAGGTTGCGGGTTCAGTTTCCAGTGGGGACACGTATGAGAGGTAACCCTTTGATGTTTCTCACATCGATGTTTCTCTCCCTCTCTCTCTTCCTCCCTTCCCTTCTCTCTGAAATCAATAAGCATGTCCTCAGATGAGGATTACATTTTTTTTTGCTGATATTTTAATCTAGATCATATTACATTTATAGGTAACTGTGGGAAATTGAGATCATTATATATTTTTCTACCCAAGAACATGCTGTTACTTTCCTGTTGTTCAAGTGTCTTTTCAAACAAAAGATTTTATTTGTTTTTAAAGAGAGGGGGTGGGTGGTAGGAAGAGAGAGAGGGAGAGAAACATTGATTAGTTGTGTCTCACATGTCCTCAACTTGGGACTGAACCCTGAACCCAGGCACGTGCCTCAACTGGAAATTGAACTGGTGACCTTTAGATCTGCGGCATGGAGCCCAAACCACTGAGCTGCTGCAGTCGGTGTTGTTCAAGTGTCTTTTATTGGGTAGCTGGTTATGAGTTGGTTCATGCTGATCTTACACATTCTTACCAGTCTCATTGCTATTGGGTGTTTTTAAAAATTAATGTTTAAAATGTTTAGACTTGCGGCCAAGATGGAGGCGTAGGCGGACACACTGTGCCTCCTCTCACAACCAAAATTAAGGACAACAAATATTTAGAAACAAGAAAACAACCAGAACTTATAGAAAATTGAACTGTATGGAAGTCCAACAACCATTCATCCAGACCGGTAAGAGGGGCAGAGTCGCAGCAGGAAAAAGTGGAGGTGCGGACCCAGGAACGCAAGCAGCAGCGGCTGGCAGTTCCCAGGTGCACAGGCGGTGGCTGGTGGACCCCAGGCACAGGGGGGCAACTGTGCAGACCCAGTGAGGCCGCACAAGGTGGCTGGCTGACCAGGTGGTCCCACATTTGCATGAGCAGACGGTCCAGGCAGAGGGGAAGTGGCAGAAGGGACTGAATCCAGGAGAGAGCTGAGCAGGCGCCATTGTTCCCTCTCAGACCCCGCCCCCACATACAGCGTCACAACCCAGCGACTGGGCTGCCCTGCCCTGAGGAACAACTCAGGCTCCACCCCTCACTACGTAACAGCCGAGACCAGACTAAAACCAAAACAAAACCAAAAAAAGACGACCAAAAATGGCTCAAACCGGAGAGCAAATGAAAGCCCCAGAGCCAATTCCTCTAAGCTGTGAAGAAATAGCCAACCTATCAGATGCACAGTTCAAAGCGCTGGTCATCAAGATGCTCACAGAATTGGTTGATTTTGCTCACAAATTAGATGAAAAAATGCAGGCTACAATACGTGAAATGAAGGAAGACACATGGGGAACTGATAGAGATGGAAGAAAACTGGGACTCAAATCAATGGAGTGGACCAGAAGGAAGAAACTAACAACCAAACAGAAAACGAGGAAGAAACAAGAATTCAAAAAAAATGAGGAGAGGCTTAGGAACATCTGGGACATCGTTAAACGTCCCAACATCTGAATTATAGGAGTCCCAGAAGGGGAAGAAGAAAAGCAACAAGTGGAAAGCTTATTCGAACAAATAATAAAGGAGAACTTCCCCAATCTGGCGAAGGAAATAGACTACTCCAGGAACTCCAGGAAGCTCAGAGAGTCCCAAGGAAGTTGGACCCCAGGAGGAACACACCAAGGCACATGATAATTACATTAGCCAAGATTAAAATGAAGGAGAGAATTCTAGAAGCAGCAAGGGATAAGGGGACAGTCACCTACAAAGGAGTTCCCATCAGACTGTCAGCTGATTTCTCAAAAGAGACTTTCCAGGCAAGAAGGGGCTGAAAAGAAATATTTGAAATCCTGAAAAGCAGGGACCTACATCCAATATTGCTGTATCCAGCAAAGCTGTCATTTAGAATGGAAGGGCAGATAAAGCGCTTCTCAGATAAGGTCAAGTTCAAGGAGTTCATCATCATCAAGCCCTTACTATATGAAATGTTAAAGGGACTTATCTAAGAAAAAGAAGATAAAAATAGGACAGTGAAAAGACAGCAAACTCACAGCTATTAAGAACCACACCTAAAACAAAAGCAAACTAAGCAAACAGCTAGAACAGGAACAGAACCACAGAAATGGAGATCATATGGAGTGTTGGCAACTGGGAGGAGGAGAGAGGGGGAAAAGGTACAAAGAATAAGTAGCATAGATGGTGGGTAGAAAATAGACGGGGAGGGCAAGAATAGTGTGGGAAATGTAGAAGCTAAAGAACTTATGACACATGGACATGAAGTAAAGGGGGGATGTGGGTGGGAGGGGGTGTGCAGGGTGGAGGGGAATGATGGGGGAGAAACGAGACAACTGTAATAGCATAATCAATAAAATATATTAAAAAATTATATGTTTAACTTACTATTTTGTATATATAGGATATTTAATTATGCATGCAATTTATCCTACACATTACTTAATTCTATTATTTGTAATGTAAGAGTTGATTCTAATGAGTTTCAAAGTAAGTAAGCTATCATGTAATAATTATCACATTATTTTAGTTATATATAACATAAAAATAGCTAAAGCTTGACAGAAAACATGAAGAAATAAGATAATGTGAAGGGTTAGAAAAAATAATTTTTGTTAGTTGTAAGTTTATTAGTGACTAAATAAAGTAGTAACAGCATTCTTAGCATTGTAAATGACTTAGGGCCTAGATGCATGGTGTTCTAGTACTCAGAAATCAGAAGTATCTTGTAAGCGAAATTGTGCTCCATGTAGATAATCTAGGGAACTTACAATATGGCAAATGTCCACATTTTCAAGAGGGAAATTTTAGATGGTGAATTCTGGGAACTAAAAGACTAAGATTATTGATTCTAGTTACATTGTAGAACAGCTATTGAAGAGTGATGTATGGGCAATGAGAAGAAGCAGTGACCCTGAGATGTGTGCCGTGGAGTTTCACAGTGTGGTTCTGTCTCCTAAGGTGTCAGACCTTTTTGCCTCCTGACTTTTTGTGGGTGTCTTTTCAGTCTAGGACACTCGCTAATCTTTGCAAGATGGCAAGTTGTTGTTGTTGTTGTTGTTGTTGTTGTTGTTGTCATTCTTTAGGTCTCAGTTTGTAGGCTGTCTGTGAAAAGAGAGAGGCACTGTTTCAAATGTAGGGAGCAAAGTGCTGTGCGGTTTCCATTCTCCTGGACTCTTCATTGAGTTCCACGCAGAGCAGGGCTTCTCATTCTCAGCATTGCTAAGCAGGATCGGTAGCAAACCAAGGTGGGGAGGGGAGGAGGGGCACATCCCACCCAGTAACTCATCAGTCCTAAGCGGGGTCAGGTAAGGTTTTCAGAGGTTCCTAGGTCACAAGAGAGACCAGGATGAGCCCACCAGCAGCTGGAGGAGAGCCTTTGAAATTCTATGTACCATTTTCTCTATCTGGGAAAGGAAGCCTTTGAAACTGTTAACCCCAAGGTCGGGACAAGGGCTGGGAGAAGGGCTGCAGAGGGGAAGCCTGGAGGCTTGCTGCAAACAGCAAAGCCCTGAAACCCCAGCAGGTGGGGCACTCAGACTACCTGGGTGCAACCTTGCAGGTTCCTATCAAGTACATTTTGCAAAAAAACCTGCTACCTCACTTTCACTGTGCTTATTGTCCCTTGATTGAATCCATTCCTTCGAGCAGGACAAGAACCAAGGAGGGGAAGTCCCTTAACTCTCCTAACTTGGGTCTTCCCAGTAACAGTACTGCTGACCTTTTGGGCCAAGAATTCTTTCTCCTGGGTTTTTTTTTTTTCCCCCTGCATTGTAGATGCTTGTTAGCATGCATTACCTCTATTCACTGTTAGCCAGTAACACCCTCCCTCACCTCCACCCTCGTGACAATGTGAAATGTGTCCCTGCTTCACATAATGTCCCCCTGGGGGCAAAATCACCTGTGCTTGAGAACTACTGACCTTGACTGTTTGTGGAACCTGAGTGATCTGACTGTGGTGCGCAGTATTCTTATTATTATCCAGTTGAAGTTACTTCTAACTCCAATTGTGATTTGTTTTGGGGGGTTGTTTAGAAGTGTATTTTATAACTTACAAATAAAAGGACTTTCCAGTGCCCTCTGTTTCTGATTTCTAGATTATTAGCAGTAAGAGCAAGTAACATATCCTACATAATTTCATTGAATTGAAATTTTGTGGATCTTTCTTGCAGGTTCCAACAAATAGCACAGTATGGCTAATTATTTCAATTTATTTATTATATTTTTGCTGTTTGTAGTCCAAAATTATAACCATAGGCATTTAGAGTTGTCACAGGTGGGCACAGGTAACCAGGTTGTTGGTGATCGTGGACAAAGAATTGGACTGAACACACAGAGTTTATAGCAGACAGAGAGACAGCAGAATTTATTAAGTGATAATACACTCCACAGAACATGGGAGCAGGTCAACTCTGAGCACAGATTGACCTCAGAGGCTGGGGGGATTCTGTTCTTATAGGGCGGATATTTCCTGGCTAGTTTTGGTGGGCTTTTATTGCACATGTACAAATAGTTGTATTAGTTTAAAGCTATTGAGCATGTGGTCTCCCAAGATTTTCTTTGATTGGACACTGGAGAAGGGGGTTGCACAATGTTAATTTATTATAATGCTATTATAATGAAGCAGGGTTCAGCAGCATCTTCTGTGCAGATGCATTCATGAGTCACCATGATTCAGTGCTTTTCCGGAAAGCAGGAACAACCGGTCTTAGAACAGGGTCTCTGTCCTGTATGGATGTCCTTTATCTTAGCCCTGGGGCACCTCTGGAGTTTCCTCCTTCCTGACTATTTCCTGCCTCAGAGTTATACAAATGACACTTACAAAGAAAACCCCCCCCCAAAATACCAAGACACCCAAGTGAGATGCTTGGCAGAGACAAACCACAGTCAGGGGCGTTGGCAGGGGCAGGACTGGGAGCCGGGGGTCAGGGGCTGGGTGGCTCCTGACAGGCTCCTAGCTGACAGGCAGCTTCATCCCATCCCAAGACCCAGAGTCCAGTCAGACAGGCAGCACCGATCCTGCCTGCAGGAGCCGAACACCTTGCAGCCCTGATCCCAGGTGCTTCGCTGGCAGGAGGAGCAGGAGGAGGCAGTGGCCGTGAGAGGCTGTGCCAAGACTGCAGACCCTCAGGCCCTGATTCTGGCTGTCAGCCTTGCAGGGAGGGGAGTGGAGCCAGAAGACAGGCCTGGAGTGTCTCCTGCTGTCTGTCCCCCACCACCACTACCTCCCTGTTACAGGCCCTCTGACTTTGTTTCTGAGGGGAGCAAATTTCTTTTTTTTAAAATATATTTTATTGATTATGCTATTATAGTTGTCCCATTCCCCCCTTCATTCCCCTCCACCCTGCACACCCCTTCCCACCCACATTCCCCCCTTTAGTTCTTGTCCATGTGTCATAAGTTCTTTAGCTTCTACATTTCCCACACTGTTCTTGCCCTCCCCCTGTCTATTTTCTACCCACCGTCTATACTACTCATTCTCTGCACCTTTTCCCCCTCTCTCCTCCCACTCCCCTGTTGCTAACCCTCCATGTGATCTCCATTTCTGTGGTTCTGTTCCTGTTCTAGTTGTTTGCTTTTGTTTTAGGTGTGCTTGTTAATACCTGTGAGTTTGCTGTCTTTTTACTGTTCATATTTTTAATTTTCTTTTTCTTAGATAAGTCCTTTTAACATTTCATATAATAAGGGCTTGGTGATGATGAACTCCTTTAACTTGACCTTATCTGAGAAGCACTTTATCTGCCCTCCCATTCTAAATGACAGCTTTGCTGGATAGAGCAATCTTGGCTGTAGGTCCTTGCCTTTCATGACTTGGAATACTTCTTCCCAGTCCCTTCTTGTCTGGAAGGTCTCTTTTGAGAAATCAGCTGACAGTCTGATGGGAACTCCTTTGTAGGTGACTGTCCCCTTATCCCTTGCTGCTTCTAGAATTCTCTCCTTGATTTTAATATTGGCTAATGTAATTATGATGTGCCTTGGTGTGTGCTTCCTTGGGTCCAACTTCTTTGGGACTCTCTGAACTTCCTGGACTAACTGGAATTCTATTTCCTTTGTGAGATTGGGGAAGTTCTCTTTTATTATTTGTTCAAATCAGTTTTCCACTTGTTGCTCTTCTTCTTCCCCTTCTGTAATTCGGATGTTAGGACATTTAATGATGTCCTGGAGGTTCCTAAGCCTCTCCTCGTTTTTTTGAATTCTTGTTGTTTCATTCCTTTCTGATTGAATGTTTCTTTCTTCCTTCTGGTCCACAGTGTTTATGAGAGTCCCAGTTTCCTTCCTATCACTATTGGTTCCCTGTACACTTTCCTTCATTTCACTTAGCATAACCTCATTTTTTCATCTAATTTGCGACCAGAATCAACCAATTCTGTGAGAATCCTGATCACCAGGGCTTTGAACTGTGCATCTGATAGGTTGGCTAGCTCTTGGTTGCTTAGATGAATTGGCTCTTGGGCTTTGATCCGTTCTCCTGTTTCAGCCATTTTTTTTGTTTTTTGTTTTGTTTGGTTTGGTTTGGTTTGGTCTGGTTGAGGGTGTTACATAGTGAGGGGTGGAGCCTTAGGTGTTCCCCAGGGTAGGGCAGCCCAGTCCCTGAGTTGTGATGCTGTATGTGGAGGTGGGGTCCGAGAGGGAACAATGGCGCTTGCTCCACTCTCTCGTATTTCAGTCCCTTTCACCGCTTCCCACAAGCAAATTGGGCCCTTCTGGTGCTGATTCCTGGGTGGATGGGCTTGTGTACATTCTAGGACCCTGTGGATCTCCCCAACAAACTTTCCCGTGAGGCTGGGAGTCTCTCCTGGGACCTCAACCCCAAGAAGTTTTTTCAGTCAGTACTTTTAGGCTTTATTTCCTGGTGCTGGGGGCCTGGGTTGTGCAGTCTGTCTCACTCCCAGTTTTCGCCTGGATTATCTGCATGGAACGTGGGACCAACTGGTCACCCAACTGCTTTGCGTGCCTCACTGGGTCTGCCTGTTGCCACCCCACAGCCAGGGTCCACCAACCTCCACTTTTTCCTGCCACGACTCCTGTCCACCGGCCACTGACTCTGCCCCTCTTACCGGTCTGGATGAATGGTTGTTGGACTTCTGTATAGTTCAATTTTCTTTTTTTTTTCTTTTTTTAATACATTTTATTGATTATGCTATTACAGTTGTCCCGTTTCTCCCCCATCATTCCCCCCACCCTGCACACCCTCTCCCACCCACATTCCCCCCTTTAGTTCATGTCCTTGTGTCATAAGTTCTTTAGCTTCTACATTTCCCATACTATTCTTACCCTGCCCCTGTCTATTTTCTACCCACTATCTATGCTACTCATTCTCTGTACCTTCCCCCCCTCCTCCCACGCCCCTGTTGCTAACCCTCCATATGATCTCCATTTCTGTGGTTCTGTTCCTGTTCTAGCTGTTTGCTTAGTTTGCTTTTGTTTTAGGCATGGTTCTTAATAGCTATGAGTTTGCTGTCTTTTCATTGTCATATTTTTGATCTTCTTTTTCTTAGATAAGTCCCTTTAACATTTCATATAATAAGAGCTTGGTGATGATGAACTCCTTGAACTTATCCTTATCTGAGAAGCACTTTATCTGTCCTTCCATTCTAAATGACAGCTTTGCTGGAAAGAGCAATTTTGGATGTAGGTCCCTGCTTTTCAAGATTTCAAATATTTCTTTCCAGCCCCTTCTTGCCTGGAAGGTCTCTTTTGAGAAATCAGCTGACAGTCTGATGGGAACTCCTTTGTAGATGACTGTCCCCTTATCCCTTGCTGTTTCTAGAATTCTCTGCTTCATTTTAATCTTGGCTAATGTAATTACAATGTGCTTTGATGTGTTCCTCCTGGGGTCCAACTTCTTTGGGACTCTCTGAGCTTCCTGGACGTCCTGGTAGTCTATTTCCTTTGCTATATTGGGGAAGTTATCCTTTATTATTTGTTCAAATAAGTTTTCTACTTGTTGCTCTTCTTCCCCTTCTGGGACCCCTATAATTCGGATGTTGGGACATTTAACGATGTCCCGGAAGTTCCTAAGCCTCTCCTCCTTTTTTTGAATTCTTGTTTCTTCCTCGTTTTCTGTTTGGTTGTTAATTTCTTCCTTCTGGTCCACTCCATTGATTTGAGTCCCAGTTTTCCTTCCATCTCTATCGGTTCCCCATGCGTCTTCCTTCATTTCATGTATTGTAGCCTGCATTTTCTCATCTAATTTATGAGCAAAATCAACCAATTCTGTGAGCATCTTGATGACCAGTGCTTTGAACTGTGCATCTGATAGGTTGGCTATCTCTTTGTTGCTTAGAGGAATTGACTCCGGGGTTTTCATTTTTTCTCCGGTTTGAGCCATTTTTGGTGGGTTTTTTTGTTTTGTTTTGTTTTGGTTTTAGTCTGGTCGCAGCTATTACGTATGAGGGGTGGAGCCTGAGTTGTTCCTCAGGGCGGGGCAGCCCAGTCGCTGGGTTGTGATGCTGTTGGTGGGGGCAGGGTCCGAGAGGGAAGAATGGAGCCTGTTCTGCTCTCTTCTGGACTCCGGTCCCTTCCGCTGCTTCCCCTTCGCCTGGATTATCTGCGCACAGGCTCGTGCTGTTACGTAGTAAGGGGTGGAGCCTCAGGCGCTCCCCAGTGTGGGGCAGCCCAGTCGTTCGGTTGTGACGCTGTATGTGGGGGCGGGGTCTGAGAGGGAACAATGGCGCCTGCTCCGCTCTCTCCTGATTTCAGTCCCTTTCGCCACTTCCCCTCTGCCTGGACCATCTGCATGCGTGAATGTGGGACCCCCTGGTCAGCCAGCCGCCTTGTGCGTCCTCACTGGGTCTGCGCAGTTGCCCCCCTGTGCCCGGGGTCCGCCAGCCACTGCCTGTGCACGTGGGAACTGCGAGCCGCTGCTACTTGCTTTCCTGGGTCCACACCTCCACTTTTTCCTACCTCGACTCCGCCCCTCTTACCGGTCTGGATGAATGGTTGTTGGACTTCTGTACAGTTCAATTTTCTATAAGTTCTGGTTGTTTTCTTGTTTCTAAATATTTGTTGTCCTTAATTTTGGTTGTGAGAGGAGGCACAGTGTGTCCACTTATGCCTCCATCTTGGCCAGAAGTGGGAGCAAATTTCTCTGTCCTGAGCCAGGCCTGTGCAATCTTAAGTAGAGCCCAGCAGGAATTCCCGACAGCCTCAGGTGAGATCCCGACATCCGCCTGTCACCTTGGGGGCAGAGCTGGGTTTACTGCTCAGGACAATTTAGATGAGAGTAGTGTCCTGATGTGCCTTCACATTTCTGTCACTGGGAATCAGGGCACAAACCCCTACCATTTTCTATCTGTGTCCTGGTGATGCGGACCCCACCCTGTGTGGTCCGTGTGTTGTAGCTTCGAAGAACAAATTCACATGGACTACAGAAGTCCCGTGGAGAAAAAGGGATGGCATGGCTGCTCTGTAAGTGAGAGAGAGGGCCCAACCCCTGCCTGGACAGGCTTTTAGTGCTTTTCTGGGTACATTACATTGAGGATGCTGGTCATTTACTATGCACAGGTTTGCTGTAGGTGATTACCTTTTACAGATAACAAAGGAAAGAATGTTGCTAATTACTTCAAAGAGAAGAATGTTGCAGATCAAGGGGAAAAGTGGTTGAACCAGTTACACTCCATACTTGGGAGGTTTTGCACAGATTTTAGGAAGTTAAACATGCTGCCTTAATCCAAGGTGAGGGACTTTTTAAAAAAATATATTTTGTTGATTAAACATGCTATTGTAATATGCTATTACAGTTGTCCCATTTCTGTCCCATCATTCCCCTCCACCCTGCACACCCTCTCCCACCCACATCCCCCATTTAGTTCATGTCCATGTGTCATAAGTTCTTTAGCGTCTACATTTCCCACACTATTCTTGCCCTCCCCCTGTCTATTTTCTACCCACTGTCTATGCTACTTATTCTCTGTACCTTTTCCCACTCTCTTCCTCCCACTCCTCTGTTGCTAACCCTCCGTATGATCTCCATTTCTGTGGTTCCGTTCCTGTTCTAGCTGTTTGCTTTTGTTTTAGGTGCAGTTGTTAATAGTTGTGAGTTTGCTGTCTTTTCACTGTCATATTTTTTATCTTTTTCTTAGATAAGTCCCTTCAACATTTCATATAATAAGAGCTTGGTGATGATGAACTCCTTTAACTTGACCTTATCTGAGAAGCAGTTTATGTTCCCTTCCATTCTAAATGACAGCTTTGCTGGATAGAACAATTTTGGATGTAGGTCCCTGCCTTTCAAGACTTCAAATATTTCTTTCCAGCCCCTTCTTGCATGGAAGGTCTCTTTTGAGAAATTAGCTGACAGTCTGATGGGAACTCCTTTGTAGGTGACTGTCCCCTTATCCCTTGCTGCTTCTAGAATTCTCTCCTTCATTTGAATCTTCGCTAGTGTAATTATGATATGCCTTGGTGTGTTCCTCCTTGAGTCTAACTTCTTTGGGACTCTCTGAGCTTCCTGGACTTCCTGGTAGTCTATTTCCTTTGCCACATTGGGGAAGTTCTCCTTTACGATTTGTTCAAATAATTTTTCCACTTGTTGCTCTTCTTCTTCCCCTTCTGGTACCCCTATAATTTCGATGTTGGGACATTTAACGATATCCCAGAGGTTCCTAAGCCTCTCCTTATTTTTTTGAATTCTTGTTTCTTCCTTGTTTTCTGTTCAGTTGTTTGTTTCTTCCTTCTGGTCCACTCCATTGATTTGAGTCCCAGTTTTCCTCCCATCTCTATTGGTTCCCCATGCGTCTTCCTTCATTTCATGTATTGTAGCCTGCATTTTTTCATCTAATTTGTGAGCAAAATCAACCAATTCTGTGAGCATCGTGATCACCAGTGCTTTGAACTGTGCATCTGATAGGTTGGCTATCTCTTCATGGCTTAGAGGAACTGGCTCTGCGTCTTTGATTTGTTCTCTGGTTTGAGCCATTTTTGGTGTTTTTTTGTTTGTTTGTTTTGTTTTGGTTTTGGTCTGGTTGCAGCTGTTATGTAGTGAGGGGTGGAGCCTTAGGTGTTCCCCAGTGTGGGGCAGCCCAGTTGCTGAGTTGTGACGTTGTTTGTGGGGGCGGGGTCTGAGAGGGAACAATGGCGCCTGCTCAGCTCTCTCCTGGATTCAGTCCCTTCTGCCACTTTCCCTTTGCCTGGACCGTCTGCATGCGGGAATGTGGGACCACCTGGTCAGCCAGCTGCGTTGTGCGGTCTTACTGGGTCCGCACAGTTGCCACCCTGTGCCCGGGGTCCGCCAGCTGCCGCCTGTGGGCTCAGAGTTCGCCCGCTGCCGCCTGTGCACCTGGGAACTGCTAGCCGCTGCTGCCTGCGTTCCCGGGTCCGCACCTCCACTTTTTTCTGCCATGACTCTGCCCCTCTTACCGGTCTGGATGAATGGTTGTTGGACTTCCGTACAGTTCAATTTTCTATGAGTTCTGGTTGTTTTCTCATTTCTAAATATTTGTTGTCCTTAATTTTGGTTGTGAGAGGAGGCACTGTGTGTCCACCTATGCCTCCATCTTGGCCAGAAGTCCCAAGGTGAGGGACTTTTAACCAAAGCAAGCCTCATAGCAGCCTAGGTACAATGTAGGCCTGATTCCCCACAGGAAAACCTATCCATGGGTGTGGGTCCTGTGTGCCAACCTCACTCCCCACTGACCTTTCCAGGTAGGGGCTGGGCTACATTCCCCACGCCACATCGAACAGTTCCCTACATCCTGGCATCTCTGTCTTGGAATCAAAGGACACAAACTATGGCTTCATCCACAGGGGAGGGCTTCCCAACAGTAACAAGCCCAACAGTAGTGGCCTCCCAGTTGAAAACAAAGTGGCTCCCGCTCTCCTTGCTCCCTGTCTCTGGGACTGGACAAGTGTGATGCTGGAAGTGCAGGAGCCCCTTGCTGCTGAGAGGACAAAATATAGGCCCAGGAAGTCAGAGTAGAAAGACAGCCGAAGCTGTGTGCCTGGTGCTGCTGCCAGGCTGCCTGGCAGCTGGGTCTCTGGGCCTGGACTGTGTGACGGAGCCATAGTGCAGTCGTGCTCTTGAACCATCTTGCTGAGATTTCCCGGCATGTGGCTGAAGGCGTTTCTGCCTCACAGATTTCAGACCATGCAGGTAAAACATGCAGGACACGCTGCCTAGTAACCTGGAGCTGATGGTTCTTCCCAGTCAGGCAAGACCCTGAGCAGAGACCTGAGAACGTGGCTGGTTTGGCTGATGTCTGGACAAGCACCAACCAGAGGGAGGCCCACATGTCATGGTGGCTGGACTGTCACGGAAAGGATGCCTGTGCCCATCCCTGATGCCACTGTGATGGGAATTTGTGGTTGGAGTCAGAGTCCCTCTCCTGACCCTAGAGCAACCACATCTGGATTTTGTCATGGACTCTGCCTGCTTCACTTGTCTCCCCATTCACATCGCTGCCCAGGCCAGAGATGGCTGCCCTTGCCCTGGGACAGAGAGTTGGTCAGTGTGTCCCAATGAGGCCCAGAGGGTTCTAACGAGCCTCTCATGGTGAGCCAGGCAACACCATGGCTCAACACAGTGACACATGAGCCACCAGGGAACACAGTTCACGGGATGTGCACTGGCCCCTGCTGGATCGGGTAAGGCTGGAGACGGGAGGGTGGCTGTTGCTGTCAGTGAGTGTGAGTCCAGCTGTCACTGCAGAATTTAACTTGTCACCTTGGAGGCCATCACCTCGAACCGTTGGGCTGTACATGGGCACGCTCTGCAGACAGACACGCGGTGCTCTGCTCTGGGGATCAGAGGCAGGTTGGGCTCATCTACCCAGCGCCACCCAGAAAGTAGATGAAGAACCCCTGAGGCACCCACCTAGAAAGACCATCCTCTCCATTAAACAACCAGCTTCTGGGCAAGGGCAAGAGACTCAGCATCTAGCAGATGTCAGGCTGCAGTCACTTCTTGGAACCTCCACTTCAAAACACAGATGGTGGCTGCCAGCCACTGGCAGGTGGGCGGTGGGGCGGGGGTTGTGTAAACACCCAGCTCCCTGCACAAGGTGGTCTGAGATTGTGTGAACTATGTGAGCAAGGCTGAAGGAAAAGTTTCTTTTTCCAACTTAGCTTTGAGAACCACGCACTGTTTTGACAACACAGATCAGGTTGGTTGTGTGGAGGGAGTGTACAAGGACAGCAGTGACAGCAAGTGCATTTGGGGGACACCTTGGAGGCTGGCAGCTACACTAGGAATGTGGTTTGCTGCTGGAGGGAGAGGAAACAGACCTCTCCATTCATCTTGAACCACTAAGCCTTCTGGGTGAACTCCAGGGTCTGTCTTGGTATAGGGGGATGGTGAGCATCACGTGGCAGTGTGTGGGTTCCCCTCCCCACTGTATTCAGTGCCAGCCCCTCTGCCAGCATTACACCAGGACTGTCCCTCTCCCATGGCCCATGCTGAAAGCCACAGAATATTGAGTTTATGGTGTTCTCTGGGCTGTGCTGGTGGGGGAGAAACAGGGGAAACAAAACCCAAGAAAGACACCTTCCTTTAAAAAAGCATAAGACAAAGTAATAGTGGATATTTATTATTGAAATCCACAGTTTATGTAGACACTCTTCTTCATAAGCCTGGCTCTGGGAGGACAGAAAGGTCCTCGTTCCAGGTCATGGGGGTGGGTGTCCCCCTTTCGTGAACCCACCCCAGCAGGAACAGGGTGGATCATGCTTAGGTCTCCCTCATGCAGGAGGGTATGATGGGGTCCTCACTAATTGTTCACCATCTCTCTGTATTAAACTCAGCTCTGGTTCTAACAAAAGTGTGACCTCTGGGAGCTGTTAGCACCCTTGCTGTGTAGATGTAGATGTTTACCCTGTTCTCACCCTGAGTCTCGCTGGACTCCCACCCATTGGGTCCATGGGAATTTTGTGCTCTTGGGCCATTGTGGACATTAATTGTGAATGGATGGCCAGGAATGACCAACATTGTGCATGTCCATTACCCCATCAGACTTCACAAACAAAAGTTTAAAGATAAAATAAGTACTAATTTCAAGATGGTGTTAGTGGTGTATTAAACCCTGTGGGGCCCAGGTACAAGGAAAGTGCATTACAGAAGCTGCTGTGTTGTGGGCTTCATGAATGCCATATGCAGATTGGGTGCACCTGTCACAGGAGAAACTCGATTCTTCTTGCCATTGCAGTCAAGGATTACAGATCAGCATGTGTTATTAGTGGGCAAGCAGGGTTTGTTAGTGATATAGTCTCATGGAAGAGGACAGGTCTTGCTGAGGTGGTGGTGCGGGGGGCAGGGGGAGGCAAGAGCACCAGGTCCTTTGTCCTGAGGACTTATATAGTTGGTGAGATGGAGGTAAAGAAGTTACATATTGATTGACGGGTAAAAGTGGTGCCGGCTTCCATGGGGGATTTGACTACCCACATGTAGGAATGTGTGGGGGTCATTAGCCTGAATCCTTATCTAACTTCAGACCCCAGTTGGTCATCTTGTAAAATAGATACAAGAGAGTTAAAGTTGAGGCAGGTACCCAAAGTTATCTATGGGCTCTTTCTGTAAGCACTAGGGACCCTCTTATAAAACATAGTGGCCAAAGGAAAGCTATTAGCCAATTTTTTTATGGGTCCTTACCTTGAGTGCTGTGGACCCCCTCCCATTTTCTAGGGCTTGGGATGAAGTTTCAAAGCCTTTCTTTCCCAGATGGTGAAAATGATACCTAAAATTTCACTGTGTCAGCATGGTGTTTCTTGTGATGTTGGGACATGTGGCAATGGAAATGGACCAGGCTCAGGACTGCTGAGTGAGTGGGTGAGACATGTCTTCTTCATCCTCCCTGCCTTGGCTTACCATCTCTCCTACCTAACATACTAGTGCAGGCAGGTGCTGTTCCTAGTGTCGGTTCTCAGCAAGGGGTGGGCTAGGGTCTTGTTTCACAGGCCACTCTCAGTACCACCTGCCTGTGCTGAGGAGGCTCTGAGGGTGCGCAGGGGTAGTGGGAGGGGGGTGACCCAGAGGGAAGCACATCCCCTACCTCAGGCCTTCTTCTCAGGGCAGCAGAGTCTATGTGGGGAAAGCAGTGCAGTCTGCTCCAATTCTGAATTTGGCTACAGACCCCTACCCTGTCCTTATCTGCCTTTGTTTAGCACTAAAGACCCAGAACACATGGGCACTGAAAGCTGTTCAGCAGGACTTGCGATCTCAGTGATTCTCTTGCCAGATTCTGTCTGTGCTGACTCAACTTTGCATGTCAAACAGAAAGGCTGGAGTTCCCATTTCCATTGCACAGACAAGGAAGCAGGCAGAGAGAAGTTGAGAATCTTGCCTTAGGTCACACAGCTGGAGGAAACAGAGCTGAGACTCACACCCACTATGGACTGATGTGGAATCTGAACGCTGTGCACCAGGAAATGCTGACCCCAAAGGGGCAGCAAGGAGAGTGAGGAAGACGAGGTGCCCCGACTGAGCCAGGCTCACGTTCGTGCACAAACATACATCCTTCCCTGCTGTTCACCTCTGAGGCTCCAGAGGTTGTAGGAAACTAGGAGAGCCAAGAGAAGCGAAGGGAGGAGGGTAGGGAGCCTGTTAGGAGAAAAGACCCTGTTCCCAGGAGTCCTGGGAATTCCCTTCCCTGGTGATTCGATCTCAAATCCCTTTCTCTGGGAGGTAACCAAAGTAGATTGGCTAAAGACTCACACATTTGCAGGAGTTGAATTTCTGTGGCTGACAGTGAATTATTTGTGGTTCTTCCCAAACTCTCTGCTTTCAGTGATGGGGGAATGAGGGATATGGGCTTCATATTTGTATGGAGACAAAACTTGATAGAATAGGACATCAAAAAACCATGAAGGAGATTGGTGCTAACATCCCCATATCACTCATGGAACTGTTTGTCCATCTCATCTCTTGTCATGAAACTGGAGGGTTTGATTAACCAGTTACTTCTGTACTAATTACAATCTTGGGGAGAGTAAGGGGCTCTAGAATTCCTATGGCTATTGATACGCAATTTAATGCTAATAACTCACCCAGTAGACCCACAAACATAGGGCTTGTCCCCTGAGTGCATCTTCTGGTGTCTGATGAGACCTGACTTGCGTGTAAAGCCTCAACTTCACTCCTTGCAAACATAGGGCTTTTCCCCTGAGTGTGTCCTCTGGTGTGTGATGAGATGTGACTTGGCTATAAAGCCTCGCCCGCATTCTCTGCAAACATAGGGTTTGTCCCCTGAGTGTGTCCTCTGGTGTATGATCACAAGACTTGACTTGCATGTAAAGCCTCACCCGCACTCCCTGCAAACATAGGGCATCTCCCCAGAGTGTGTCCTCTGGTGTCTGATGAGACCTGACTTGCAAGTAAAGCCTCTCCCGCACTCCCTGCAAACATAGGGCTTCTCCCCAGAGTGTGTTCTCTGGTGTCTGATGAGACCTGACTTGCATGTAAAGCCTCGCCACACTCCCTGCAAACATAGGGCTTCTCTCCAGAGTGTGTCCTCTGGTGTGTTATGTGACTTGGATATAAAGCCTTGCCCACACTCCCTACAAACACAGGGCTTCTCCCCTGAATGTGTCCTCTGGTGTGTGATGAGATGTGACGTGCATGTAAAGCCTCTCCCGCACTACCTGCAAACATAGGGCTTGTCCTCAGAGTGTGTCCTCTGGTGTGTGATGAGGGCTGACTTGCGTGTAAAGCCTCGCCCGCACTCCCTGCAAACATAGGGCTTCTCCCCAGAGTGTGTCCTCTGGTGTGTGATGAGATTTGACTGCTGTGTAAAGCCTCTCCCGCACTCCCTGCAAACACAGGGCTTCTCCCCAGAGTGTGTCCTCTGGTGTGTGATGAGATGTGACTGCTGTGTAAAGCCTCTCCCGCACTCCCTGCAAACACAGGGCTTCTCCCCAGAGTGTGTCCTCTGGTGTATGATGAGACCTGACCTGCAAGTAAAGCCTCTCCCGCACTCCCTGCAAACATAGGGCTTCTCCCCAGAGTGTGTCCTCTGGTGTATAATGAGATGTGACTTGCAAGTAAAGCCTCTCCCGCACTCCCTGCAAACATAGGGCTTCTCCCCAGAGTGTGTCCTCTGGTGTGCGATGAGATATGACTTGCGTGTAAAGCCTCGCTCGCACTCCCTGCAAACATAGGGCTTCTCCCCAGAGTGTGTCCTCTGGTGTGCGATGAGATGTGACTTGGCTGTAAAGCCTCGCTTGCACTCCCTGCAAACATAGGGCTTCTCCCCAGAGTGTGTACTCTGGTGTGCGATGAGATTTGACTGCTGTGTAAAGCCTCTCCCGCACTCCCTGCAAACATAGGGCTTCTCCCCTGAGTGTGTCCTCTGGTGTCTGATGAGACCTGACTTGCAAGTAAAGCCTCTCCCGCACTCCCTGCAAACATAGGGCTTCTCCCCAGAGTGTGTCCTCTGGTGTCTGATGAGATATGACTGCTGTGTAAAGCCTCTCCCGCACTCCCTGCAAACATAGGGCTTCTCCCCTGAGTGTGTCCTCTGGTGTGTGATGAGACTTGACTTGCATATAAAGCCTCGCCCGCACTCCCTGCAAACATAGGGCTTCTCCCCTGAGTGTGTCCTCTGGTGTATGATGAGATATGACTTGGATGTAAAGCCTCGCCCGCACTCCCTGCAAACATAGGGCTTCTCCCCTGAGTGTGTCCTCTGGTGCATGATGAGACGTGACTTGCAAGTAAAGCCTCGCCCGCACTCCCTGCAAACATAGGGCTTCTCCCCAGAGTGTGTCCTCTGGTGTGCGATGAGAGGTGACTTGGATGTAAAGCCTCGCTTGCACTCCCTGCAAACATAGGGCTTCTCCCCAGAGTGTGTTCTCTGGTGTCTGATGAGACCTGACTTGCAAGTAAAGCCTCGCTTGCACTCCCTGCAAACATAGGGCTTCTCCCCAGAGTGTGTCCTCTGGTGTGTGATGAGATATGACTTGCAAGTAAAGCCTCTCCCGCACTCCCTGCAAACATAGGGCTTCTCCCCAGAGTGTGTCCTCTGGTGTGCGATGAGATATGACTGCTGTGTAAAGCCTCTCCCGCACTCCCTGCAAACATAGGGCTTCTCCCCAGAGTGTGTCCTCTGGTGTCTGATGAGATATGACTTGGATGTAAAGCCTCTCCCGCATTCCCTGCAAACATAGGGCTTCTCCCCTGAGTGTGTCCTCTGGTGTATGATGAGATATGACTTGGATGTAAAGCCTCTCCCGCACTCCCTGCAAACATAGGGCTTCTCCCCAGAGTGTGTACTCTGGTGTGCGATGAGATTTGACTGCTGTGTAAAGCCTCTCCCGCACTCCCTGCAAACATAGGGCTTCTCCCCAGAGTGTGTCCTCTGGTGTGTGATGAGACGTGACTTGCAAGGAAAGCCTCGCCCGCACTCCCTGCAAACATAGGGCTTTTCCCCTGAGTGTGTCCTCTGGTGTATGATGAGATATGACTTGGATGTAAAGCCTCGCCTGCACTCCCTGCAAACATAGGACTTCTCCCCAGAGTGTGTCCTCTGGTGTGTGATGAGATATGACTTCCATGTAAAGCTTTTCCCACACTCCCTGCAAACATAGGGCTTTTCCCCTGGGTGTGTCCTCTGGTTTCTAACGAGATGTGACCCATTATTGAAGCCTTGCCAACACCTTCCATACTTGATTGTTATAATTTTTGACATTCCTAATTTCAGAAATAACTTGCCTGTGTTCTCTGGACTCTCTTTCTGGCCTCTACGTGGCTCTTCCTCTATCATTCTCTCATGGTCACTAGAACTCCTCATTCGCTCTTTGGAAGGTTGGAAAAAGGGTCTTGAGGTTCTCCTCTGCCTGATCTTTTTAAGCAAAGGTTTGGACCTTTCTTTGACCTCTTGACCTTCAGCTTTATCATTCCAGCTGTGTGTACTAGTATGCTGCTGCTGCTGATTCTGATCCTCTGGGCAGGGTACCTCTGCTTGGAGCTGTTTTCTTGCAGGTGTTCCTGGGTGATTCAGAGATGGATGATTGAGTTTCACGTGTTGGCTGAGGAATTTCTGACTGGAGAAGGCCAGAGAGCAGGAGGGACATGGGTGCACCTCTGGCTTTGGCTCTGTTGAAAGGGAAAGGTTTGGTCAGGGCAGATGTGACGAGAAAGCCTGGGCTGTATGATTGGTCTCCTGGTAAGACCTGCCCCATGAATCATTCCTACTGTGGTGACAACGCAAGCTCCATCTCCCACAAAGTGTCCACCTCCCACAAAGTGTCCACTCAGTCTATTTTCCTTTTTATTTTTATGCAGTGCATCTTCCTCAGAAATCCAGAAAGCCCACATCCAGGGTCTTTTCTAATATTGCCCAGATTAGGGTTTTTCGAGGAGCATCACAGGCCATTTTACTCCCAGTGCAGACGGAACTGCAGTGACCTTTCCTTTCTATAGGTATTTTCTAAGTCATGTTAAAGAGGAAAACCAGGACTTCTGGCCAAGATGGAGGCATAGGCGGACACACTGTGCCTCCTCTAACAACCAAAATTAAGGACAACAAATATTTAGAAACGAGAAAACAACCAGAACTTACAGAAAATTGAATTGTACAGAAGTCCAACAACCATTCATCCAGACCGGTAAGAGGGGCAGAGTCTCAGCAGGAGAAAGTGGAGGTACGGACCCGGGAACGCAAGCAGCATCTGCAGGCAGTTCCCAGGTGCACAGGCGGCGGCTGGCGGGCCCCCAGGCCCACAGGCAGCAGCTGGCGAACCCCGGGCACAGGGGGGCAACTGTGCAGACCCAGTGAGGCCGCATAAGGTGGCTGGCTGACCAGGTGGTCTCACATTCACGCACACAGACGGTCTAGGCAGAGGGGAAGTGGCGGAAGGGACTGAATCCAGGAGAGAGTGGAGCAGGCGCCATTGTTCCCTCTCAGACTCCGCCCCCACATACAGCGTCACAACCCAGCGACTGGGCTGCCCCGCACTGGGGAGCGCCAGAGGCTCCACTCTTCACTACGTAACAGTACACGCGCGTGCGCAGATAATCGAGGTGAAGGGGAAGCGGTGGAAAGGGCCGGAGTCCAGGAGAGAGCGGAACAGGCACCATTGTTCCCTCTCAGACCCTGCCCCCACATACAGCGTCACAACCCAGGGACTGGGCTGCCCCGCCCTGAGGAACACCTAAGGCTCCAGTACGTAATAGCCGCAACCAGACTAAAACCAAAACAACAACAACAACAACAACAAAAATCCCATCAAAAATGGCTCAAACCGTAATAGCCGCAACCAGACTAAAACCAAAACAACAACAACAACAACAAAAATCCCACCAAAAATGGCTCAAACCGGAAAACAAATAAAAGCCCCAGAGCCAATTCCTCTAAGCAGTGAAGAGATAGCCAACCTATCAGATGCACAGTTCAAAGCACTGGTCATCAAAATGCTCACAGAATTGGTTGATTTTGCTCATAAACTAGATGAAAAAATGCAGGCTACAATACGTGAAATGAAGGAAGATGCATGGGGAACTCATAGAGATGGAAGGAAAACTGGGACTCAAATCAATGGAGTGGACCAGAAGGAAGAAACTAACAACCAAACAGAAAATGAGAAAGAAACAAGAATTCAAAAAAATGAGGAGAGGCTTAGGAACCTCCGGGACACCGTTAAACGTCCCAACATCCGAATTATAGGGGTCCCAGAAGGGGAAGAAGAATAGCAACAAGTGGAAAACTTATTTGAACAAATAATAAAGGAGAACTTCCCCAATGTGGCAAAGGAAATAGACTACCAGGACGTTCAGGAAGCTCAGAGAGTCCCAAAGAAGTTGGACCCAAGGAGGAACACACCAAGGCACATCGTAATTACATTAGCCAAGATTAAAATGAAGGAGAGAATTCTAGAAGCAGCAAGGGATAAGGGGACAGTCACCTACAAGGGATTTCCCATCAGACTGTCAGCTGATTTCTCAAAAGAGACCTTCCAGGCAAGAAGGGGCTGGAAAGAAATATTTGAAATCTTGAAAAGCAGGGACCTACATTCAAAATTGCTGTATCCAGCAAAGCTGTCATTTAGAATGGAAGGGAACATAAAGTGCTTCTCAGATAAGGTCAAGTTAAAGGAGTTCATCATCACCAAGTTTTTTTTTTTTTTTTTTTTTTAAGGAGAGTTTTATTGCTTTTATTTTTTTTCCTTTTAGATTTTATTTATTTATCTTTAGAGGGGGAGTGAAGGAGAGAGGGAGAGAAACATCAATGTGCGGTTGCCTCTTGTATGTCCCCTGCTGGGAACTGGCCTGGCAACTCAGGCATGTGCCCTGACTGGGAATCGAACCGCGATCCTTCGGTTCACAGGCCCGCGCTCAATCCACTGAGCTACACCAGCCAGGGCATCACCAAGTTTTTATTATATGAAATGTTAAAGGGACTTATCTAAGAAAAAGCAGATAAAAATATGACAGTGAAAAGACAGCAAACTCACAGCTATTAAGAACCACACCTAAAACAAAAGCAAACTAAGCAAACAGCTAGAACAGGAACAGAACCACAGAAATGGAGATCATAGGGAGGGTTAGCAATAGGGGCATGGGAGGAGGAGAGTGGGGGAAAAGGTACAGAGAATGAGTAGCATAGATAGTGGGAAGAAAATAGACAGTGGGAGGGCAAGAATAGTATGGGAAATGTAGAAGCTAAAAAACTTATGACACATGGACATGAACTAAAGGGGGGAATGATGGGGGAGAAATGGGACAACTGTAATAGCATAATCAATAAAACATATTTAAAAAAAAAAAAAGAGGAAAACCACAGGCCCCAACTAGGAATTGCTTCTGTTTTCCAAAACAGTAAAATCAAATGTCCTTCCTGCCCTTGCTTGTGTGGCTCAGTGGATTGAGTGCCAGCCTGCTAAGCAAGGAGTCACAGGTTTGATTCCCAGTCCGGGCACATGCCTGGGTTGTGTGCCATGTCCCCAGCAGGGTGTGTGTGAGGCAACCACACATGGATGTTTCCCTCTTTCTCCACCTTGAAAATCTTTTTTAAAAAAAAGTCCTTCCTCAAGTCTCACACCAAATATTTATGCTTCATCTCATTCAGTGTTAGCACATTTCAAATACACTGAGAGTCCTGTTTCAAAATTTTTCTCCAACCACACTTATTACACTTTTGCTCCTCTCTGGCCAATCCACCAGGCTCTCTCATTTGGAGATGAAGTAATCTCTAAGGAGATTCCCCACTGGGGTTTATTTTCTAAAAATTAACAAAGCATAATCAGAACAGAGAACACACCACTCTATAGCTGATGACGGATGGCACACTTGCACTCAGGAAAGTCCCCAGTGTCTCAACTCGGATCATGGGCACTGCATTTCCGGGCTGCTAAGCATGTATCTGATCTCCATTTTTACCCTCTATGCTGAGAGGAGACCTGAGTGACCCTCAGCCAATTCAACACCCCACCTCTTTTCTTCCCAGCACAAGCTGCTCCTTCTGCCTGGGATCCTCTGCCTGCAGGTATTTTTGTAAATGTTGTCTCCCGAGGGAGCCATTCCTGAATCACCTGCCACACCGCACCTCCCCTCACACGGATCCCTAGGCACTTGTCCTGGATTAGTTTTCTCCAAAGCACTAACCGCTATGTAGTGTCATGTACATGCAAGCACATAGGCCTGGGTTTCCCTCCACCCGTCAGCTCCTCAAGAGTGGTGATTCTGATCCTCATGTTAATCTGCATTTCCAGGTCGCAGGATGCTGTGTGCTACAGGGTAGGATCTCTCATGATAATTCACTGAAATGACTAATGAATGTGCCCTGCCTGAACAGTGTGGCTTGGTGGGTTGGGTGTTGTCTGGGAAACTGAAAGGTTACAAGTTCGATTCCCAGTCAGGGCACATGCCAGGGTTGTGGGCCAGTTGGGGGTGTGTGAGAGACAACTGATTAATGTTTCCCTCTACATTGATTTTTTTCTCCCTCCTTTCCACTCTCTGTAAAAATAAATATTTATAAAAAAAAGACTTGATTTATTTACTTATTTTCAGAAAAGGGGGAAGGGAGGGAGTGAGGGAGAAGGAAACATACATGTGTGGTTGCCTCTCACATGCTGCCTACTGGGGACCTGGCCCAAAACCCAGGCATGTGCCCTCATTGGGAATTGGTGACCCTTTGGTTTGCAGGCTGGCACTCAATCCACTGAGTAACACCAGCCAGGACAAAATCTTTAAAAAAAAAAATGAATGCCTATAAAAAAAGTTTTATTCAGAAGTATCAAGGAAAGTTAAGAAGAAGAAGCTATAAAAATGTCAGAAAAACTGCCTTGGTGAGAGAGCTGGTTAGTGCTTGAAAAAAAAAAATTTTTTTTTTTGCCTCTCAGCCTCACAGCACTAAAAGTGGTTGTATATTTTGTCCCTGAAATATTTTAAAACTAAAAAATATAAAAATTTTGTCTAAGAGTAAAAGGCATATGAATGAATTCTGAATTTCCGAAGCATCTGATTTGAAACTTTTTGATTTTAGAGTGTATTTTTCTCTACCTAAGAGATGGATTATGAATATTTCTATGGAGAATTCCCTCTTTTCTTTCTGTTCTGAAGAACAGTGGTACCCACCTCTTCCGGCCACGAGCTCTCTCTTCCACTTGCTGCCCCACTTGCTGCCCAGCTCCTGGCCATACTCGTCCCCATACCAGACCAGCAGCTCACAGCCTGGCCTGACGATCCGGCAGGTTCGGTAGAAAATCTGTCTGCGGTATTGAACAGCCACCAGGTTCTGCTCTTCATCATCCCGGGCACAGTTCACATACCTGGGATCGAGGCAGAGGAAGGGAAAGAAAACCACAGTAATGAGTTCCCACTACCTGTTACATCCATGTCCAGCTCCTCACTGATTCTTAAGGCCATCAGGCTCTGATGTTGCCCACTGCCCCTAATGCTCCCAGGGAACCTTCTGTTTGGTGTCTCAGAGTCTGTCAGCATGTCCTGTGAATGCCTATCTCCAAGTCCTCCTTGTAGTGGTAATGCTGCCTAATACCACTTTCTAAAATCCAGTTCTAGACTTAACCTTCACCCTGATTGGCCATAATATCCAGTGATTTTTGGCTTCTCCAAACTCCAAATCAAGTTGTCTCATACCACAGAACCTGGTGCTTGATTTAGGGCTCTGCTTCTAAATTAGCTCACTAAATTATTCAGTACTCAGTCCATGTCTATGTTCTCTTAAGAGGCCTTTGTCCAATACCCCTACACTTTATTTAGGGTAGCATTCACTTGTTGGCTCAACGTTATCATAGAAAATTGGAGGTCTTTTTGTCTTAGTAAAATAAAACAGAAAAATAGTAGTTGATTCACATTCTATTATCCCTGATAAAAGAGAGCCCCTCTCAGGAAAGGGTCCATGACCATTCCCCTGCAGTCCTCAAAGCCCAGTTCTAGTTTGAAGTGAGGCTGGGACGGTTTTCTACCTTCACAGGTTTAGTCCACCCTTGGTTTGTGCTATTTTGACACTGCACTTCTTGGAAATTATAGTTAAAACTTTCTAAAAGCAATTGTTTTATGTCTGTCTGCAAGAAGTCCTTCATAAGGACATGGGTTGTGTGATCTGTTTAAGTAATGTGTTCCGTCACCTAAACTGGAATATAGTAAGTGCTTAATTAATGTTCATTTGATACATTAAAGTGTAATCCAGTGTCCCTGGTGAATCTTGGCTCTTCAAGGTCCTTTCCAGTGCTGACATTGTGTCTAGCAGAGAGCTTTATATTTTGAGAACATATGCTATACTTTTTCCTAAATATCCCCTGAAATGAAAGAACACTGTATGGAGAAAAAGAGGAAAAAAGGATTAAGGGAGACCACTGAGCAAGGTATAATGAGAGGGAAAGATATATGGGCTTGTGGGGGATGAGTGTCCCCTGTGGCACCCAGAGACCCGTTGACCTCACCTCATCCAGTTGGCCCAGGATTTGTTCTTTCCATCCACGTACTCATAGCAGTTTCTCCCTTTGGTGATCTGTGTTTCAGAAAAGAAGTTAAAGACCTTTTACTTTTTTTCGAGGGGAGGTAATAGTCAGAAGAATTATTTTACCCTACTGTCATCAAAGCTGCCAGTTGTGACATGATATTTTTCTTACTCATCATCTGCACATCCGAATCTACCTGTCCAATCAGAGCAGGAGCCCCACACAAGGGAGGAGCCACTCCTTTGTGTCTGCACTACTTTGCTCCCACTTACCTTCTGATCCTTAAACAGGAGCTCTGCGTTCATGTAAAGTCCAGTCAGTACACAGAGCTCACCACATTGTCCCCTCTCTGTCTAGCACATTAAGAGGTGAGGTCCCTCCAAGCCTCAGAAGGAATGTGGGAAGCCAGAGGACAGTGGAAGAGGTAAAAACTTCTCACCAGCCAGGAGTATCTGCTCTTGGCTGCTTCTTCATCTTCTGTGATGTGTCCTTCATAAGGGCCAAAGTGCAGACCCACTGGCAAGTCAGCTGCCTCATTCCACACTCCAAGCCCAGCCTCAGGGATGCAGGATGGCCCGATTCTCAACCCAGGGGGCAGGGTGAGGGCTGAGTGGTGGGGATGCCCCTTGTCCACTGCACTGTCCTTTACAAATGTAGGGGGCCCATGCATAGCACAGCTGTCGATGAAGAAGTTCTGACACTTCTCACAATCTGGAGGCGAGAGCAACAGGGGTTAGGGAAGGTATAGCACATGTTCCTGGACACAAAGAGCTTCATAGGGAGTCCCGCACTGACATCATTGAGACTCAATCCTGTACTCCAGGTCACTAGAGGAAGGGAATGATCTAGGGACCACAAGACTAGATGAAATTATTGTACATAACATGCCTCTTAGTGAGGGTCACTTACAAAGGTAGTCATCATCCTGGGGCTCAGTGACCTCCTGGTACACACAGTCCTTTCTTTCTTGTAGGCTGTACATCTTCATGTCCATGTCCTTTCTCCTGAGTTCTGAGTTGGAGAAGGGCAAGTGAGCAAGGTTGGTGGGGTGTGGAGTGTTAGTTCCCATTTTGTCATATAACAATCTCCTCCCATCAAATGATCACCTGTCCTTTTGCATACTCTGGTATTTTACTCGGGTAACTATTAGTTCAGAAGATGAAGCCACCACACTCACTACAGATGACTGATTCAATTTTCGTTTCTAGATCTTCCCATTACCTGGTTTAATTTGCCAACCTGTAACCATTCATAAAATATTTATTGATTGCACTTTATGTGTTAGGCATTGAGTAAAGGCCTGGGCACACAACATCAATAAAGTGTGGATGCTATTATCACAGATGGATTTATTGGACAACTTGTATGTGTCACCTGTTTTACATTCAATTTAATGTTTTCAAACAATAGATGAAGTGATGTTTCCTTATCTTCACTTTACACATTAGCATTCAGGAGCTCAGAGAATTTACAGGATTTGCCCAAAGCTCCAGTGCTAACTTCAGTCTCAGCTTAGCCCAGCTTAAATCCAGGCCCATCCAAAGTCCACCCCACAGACCTAGGTTATACTTATGAGCCCTTCCATAGGACTTAGAAGAACTCAAGTTTCCAAATTATTTTCTCTCACCCCATTTTCGTCCAGTGTGCTTTCCAAAGGCACATGCTTCTCCAGGAGGGGACACTGGTTTCTGGGCATGCTCTGAGTCCCTTGCAGTCATCAAATGTGCTGTTCCTGACAATTCCTTCAAACTATGTTCATTGCTTAATGGCACCTTGGATGTTGCCTTCAATATAAGAGAGTGACATATTAAAACAAAACATGTATTTAATTTGTTAAGGCTTATGATACATTTTACATGCATGTCTTTAATACTTTGATCCTTGGAAATACCTAGGGAGTATGAATATTACAGGAGTTAGGGCCAGTGTGGGTAATGAATCCAATATTAGAACTCATTTCTTATGACTGTTTTCTTTCAACTATCTCTATAATATTGAGAATAAAGGATAAGGCTGTATCAGTAGCTAGTTGTCTTCAGTTTCCTGATATAAAACATGCTAATTTTCAACATTATAGTGAAGGTACAATTAAATTTTGTTGACCAAAGTGTTCTGTGAAGTGTGTAATACAGTATGAATATGAGATTACAGTCCTGCGATCAATTTACCTCTCAGCTCTCTCCATATTTAAAATCACACAGAAATTACCTTCAGCATTCATCGATCATCTTCTAGTTTAACTTGTAATTGTGAAATCATTCAGCAAACATTTGGGGGCCCTCAGGGGCCCTGACCTAGGTCTGTGACCTCCGAGAAGTCTCAGGTACGAACCAGGCCCTCAAAGAGCTCACAATGCAGAGTTAGGCAGACTGAACAAATAATTCTAAACAGGATGAGAGTGGCCTCATTAGAACTCAGAGAAAGAAGCAGTTACTTCACCCTATAAGAAAGGGTGTTTGAAATCAGTTCCAGACAGATGAGTTTCTGTTGAATAGTGTATAGCCTATATGAAGTCCTTAAGTCATTTTATTATTTGTTGTTTCTCAAGCATCAAACCTGAAGCTCCTCAGGGGTGGGAGATGCTTTCTTTGATTAGAGTGGGAGGCTCTGATCCTGGGGATTTTACATTCTTCCTCACCTAGGGCCATCCACTATACCAACTGCCATGTCACATGTTTTCCTTAGTCAGAGGGTCTTAGTGCATCTCTCACTTTAGCATAGCAGAGAACAACTTTGGCTGAAAGCATCAGTCAGATGAATGATGTAATGACATATAGATAACACAATGTAAACTTTAGAAAACTATGAAAGTTTTATTTTTTAATTTTAGAAAAGATTTTTTTTGAGAGAGGAGAAGAGAAGGAGAAAGAGAGGACAAGAAACATCAATGTGAGAGAGAAACATCGATCAGTTGCCTCTCACACACCCGCAACCGGGAACCTGGCCTACAAACTAGGGATGTTCCCTGAGCAGGAATCAAACCTGCGATCTTTCGCTTTGCAGGATGACACCCAACTCAGTCACGGTGGCCAGGGTAAAACTATGAGTGTTTTGCCCTGGCGGGTGTAGCTCAGTGGATTGAGCGCGGGCCTGCGAACCAAAGGATCGTGGTTCGATTCCCAGTCAGGGCACATGCCTGGGTTGCAGGCCAGTTCCCAGCATGGGACACATAAGAGGCAACCATACATCGATATTTCTCTCCTTCTCCCTCTCTCCTACCCTTCCCCTCTAAAAAATAAATAAATAAATAAATATTAAAACTATGAGTGTTTTAATGAGTTCTAAGTGGTTTAGAGAAGCAACTATAGGTTGGATTGCACCACCACTGACACTGTGATCTTAGACATATAGTCAAACATTTCTGTATCTCTGAAAGCTCATTTTCCTCATCGTAAATAGTGACAGTTATAGTACATATCTCATCGGGTTGTTGTAATGTTTAAGTGAGTTTATTCACATAGAATTCTTAAAGTCTGAAACACAGTGAGAATGAAACACCTGGTAGTTACTATTGTTGCTGTAGTTGTTAACTATTACAATGATGATGAGCCCTGGCTGATGTGGCTCAGTGGATTAAGTGCTGGCCTGCAGACTGAAAGGTCACTAGTTCCATTCCTGGTCAGGGCACATGCCTGGGTTGCAAACCAGGTCCCCACTTGGGCATGTGTGAGAGGCAACCTATATATGTGTGTCTTGTGCATGCTTCTCTCCCTCACTTTCTCCCTCCATTCCCCCTCTCTAAAATAATAAAAAAATAAAAGTTTTTAAAAAGGATGATAATGTCGGACAATGTGTTGGAGACCACGAAAGGAAGATGGCAGTTCCTAGGATACTGTCTGCATTTTCCTACTCTCACCTGCTTTTCTGTCCATGAAGAAAATTTTCTTGTCAACAGGATTTGGGAAATACTCACCTTCTGATGTTTACTCTGTTCCCTTCTGAAGGCCACTGAAAAAGGTTTCACTGAAAGATGATGAGAAATCAGTGTTTTGGTTGGTAAATGTTTCCAAAAGCTGTAGATTCTTATTAGGGACACAGAATTCTGAATGAGTAGTCCAAGAACAATCCTAGGATGACTGGAAAATGTTTTCTGATGTACCCTTAAGGCCTAGGCTTCTATTTGGGCCATCCACTAATTTCATTAGAATGATAAAAAAAAATACACAAAGTGTCATCTACGCTTCATCCTATGTTCATAAAGCATCTATTGCATTTATTAGAAAATAAATTGGCCTCTCATGACAAAAATGTAATAAAAGTAACTTCACAGAAACTCCATGTCTGCAACATAACCCTTTCTCCATCCTGTTGTCTTCATTCAAACTGGCCTCGTCCAGGCTAATGGCACCACGACCACCTGGCCTGCTTTCTCTGGTGTCCTTCCCCCTGTGCACAGACTGGCCATCCATGCCCTTCCTTAATCATTAGACTCTGGTCAGCATCCACAGTCTGTTCACCACAGAAACAGAATTCCAGTCAAGTTAAAGATCGCACCTTGACTTCCGCTGTGTTTCCACTCCAGACCCATGAAAGTGGACAGACTCTACCCACCAAACACTCATGATACTGGACAGGATGACACCATGGCCAACATCAGGAAATGACACAGCGATCACCCACTCCTGACCCTGGCCCTCCCCCCAGCTCCCGTAATCACCGTGGTTAATACTGTTCCCCATGGTCTGTCTCCGTGCAGCCATCATGCAGCCACGCGTCAGGACCCTCCTCACCCGCCAGACCTGCCTCCCTGTCTTGCAATGACAACTCTTCTGAATTAGTTATTTCTTATTCGCCTGTGTGTTCTTATACATTTACTGGTTATTAATGTATCTATAAATATATAAGATGATTTCGCACACTTGAAAGTTTACAGGGATAGCCCCTCACTGTGCCACACACTGTTCTGCATCTTGCTGGTTCGCTGGACAAACAAACCCTGCTCCCTGGTGAACTCCTGAGATGCAGCCTGACCTGAACCAGGTCCGAGTCAGGAGGGCAGCTCTGGCTCCTCCTCCTCCTCACCTTGCTGCCTGGGAGCCCATTCTTCATCAGAGTCCTCAGGAACCTCCTCTTGCAGCCTGCGGTGGTGACACATGAAAGCTGGTCGCGGGGCCCTGAGACCTGGAAAGAGACAAAACCTTTGTCCTGAAAGCAAAGGACTTGGAGGAGAACAAGCTCCAGGAAGCCCGTGGGACTGGCTGCGATGGGATGGGAGAGTCTACAACGAGTCGCCGTGAGCGCTGCACCTTCAGCGCCAGCCCTGCTCTGACACGAAGGGGCAAATTCCCCCCCATCAGTGTCCATGCAGGAGGGAGCTGCAGGAGGACGGATGGATGGAGCCGCCTGAGCCGGAGCCAGCCCAGCAGCCGGTCAGGTCCCCAGGCTCCTCCAGCACCCAGCGCCTGCGCACTCGCTACCTGGGCTGGCGAGCACGTCCAAGGTCCTCAGGCCTTTCTCCCCGTCTCCCATCGCTGCCCACTCCTCCGGGGAGAAGTAGAGGGAAGCGTCTCTCAGAGCTTCTTCGGCCTGGAGGGGAGAGCGGCAACACCAGGAACTCGGCGATGCGATGGGAACGCGCGCGGCGGGCCTTCTTCCCCGGTCCCCGGGTGCAGGGGGCAGGCGGGGCCTCGGTGGTCCTTGTGCCGCGAGCGCTGAGCCCGTTCCTCCGGGTGCGTCCCGGGGGCCTGCTCCCACCTCCCTGACCGGCCCTGCCCCGCGGAGTCCCGTCTCTCCCCCCAGCGCTCTGCACTCGCACAACGAGGGTCACCCCAAGGGCCGGGCGTCTGCGGAGCTCTGTCCCCAACCCTGTCCCCACACTTCCTGTCGGCCTCTCAGCTCACCTGAGGCCTCCGCCCGCCCCGTTCACCCCGCTTCTCCCTCAGGGCGCTCCTGCAGCCCCCGTCGGGGTTCATGGTGTCGCTGCCCCGAGTCGGAGGCGCCTGTGGAAGGAGAAGGTGCTGAGAGGGCCGAACGCCTCTGTCCCAGGTGGCAGGGCGCCCGGAGAGGGGGATGCGGGGCCCTGCGGGAGGAGGGGGAGCTGCCTGCAGACCAGCCCGGGGGGCGCCCTCCTTCCGGCTCCACCTCCATGCGCCGCCTCAGCGGGGCGGGGGCGCCTGTGGCGGCGCCAGGAAACCCCCTTTTCCCAGGGAGGGGCTCGGAGGCGCCCCCGGGGCTCCGGAGAAGCCTGCACGAGGCGCAGGCGCAGTGCCCGGCAGACCCCCGTCTCTCAGGCTGAGAGGCTGGGGGTCCCTCAGGACCCGAGCCCGCGTCTTCCCGGCCGAGGACGCTTAGAATGCCTGGGGGGAGGGTCCGACCTCTGCGGCTGCGGAGACTTGGGGCGTCTGCTCCAGGGGCTTCAGGGTCCCCACCACCAAGTTAGTTTCCGGGACGACGCATTCGGGGTCTCTGGGTTCAGGTTGATTCGGTCTTTCCGGCCGAGCTGCAGGTAGGGGGTGCCCCGAGCTGAGGGGAACGGGGGTTTCAGGCTGTTTGGGGGTCTAAGCGTTGGGGGTTAGGAGATGTGGGGTCCGCCGGGTTAGCGGACCCGGGCCCCGCGATGATGAATGCGTTTGGGGCCCCCATCACGATGAGGGCATCTAGGGTCTCTCTGGCTGGACTTTGCAGGTCTCGGGCTAAGGGTTCCACACGGCAAGGCTCCCCGCTTACCGGTCAGTCTCCTGGCGCCCTTTCCGCGCTGCCCATCTTGGCCGAGCCTCCTCTCCGAGCTCCGAGCTCCGGGCTTCCCGCCCTGGGGAGGAGGTTGGATAGCCGCAATAAGCCAATCAGTGCTGGGATCCCCGGGCCCTGCCCGCCAATGGGCGGTCAGAAGAGGCCGAAGGGGCGGGGCAGAGGGGCAGAGCCCCCTGGGTTGGGGACTGGCCAGCGGAAACCCGCCCCGCCCTGCGGGGATTGGCTACTCTGGGTCTCCTGAGCGCCTGTCACAGAACCCCCAGGGAGTACCTCGTTTCAGTGGTTAGTTTTCCCCCGGCTGGTGAGGGACCCACCATGCAGGAGCTGGGAGCCCTGAGCCGGGGCCGGACCTTAGGGTGGACATGGCTCTCCTGCTACCTGACAAAGTGTGTTTGTTCCACCAGACTGTGGTCGGGATCCCCAACTTTGGTCTAGACCCGTCTGTGCCCTCCCTTATCAAAGCCACTTTCAGCTGGAGCTGCATAACCAGTGCGGGAGTGGTCAAGGCTGCATTGCGTTCCGTGGAAACTTAAGTCAGTAAATTCTGACCATTCAATTCATAGACACAAAATCAGTCCCAGAGGGCTCAAATATTTAAACGCAACAAATAATAAGTATACTGCAAAACACACTGGGAGAATTTCCTGCCTCAAAGTAGTGGCCTTATGAGTAATAGGTATGTTTAAGTAACTCAGGTGTAAAAACATTTCAGAAATAAGAAGACAAGATAAAACCAAACAAAACTAAGTAAATTTAGAAATACTGGAAAAACGTACAAGTATTTTGCATAAAAATAACACATCGAATTTGAGGACAGGGGTCCACAGAGCAGGGTAGCTGCTATGGGATTTCACAGGATAAAGTGGGAAGAGTGTCTGGTCCTTGCCTCGTTTTGAGCACAGAAATATAACTTGATTTCCATGGATTGGAAATAAGCCAACTAACTATTACTGTGAAACCGCATAAAGGGAAACCTCACTAAAGTGGAGTTGGGGGTCAGCAGGCTGCTCTACATAGCATCACCCAGGGTCAATTACAGGAAAACTTGTCTGTCACAGGCCCCAACGTGAAGATGTACCGTGTGCTCCCAGGGGAAACCGATTCTCCAGCAACTCAGCCAGAGAGAAACCATCCTCACCTTGAACTGACACTTTCCTCCAGCACACTTTCATTTGAAGTGACCCCTCCCAACTACCTCCTTTCTCCCTGTCAAATTATGTTCCTCTCCTTTACTTGTGGAGCTTGCCTATCTTTTGCTACAGCTTGCTTGTCCTAAATTGCATTTTTTTAACTGTTTCTGAATAAAGTCCTTATCTGCTGGTAAAATAACTGACTGCTATATTTTTAAGGTCAACATAGTTTGGTGGCCTGTATGGGGATCCAGAGGACTCCTGACATCTCTGAGGCTGATGAGCAAATGGGTGCAGTGTCCTTGCTCTGAAAGACTTGGCGAAGGGTCCTTTGGTGCAGACTCTCCAGTGACCATTTTGAGGCTAGCCATCCAGAAATAACATCCTCATACCCTCTGATCCAGAAATTTTGCTTTTTAAGAATTTCCCCTAGCAGCCCTGACCTGGTAGCTCAGTTGGGTAGAGTGTCCTGCCTATATGCCAAGGTGGTCAGTTTGTTCTTCAGTCAGGGCACATACAAGAAGCAACCAATGAATGAATACATAAGCAGAACAACTCTCTCCCTCTTTCAAATTAATAAATGAAATGAGAAAAAAAGCATAAAAATTTTTCTCTGGTTATACTTCCCTGTGTATGAAATGAAGTATGTTTAATATGTTTTATCCAACACTTATATAATAACAGATATAATTTTAAAGTATTCAAAGTAGAAGAGAATTTAATTATGGTTTTCTCAGACTGTGGAATATTATAGAACATTAAAAATGGGTGAGGATATATGGTATTTTATTAAAGAAGCAGAACCTAGTAAGGTTGTTCTAATGGATTTTAACAGGGAATGATTTCTAAGTAATGTTATGTGAGACAAGTATCCTGTAACACAAACTGTGCTAAAAAAAAAAAAAAAAAAAAAAAAACCCAGGCAGAAGACGTGCTGAGGGGCGATGCAGGGACTAGCCACAGGGGTCACGGTCTGGGCAACGTGCAGGGGGGAAACTTGCTTTTCCTTCATGTCATTTGGAATGTTGGCATCATTTCTTTTCTCCTTTACTTAAAAGAAACCTACCTATACATATTTTTGTAGATAAAAGAATGGATGAGAAGTACTTGGTTATATATGTATGCATTTAAAAATGACTCAACAAAAATTCTGCACACCCTCATGAAATCCAGGGGCATGTGCTGCCTTCCTTATCCAAATAGCACCTTGACCACCCAAAGTGTCCAATTTGCATCCAAAACTCTATTCCAGCAGGAACATTTCCATAGTGCAAAATATACTGTGTCACACAGTTATGGTTTGCTTGAGAGTTGAAAACCACTTATTATAAAAACAATGAATTTTATATTTAAGTACTGGATCCAAGGTCATATATAGAAATGCTATTAAGAATATTTTAAGCCCTAACTAGTGTGGTTCAGCTTGTGTGTCTGGCATCTGGCAACTAGGGTTCATTGTCCAGCTCCAACTCTGGAGTCTGGTTGTGGCGTCCTGGTTATGGATCTGGGTCTTCTCTCTGAGGTCTTTGGCCTGGGTTTGAATCTATTTGGCTATGGATCTCAGGTCTGGGGTCTCTTTGGGTGTGGCTTTGGGGTCTCTGGGTTTATGTGTGGGGTCCATGTGCATCTCTATAAATTTAGAGTCATTGGCTCCAAGTCAATGCCAAGGGGAATCCCAAAGTTGGGGCTTGGCAAAGAAGGAAACTAGTGCAAATACCTCAATTTTAATACAGAATGGCCATGAGTACAGAAGGGTTGTTAAGAAGCTCAATGTTGTTACAGGTGAATTAGGAAGCAGCACACTGCGTATCAACTCATTTGTGCTGCTGCTTAGTTACATAGCATCAGGCCTATGAGGAGGCCCTGAAGTGAGGCAGCCCTGGGGCCAACTGCTTGTCTTGCTGTGCTGCCTAGGGCTTCCCCGCTCATCTACATGAGTTCTAGACCTTCATTTCCTCTGCTCATCTACATGAGTGTAGACCTTCATTTCCTCTTTGCTCATGGGCTATATTTGCACATGAAGAAGTGAAAATTGGAAAAGGATCCCCTCTGAACCAACCAAATCAGGCTGGGCGAGCAAAGAAAAGGCCTCTGGTGGTGTCACCACAACAGATTAGATTATTACTATTTTTAAATTATGCTGTGTTTCCTGTAGTGCTTTTTAAGCCCAAACTGAGACAGCCTTTTTGATGTTGCTGCTTACTTAAATTATATATAAAAATAAAAGTAATTGAAAATCCTACCCAAACAGGTAATAACTGCTATTATATTAAATATATATGCTTCTAAACAAGGTGGGAGTGTGTGGGGTGGGATGGGTGGAGGAGGGCAAAAGGGAAGAATTGGGAAACTAACAGAATAACGATAAAAAATCATTTAATGAAAAACAGTACATACCGTTCCAGACATCACTGCTTGCACATTTCCACTCTTCCACTTTCTTTGGATTTAATTTATTATTCTGGGTTTGTAATATGATGCAAAATTTGTAAATCTTCAGGCTTTCTCCCTAATGTGTGGATTTATCAATACCTTTTCCCCAGAGTGTTCTTTATGTACTATTTTTATTATCATTCAGTTTAAATTATGTTTTAACTGCAATTGGGATTTAATTTGTGGGTTATTTAGAAGTGTATTTTATAGTTTTTAAATATAAGGACTTTCTAGTTATCTCTTATTACTGATTGCTAGATTAGCTGCAATGAGACCAAGAAACATACTTTGTATAATTTCAATCCTTTGATATATTTTTTTGAAACTTGCTCCACAGTAGAATAGTCAATGTAAAAAAAAAAAAAAAAAAAAAAATCCAAGCGTGGTTCTCTGCTGCCATCTCTTGTTCTTTTCGGAAATAAGACCTTAGTGCAGGTCAACAAGAAAAGAGGTTGGTTCCAGTGGAATGTCAATGACTGTTGATGGCAATGGTATTTAGAAGTGTATTTTAAAATGTCCGAATGCAAGGACTGCCCAGGTACCTTGTGACTGTTTCCCAGATTACAGCAAAGGAAGCAATCAATGTGTTTTCAGTGCCATTTGTTGGAACTTGCTGTATACTGTATTAGAGTCGGGTTTTTAGAAATTCTTAGTATCTTGAAAATCATTTGTAATTTGCTTTGTTTGTCGCAGCTTCCTTAAACAATGAAGAAAGTAAAATCTATTTAAAGTAAATTTTAACACAAGAGGTTAGAAAAATAAAACCGCTATCATTTTCTATATATTTGGCCAAGCCAGCAATAGCATGTCCCAAGTTTGTGTCTCTGCTGTCATCTCGTGGGAGTTTTTGGGAATTCCCACAAGGTCAGCAGGAAAAGTGGTTGATTATAGTGGAATACCAGTTACTGTTGTTTTTTTTTAAAGGCTGTTTCGAGGTACAAATATCAGGTTCCAATGTAAGTGACCAGTTCCTTTGGACCACTTTTTATGAGCACATCATGTAAAGCAGACACCGGATTTGGGGGTGCACCATTGGTTGTTTTCTTTGATTATATGTTTAAATTACTCTTTGTGTATGTTAAAAATATTTATTTCTGCATGTTAATAACCACACAATTTACTAAGGTGTATTATTTATAATAACTTTAAGTTGATATTCATGAGTTGTTAAGATAAATAAAATATCATGCAACAATAAAATTACATTAGTTTAGCTGTATAAAACATGACAAATAGTTAAAGCTTGGAATAAAACATGTAGACATAAATAGTTAAAAATGTGTTAGTTATAAGTTCATTAATAATTACATAAAATAGTCACATGATTCATAGCATTGTAAATGAGTTCAGGACCTTCTTGGATGGATCTCTAGATGGATTCTAAGTTATTTTAAGTAACAATTATTGCAGAGTGATTTATGGGCAATGAAAAGGGACAGTGACCCTCAGTGCTGTGGTTTACCACAGTGTGGTTCAGTCTCTTAAGGTGTCATACCTTCCTTGGCTGCTGGGCTTTCATGGGTGTCTTCTTAGCCAAGGACATTCCCCCCCCAGTCTTTGCAGGAAGGCTGGCAGTTTAATTTATTTTTTGTTGTTGTTCTTTAGCTCTCAGCCTCCAGGCTGCCTGTCCAGAGAGAGGCATGAGCCCCTTTGAAAAGCACTCATTGGGCCTTTTGCTAATGACCCACTGAGCCGTCAAGAAAGGGCAAAGTAAAAACACCGCTTTTGGGTGAAGTGGCAGCATGTTGTGTTGTTTCGCTTCAATCGGTGGTGTGACAAGGGGAAAAAAAAAACAGAGAGAGGCATGATTTGAGATCGAGGGCGCAAACTCACATGCTGTCTGTATTCTCATGCACTCTGCATCCTGCTCCATAGGGAGTAGGGTTTCTCATTGCTGTGAGATTGGGTGTTTTTTTTCTCTGCATCTGCATCGTAGGTGCTTATTAGCAATTGTTCTCTCTATGCAGTGCTTGGCAGTAACTTCCACCTTAACCCCCCTAAGGACAATCTGAGAAGTCTCCGTACAATGTGCCCAATGTCCCCTGGGGGGCAAAGTCAACTTTATGTTGAAATCCACTGATTTTTTCAAAGTTTTATTTATTTATTTTTAGAGAGAGGGAAAGGGAGGGAGAAAGAGAGGGAGAGAAACATCCATGTGTGGTTGCCTGTCACCTGGCCCCCACTGGGGACCTGGCCTGCACCCCAGGCATGTGCCCTGACTGGAAATCAACTGGCAACCCTTTGGTCCCCAGCCTGTGCTCAGTCCACTGAGGTACAGCAGCCAGGGCAGAAACCACCGATCTTGAAGCTGTGATCCTCTTTGGAACCTGGATGATCTGGCCTTCAAATGCAGTATTCTTACTATTATAACATGCAAATTATTTTCTGATTCCAATTGTGATTTATTTTTGGGTGGTTATTTAGAAGTGTATTTCATGATTTGTAAATATACGTGTTTTCTACTTAACTGTTGTTAATGATTTCTTTATTAATGGCAGTGACAGCAAGAAATACACACACACACACACACACACACACACAAATTTTAGTCCTTTGAAATTTGTTGGAACTTGCTTTATATCCCTATATGGTCAGTGTTTAAAACAGTTCGAGGGTGCTTGGAAAGCATCTGTAATTTGCAGTTTTGGGGTGTAGTGAAGGACTTATGCACCTTGAATGCCATTTGCTTCTCATGTTATTTTTAAAATATTTTCACTATTGTTTGTGGGCTTTATTGGTTTTGAAACAGAACCCGAATGATGGACGTTTGTTAAATCTCCTATTATGATGATTATTTTGTGTATTTTTTCATGTAGCTCTATTCTATATAATTTTGAGTTTATGTTATTGAGTGCATAAAAATTTGGAACTAAGTGGTGAGTTGAACTTTCTCATATGAAGTACTCCTGTTTATGTGCAGTAGTGTTTTCTTGGCTTCAAGTCTAGCATGTTGTTGTACGATTTCCATTGGTTACTGTTCATATAGTACATTTTCCTGATGTGGATCCTGGCCGGCAGGATCCGTGTGTGTTGTGGCTGCTAGTGATCGAATGCACACGGACAACAGAAGTCCCGTGGAGAAAAAGGGACGGCACAGCCGCTCTGAGAGGGGTGGGAGGCGAGAGGGCCAGAGGCCCCTGCCTGGACAGGCTTTCATTGTTTTTCTGGGTCCGTTCCATGGAAGGTAGTCCTCACTTACTATGCACAGGTTCCCTGCAGGGGACTACCTTTTACAGATAACAAAGGAAAGAATGCCGGTAATTACTTCAAAGTGAAGGATGTTGCAGATCAAGGGGAAAAGTCGTTGAACCGGTCACACTCCACGCTTGGGAGGGTTAGCTCAGATTTTAGGAAGTTGCAGGAAGCCTTTGCTGCCTCAATTCAGGGTGAGGGAGTTTTAGCAAAAGCAAGTCTCGCAGCAGTCTAGGTCCAACCCACGCCTGACTCCCTGAAGGGAAAACCTCTCCGTGGGCATGGTCCTGCGTGCCACTTGCTCCCCACTGGTTTTCCACATGAGTGCTGAGCTCCATTTCCACGCCGCATGAAACAGTTCCCTACCTTTTCCCGATTCTTTCACTTTAGATCTTTTTGCATATTTCACAAAGCTCTCAGTGTTTTCTATTTGATATGAGTGGCTATTCAAATCCATCAAAGAATTGATTTTGGCAGAGGGTGTAATGTAGGGGGCCCAATATGTTTCCTATTCAGTTGTTCCAATACCTTTTATTATGTTACAAATATTTTCCCACAGATCTAAGGAGAGATCTCTGTCATAGAAAATTTCCATCTTACTTTGCATTTATTATTGGACTTTGTTTTTCATCCCATTAATTTGTCTATTCAAAGGCCATTATTCCACTGTTTGGATTAATGTAGATTTAGAATACAATGCATAGTTATGTTTGTTTGGGCTGGGTTGCATTTATTCATTTGCTTTTCCAGAATTCTCTTTCATTCCTCATTTTAACAAGTGTACTGAAAATGAGTTTGTTTTAGTTTTAAAATGTGGATATATATTTTTAAAATATATTTTATTGATTATGCTATTGCAGTTATCCCATTTCTCCCCGATCACTCCCCTCCACCCTGCACACCCCCTCCCACCCACATTCCCCCCCTTTAGTTCATGTCCATGTGTCCTAAGTTCTTTAGCTTCTACATTTCCTACACTATTCTTGCCCTCCCCCTGTCTATTTTCCACCTACCATCTATGCAATTTATTCTCTGTGCCTTTCCCCCCTCACTCCTCCCACTCCCCTGTTGCTGACCCTCTGTGGGATCTCCATTTCTGGGGTTCTGCTCCTGTTCTCATTGTTTGCTCAGTTCGCTTTTGTTTTAGGTGTGGTTGTTAATACCTGTGACTTTGCTGTCTTTTCACTGTCCTATTTTTCATCTTCTTTCTCTTAGGTAAGTCCCTTTAACATTTCATAGAATCAGGGCTTGGTGATGATGAACTCCTTGAATTTGACCTTACCCAAGAAGCACTTTAATTTGGATAATAATTCAGATGTTGGACTACTTAAAGATATCCTGGAGGTTCCTGAGCTGCTGCTGCTGCTGCTGCTGCTGCTGCTGCTGCTGCTTCTTCTTCTTCTTCTTCTTCTTCTTCTTCTTCTTCTTCTTTGAATTCCTGTTTCTTCATTCTGTTCTGGTTGAATCTTTCTTCCTTGTGGCCCACACCATTGATTAGAGTCCCAGTTTCATTCCCATCACTATTGGTTCCCTGTAGCGTTTCCTTTATTTCACTTAGCATAGCCTTCATTTTTTCATCTAATTTGAGACCAAATTCAACCAATTCTCCGAGCATCCTAATTATCAGTGTTTTGAACTGTGCTTCTGATAGGTTGGCTATCTCTTCATTGCTTAGTTGCATTTTTCCTGGAGCTTTGATCTGTTCTTTCATTTGGGCCATTTTTTTTTTTTTTTTTTTGTCTCTGTGAATCTGCTGTGTATAAGGGTGTTCACCAGCCAGGCAACCCAAGTCCCTGCGTTGTGAGGCTGCACTTGGGGGGAGGGTCAAGGAGGGAACAAGCAGGCCCGCTCTGCTCTCTGCTGGATTTCAGTCACTTCCCCCACTATCCACAAGCAAATTGGGCCCTTCTGGTGCTGACTCCCACGTGGGTGGGCTTGTGTCCAGTCTACTGTGGGTCTCTCCAACGAACTCTCCTGCGAGGCTGGGAGTTTTCCCTGCTGACCCCCCCCAACTCCCACAGGTGTTTTCAATCAGAGGTTTGAGGCTTCATTTCCCTGAGCTGGGACCCTGGGTTGCCTGGTCTGTCTTGCTCCCCAGGTGTTCTTCCAGGTTTATGTCGACGTGGATGTGCAGATAAATGCCGGATCCACCAGCTGCCACCCTCCCTGGATCCAGCAGCTGCCATCTTGCTGCCAGTCCTCTCCGAAAGAGGACTCGGGAGCCGGATTGGAAGAGCCGAGAGCAGCTCAAGCCCTGGGTTCAGGGCTTACCGCGAAGCCCGCACAACGCGGGAGGGGCATTCCAACCCAGAGCCCTTTCCTAACCGGTCCCCTCGGCGCTCCCTTGCACCCGCGCCCACGTGTGTCCCACCCCACGTGTCCAGGCGTCCCGTGAACTGGTGCTGGCCGGGTAACTCCCTGGCCTTGCCCACCTGGGACTCTGACCAGCTTCATCTGCAGCATTTTTGAACATGTGGAGCGAGCGTGTCGCCGACTGAGTGGGGAATGTCATTGGAGGGGTGACAGTTGCCACTGTTTGTTCAATGCCACGGGCAAGAGCCATCGTTTGGGTTGGGAGAGTACCCACCGGGGCGGAAAGATGCAGAACTCCCCGAGGACTCTTAGAGGAACTTGACTTCTGGTGGGTTCCAAGCGCACTCTCGGTCGTTCTCAAGTTCCGGTGAGCTCCTGTCGGGAGAATGGGTTTCCCGCGTCCCCGGAGGGTCGTCTCCTCTACGGGACGGGCGCACGCCCCTCCATTCAGAAGTGAGGCGACCGCTACGCTGCTTCTCGTCTTCACCCAGAGCTGCGGCTGCTGCTGTCGTTGGTCGGGCACCACGCCTTCCCCGTCTAGTGACGGACCAGGCATCGGAGATGGGAATATGTTTAGAGCTGTGCTGTCTTCCAGGAGTACACAAAACGTACATTTTCAGATAGGTTTCCCCGAAGAATCTCCCTCCTCTCCCTACGAACTTAGTCAGCTAAAATAGTGACAGAATTCTTCTTCTTCCTCTGCATTCTGCACGGTATATTTAGGTCAAGGTTTCGTCACGTACTCACCCGCACTTCAAAGCCTCTGAATGACAGGCGGGTCCCACGCAACGAGGCGTTGAGGTGCGCCTACCTACAGCCTCAGGTCACTGCAGCCCCTTCAGGCCACAAGCTGTTTAGGGCACGCCCCAAATTCAAGGCTCCACGGGCTTCTGCTCCTAGAGATGGGTCATTGACCCTGGAAGGCGGGGCCTGGGCACCTTCTTGGCTTGGGGTTTGGCTTTGCCCTCACTCACCCTGGGCCCAGGCGTGAGGTCCCAAGTCAGTCAGGCGGCCGATAGAATCCACACACTCACGAACAAATCAGGCACTCGGAGCCCGGGGACATCCTCTCTCCAAATGCTCCCCGCAGAGAAAGAGAAAAGCAACATAAAACCCTGACAGCGTGGAAGAGGCTGGCATCGGGCTTCTTCTCACCGTGCGATCTGGAGACACCCGAGCTCGAAAACCAGGTGTGCCCCCGGATCGTGCGGGAAGCCTTGTGGAACCAGCACGTTGAAATCTAAGAATCGGGCTGTTTTAGCTGGACCGACTGAGGTCCAACAGTCTGAACTCCCATGAACCAACCCCCTGTTTGGGCGCCAGATGACCTGCCCAACTTAGCAGTGAGGGGCGACGAGTGAGGGCGGGACCTGGGAGGGGACGCCCTCGGGAAGCTCGTCAGGTCCGCAGGTGACGCGGACCCTGCACGCACCCTTGGGCGAGGCGGTCCTTCCTGTTCCCCACTGCCCTGCTCACCGCTCCGTCACAGCTCTGTCGCCGAGGGAAAGAGGCCGATGCTGAGCTGTCACCTGGTCCCAAGAAGTCAAGAGAACCGTGCGCCATTTTGGTAGGGCTGCGTACCACGCGGGCGGGAAAACCGGGGCCTCCCTGCTTCGGGTCGAACTTATGTTCAGTTTGCTGCATGACTAAGCGATGGTGCGGGTTGAAAAGCAAAGCCATTTCCTAAAGAGCCCCAGGAACACCACAGCTGCTTCCACGTTACTGGAAGTTCTCTCTGGGAGGACAGGTCATGTTCTAGAGCAAGGATCTTGAAGGAGCGGCACCTTTCCATTTCACCAACGTGCCGGATTCCAGGGAGGCGGCCCTGGTTTCCGGTAGGACGTTGGTTGAGGCTCGGTTTCACTTCGGAACACACCGTCCCTTTCTCTGGATGGCAGAATTCCGGGGAGAGCGGTGATTGTGCCTCCCGAGGCCTCACGGGATTTGGGGACCACGCAGTGTAAAAGCAAGTGCTGAGTGTAACGCACTTGGTAGCGAGGCTGTAGGGGAGGCCACACGTTCATTCCGCAGACGCCCGCCTGCACTGCTTCGCCTCTCTGAGCACCAGCTCCTCCTTCGGAGAAATGGGAACACCAGCCCGCGGGGAAACGCCTGGGGCGTGGCTCCGGGAACGAGCTTGGGTCCAGCCCGCGCATCCCTGGGCGGCTGCCTGAGGCCCTGCGGCCCACAGAGGGGTGGCGGGGCGGGGCTGCAGGCCAAGAGGGGGGTGCCCGGGAGCCGCTCGTCCACCCCGGGGCAAGGAGGGAGGGGCTGTGCAGGCGTCGGTTCCCGCCTCACCGGCAGCTTCAGCAGCGGCGGGGGAGGCACCCCCAGCTCCCCCGGCTGTCCCCGCTGCATGCTTGCGAGCGCCTTGACCAGCCGGTCTCAGAGCCAACAGCCAGCTATTGGGTCCCCAGCCCGGGGCGGGGCGGGGCGGGGGGTGGGTGGGGGTTGAGTGGCTTGGGCCAGCCCCTCCTTCGCCAGGCACGGACACACGCGAGGTTCGTTGGCTCGCGTAGGGGAGGGAGCGGGCCCGTGCCCGGGCGCCGGGCGTTAGGGGGCGGCGGGAAGTAGGTGGGGGTGAGAGTTCAAACGGCCGGCCCCGCCCCCTCGCTGCCACGCGGTCCCGCATCAGCACCCGTTGGGTGGCTGGCTGAGGGGTGCGAACGATGAAAAGCCAAGAGGTCCCTAAACGCACGGGTTGGGGGCGCGGGTCGCTGAGGCGAACCCAGAGAAGACCCCGACTTCCCAAATCTCCGGCTGGGAGGCCGCGGAGAGCACGGGTTTTGCAGCCTCAGTTCCTTGATGGACCAGAGGGGGTCGCTGCGAGATGTCTGCCGGAGGCCGCCCCAGCCACTCCCGGTGCCCTCCGGGAGACGCACCTTGGTTCTACCGACAAGTTCTTTCGGTTTCAGCATCCGATTTGGAACAAGTCATAGCCATGGATGCAACGCGTAGCACATGAATACGTTCTTGCGTAAGGTTTCACACACCTCGGGCGTATCTAGAGCAAAAAGGAAACCACACCACGGTCCCCCCGCGTCGCAGCCGCTCCCCAGAGGTCTCCTCCAGTCAGGGTGCGCTCCGAAGGCGGCCCTGTCTGGTGCCGGCTCCGCACTTCGGCAGGCACACGTGCAGATTGCAGGTGGATTCTCACGGGCTTTTCCAAAGAATGTTGGACCACGCAGAGCACGCACACACTGGCGAGGACACCACCGCGCCCCTTCAGCGGTGGGAAATCCCCAGAGGCTGCCAGAGTCCAAAGACAGACCGCAGCGGGGACACAGCAAAGAGCCACCAAAGGCCGCTTGCAAATACGCGACCCCAGCTGGGGTACGAGGTCCGCCTCCACGCGGCTCACTGCCAAATCAGCACCGCATGGCGCAGGGGGCGAGTTGCCAGTGCTTTGCAGACAGTGTTAGGACCTTCCCGCTCTTCCAGAAAACCGAACGTCTGGGTTTTCCATAGCATGGGAATTCGTTGGATTTGCAAAATGGAAAGGCATCATCGCCATTAAAGCTCAATCGTTACTGATGCTTGCGGTCTTGAGGGATGCGGTGTGAATACGGGAATAGCCTGCGTCTCGTTGGCCAAGTGTACGGAGAGAACCTGTGGCTGGGATATCCGTACAATCGTGGGATTTGGCAGGAAGGGATTGAGTATCAGGATGGCTGGTTTCCAGAATTCATTCTGGCCTTGGGCAAGGCGCTGGGCAAACCGCGACACTGCGGGGCCTGTTTCCTCCCCTGTAAACAGTGTTGCACTAGGTGTTGGGTGAGTGTGTGTTCCAGTCCTCGTATTTGGTGAGCAACTGATTTGCTCCCTTATTCACATGAGGACTGTGCTCCAGTCCTCGGACTTGGTGAATAACGGACTTCTTCCCTTATTCACCTCTGACCGTAGCTCCATCATCCCCTTGGGGAATAGCTCTCCTAACACCCATGCTCTCACATTGCTCTCACTTTGCGGTTCTGCACTTGAGGGTAACCCTCCCGTAAGTGTGCGCCTCTCCCACGGCCCTGTAAGCAGCCGGGAGGGCAGGACCAGGACCGCCTGGGCCGTCACTGCATCCCCAGGACTCAGGACAGTGCCTGCTGGCACATAGTCGGCGTGCTACAAGAACGTTGGAATGACTATCGCACAGATAAGGGATGTCTTACTGCTCTGCCAAGTTGCTTGGCATTTTCCAAAGACGCCAAGCAACTTGGCATGTTCGTGCGAGATATAAGTGGAAACATCTCATTTTCAAAGGAAGCCTTTGGAAAGTACCCAGGAGGGTTTCCCCACCGTGGGGGTGGGGCAAGGGGGGGAGACCAAGAGTCCACAGTCTAGATGAAAACAGACGATTCTCCGCCCCAGCGCAGGCGGCACAGGCGGCAAGCCAGCAGCTAGTTACCTTGATGAGCATAAGCTCCTGTGGAGAAGACCATGCATATTAATGCTACTCGTTCGGTACTTAATGAAGTGGCAACCCTGAGTAGGCAGTTGGTATACACAGATGAGCACTCAGAGTTCCATGAGGCTGTGGGGCGTGTGGAGGGTGCAAATGAACAAATGCAGGTGTTTTCTACCGACCATCTGGAGACATTCGCAATAGAAAGTGCCAGAGAGTGCCTGTCTTCTTCACTGCCAAGGGCCTGAATTACTTAAAAAATATGAACAGGCAATGGCCAACCTGGATCCAAGAGTTAAAGAAGGAAAGTGGTCAAGAAACAAGCAGGGGTTGGCGGTGGGGGTGGGGTGGGGGTGTGTGTAATGCAGCACAAAGCTAATATTTCCATGACTTCCTCTCTTGTTGAATGGGCAACGTTCCCGAGGAAGAGGTTAAAGTCCGGACTCGTCGTCGTGGAAGAAAACAGGAGAGCTGGGTTCCCAGCCCTTCCTGGCCATTCTTTTCTCTTCTGTTTCTGCGAGGGATCCCCCTCCAGGCCCTTTTAGAAACTGGTGCCACGGCGCGGGGGGTGGGGGGGGAGGCGTGGGGGGGGCGCAGGATCAGTTTGAGTTTCGTGATCATTAACTGAGCTCCGACCCCACCAGGACATGGTGTGAATGTTAGAGATGTCTCCTCAGTCCTCCTAACGCTGTCTGAGGTGGGTGTCACTGTTCCCATTTCGGTGGGAAGCGAGGTTCAAAGTGTTCAGCGAGGTGATGAACAAGGAGTAGAGTCAGGGCTCAATCCGCGTCCACCTGAGTCCCGCACCAGCGCATTCTCCGCTAAGCCTACGGCCCGTTTCCCTTCCCATCCTTTCCCCACCTCTCCCGCTGGGCTGGCGCCAGAAACGCCTACACCTGCCGCTTTCCGCAGCGCCCGCAGCGCTGCCGGAGTCAGAATGGCCACGTGTGCTCAACGTCCTCAGAGCGAGCTCTGCTGTGGGTCGTTTTCCTGATGGGCTTTGGGCGGCTTCGACCGACTCTGAACTGCGGGGAAGCTTAGAGGGACATTTGCTTCCCTGAAGGACGCAGGGGAGCCGCCCGGGAAGTCAACGAGTCACACCTGTTTCCGAAGGGCTTCCCTCGCTCTTCCAATTTGGACGCGTGGGCCAGGAGCGCCCCGGCGGGGACTCATTTTCGCTGATTAACTAGGCCCCGCCCCCCAGCCCGAGCGCCGCGCTGCCGGGTTGGTCGGCGCGATCGCGCCGGCGCCATAAAGGGAGCGGGCCTGGGCCGGAGCGCCGGGCGGGCTCTCCTCCCGCTCCTGGACGCGGCGCCGCTGAGAACGGGCGAGGTGCTGGTGCCGGGCCTGTTCGCGTTGGATGTTTTCGGACCGCAGCTGACGGCGGGTAAGTGAAGCTGCGGGGGATGGGGGGCGCTCGGCCCTCGACCGACGTTCTGACGATTCTTTGCCGCTTCGCAGGTGCTGCTCTGTGAGTTGCAGGATGTTGAACAGCCTCCCAGCTCCGCCCGCTCAGACGAAGCCCGAAGAGCGTCTCCCCCGGCGTCACCATCTCGGCTGTTTTCCGTGTCTCCGGCACACCTGCCAACCTGCTGCCTGAGGCCCGGGGCGAAAGAAGAGTGGGGGGGGGGGCCCTGCGGAGAAAGTCTTAAGAATTTCAACCCAGTGACGGTAGAGTGTTCAAATCAAGTGTGGGACCGGGGCCCTTCTAAGCGTGGCACGCCATTCCCTCGTGCAACTTCCACACCTGGGAAACTGACCCTGGTCTGCAGACGTTGCCAAAGGTGAGAGCCGCCGGTTTGAGCTAAGATATGTAGGTCTGCGTATTGCACATGCTCGGAGTCAGAGAGAGAGCCCCGCCCACCCCCGCAATCGCTGTTTAAAGAATAAAATCTCACGAAGTCTTAAAAAATAAATCCTAGCAGAACATGGAGGCCCGCCGCCTGCCTTTGTAAATGAAGTTTGATTGGAACACAGCCACGCTCACGTTTGTTGTGTTCACGGATTGTCTGTGGTTGCTTTCCTTCAGGGCCGCGGAGCCGAGGAGTGGCAACGGAGACGGTGAGGCCGCGAAGCCCACGATGTTTATTGTTTGGCGTCTTCCAGAAACGGTTGGCTGACCTGCGGTAGAGGATCGAGTTTTCCACCTCGGCTGGTTGCGGGACAGGTGGAAGTAACTAGAAAGCCTTGGGCGTGTACTCCTCTAGCCCCCCCCCGATGCCCACCCTTTAGAGCAGTTAGGGCTTTCCTTGGCAGGCAGTCGGCAACTACTCTGGCTTATTGAAGCAGAGGAGAAACTTTCTAGATAGAATGTTGGGGCGGTCGGAATCCACGGGTGGCTTCACGAACGCACCGTGCGTAGAGCGCCCATGAAATAAGGCATTGGTTGGATTCGTTGGTGGTTCGGCGTCCGAGCTCAGGCGATAGAATGCACATGAGAGGAAGTTATCAGGATGCGAGCTGTGCGGACGTTACAAAGCATGGCAGGCTACAGGAAGGTGGTGTCGAGGGGGGTGTTTTTTTTTTTTTTTTTTAAATCCAAACATGGCTTCCTTTCATTTCTGATATTCTTTTGCATTTGTGGTGGTGTCGAGGGGGGTGTTTTTTTTTTTTTTTTTTAAATCCAAACATGGCTTCCTTTCATTTCTGATATTCTTTTGCATTTGTGATGGTCTTTTCCTTCCTTAAAAAAAATTACATCGTTTTTGGGGAAGTGTTTGGTGAAAGCAGTTGCAAGGAAGGTGGTCTGATGGAAATGCAAGTAGTTTTGCATGAGTAATAATGATTATTCTGATGATAGGTTTCCTGCCTAAGCCTTCCGAGTAGGTAGTGTTTGCAAACGAAACGCACTCTAAACTATTCAGCCCCTTGCCACATCTCAGGTGCTTTGATTAATCTCCCAGCAGGGGCTCTGGAGTGAGCTTCTCCCTAATTAATGATCCAATTCCCATGTGTAGCGTGTGCGCAGGAGGATGAGATTCCCACAAGCCCCAAGAGAAGCCAAGCATCGCCTTTTGGAGAAGGCTCCTGGCTTTCCCGGGCTTGCTTGCGTCCTCCTTTCAGCCAAGGGTCCCTTCCCATGTGTCTCCCCCAAGGACTCATGGAAGATTTGAGCAGCAGCAGCTGCTCTTCTGACCTTCTATTGCCCAGGAGTTCCACGGTTGTGGTCTCAGCCACCAAGGAACCACCGTATGTCTTTAAAAGGAAGTTCTCAATCCTGCGCTAGGCTTGCTTAGGGCAGCCCCTTAGGTTCGTTGTTATTCCCCTATGACTCCGTTTTTGGGCACCTTTTTTTTTTCCATGTTAGCAAAAGATCAGTGTTTCTCCTGTCGTTCAGCAAGGCGGTGTTTGAGAACCATGGCACCTTCCCCGCATCCCAGAAAAACAGACCCAGAGCACAGGTAGAAGGGTGGGTGGGCATCCCGGGTGAGGAGGCAGCGTCACTGTGGCAGATGCCACAGGTGACTGGGTAGTGGGGGAGTTGAGGACAATTTGGGGTGCGATTTGAGGTCCCCCAATGTGGGCTCCCGAGCCTGGAAACGGGGATTCCGAGACATTTCATCGTGTTCCCCTCAGGTTGTTGTTGTTGCCAGCGGTGTCTCTGGGTAGAGTTTTTGTATGGAAACGCCAGCACTCGCTAGCCAATGGTGTCTTTAGATACACAGATGAGAATTCTTCATCCGATGGCTGAAATTTGAGATTTCTTGGGGGGTCATGTCAGTGCATCTCCAAGTTCCCTGTCTATACCAATCACCTGGTGGGTTTGTTAACAGGCAGGTCCTGATTCAGGGAGCCTGAGACCCCGCGTTCCTGCGGAACTCGCACGTGTTGCTGACGCTGTTGATCCACGCACCGCACCCGGAGCAGGGAGAGGCTGGCAGACAAGAGCAAATCAACAGAGGAGACATCAGACTTACAAAGGAAGGGGGAGGTCCAGCAGGGTAAGCTCACGTGTGCCTTTTTTCCTTTTCTTCCCCCTTTAGTTTTTTCACGAAAGGTCCGATGAGCAGGGATGAGAGCAAAGCCATTGTGGAACCTTTTCCTTCTGCTTATTATCATCGTTTTCACATTTCCGCTAAACCTGTGTTCAAATTTAGGGGTGGATTTAGAGCTGGGTCTATCGTTGACCTGATGTAGTCAGGAATCTGCTTTCTGACCAGCTGGGTGTGACTGTCTGGGTGTTTTAGGATCTCTCTGGCTGCTTTCTCCACCTGTGCAGTAGGGATTCTCCAAGGGCTGTGAAGGTTGTGCAGCTGGTATCTATTGTTGGGCGTGGACCCTGGAATTGCTTTCATTTGGGTTCCAATCCTAGCTTGGCTACGTAAGCGTTTTTTTCTCTTCTTTTCTTTGCCCCCTTCTCTGGGCCTTGTTCTCCTGATCTGTAGTATAACGTCAAACTAGCCCCTGCCTTAGAGGATCTTTGTTGAGGATTCGGTGAGGCCTGGTGCGTGGCAGGTGCTCATGATGATTGCGGCGGGTGAGGCATGTCGGCCTTTCAGCAGGCCTGGATTGAAATGGTCCACGCTCGGCCCACCCTGATGAGTGCAGATAATTCCAGCCTGACCTTCCCTTTGTTCCCAGGCGTCCAGAACGCCACGCTTCCCAAAGGCTTTTCCTGCTCATCGTCAAGGTTTCAAATAAACCCCACTTGAGAAATCGCCTGCAAAAGTCTGATTTTGCTCATTGGAAAAGTTGCTGGTAAAGCCCTTTTTCTTTCTTCCTTCCTTTCTTTCTTTCTTTCCTTCCTTCCTTCCTGCCTTCCTTCCTTCCTTCCTTCCTTGTCTCTCTCCCCTGATAAAACCATTTATATTTTATTGTTAAATATATTTTATTGCTTATGCTATCCCAGTTGTCCCATTTTTCCCCCATCATTCCCCTCCATCCTGCACACCCCCTCCCACCCACATTCCCCCCGCCTTTAGTTCATGTTCATGTGTCTTAAGTTCTTTAGCTTCTACATTTCCCACACTATTCTTGCCCTTCCCCTGTCTATTTTCTACCTACCATCTATGCTACGTATTCTGTGTACCTTTTCCCCCTCTCTCCTCCTCCCACGCCCCTGTTGCTAACGCTCCACGGGATCTCCATTTCTGTGTTTCTGTTCTAGCTGTTTGCTGAGTTAGCTTTTGTTTCAGGTGCGGTGGTTAATATCTGTGAGTTGGCTGTCTTTTTACCGTCCCATTTTCGATCCTCTTTTTCTTAGGCGAGTCCCTTGAACATTTCATAGAATCAGGGCTTGGTGATGAGGAACTCCTTGAACTTGACCTTCTCTGGGAAGCACTTTATCTGCCCTTCCATTCTAAGTGACAGCTTTGCTGGATAGAGCCATCTTGGATGGAGGTCCTTGCCTTTCCAGACGTCCAATAGTTCTTTCCAGCCCCTTCTTGCCTGGAAGGTCTCTTCGGAAAAATCAGCTGACAGTCTGATGGGAACTCTTTTGGGGGTGACTGTCCCCTTGTCCCTAGCTGCTTCTAGAATTCTCTTCCTTCATTTGAACCTTGGCTAATGTAACGATGATGTGCCTTGGTGTGTGCCTCTTTGGGTCCAACTTCTTTGGGACTCTCTGAGCTTCCTGGACTTCCTGATAGTCCATTTCCTTGGCCAGATGGGGGACTTTCTCCTTTATTATTTGATCAAATAAGTCTTCCACTTGTCGCTGTTCTTCTTTTCTTCCCCTTCCAGTACCCCTATAATTGGGATGTTGGGCCGTTGTTGAAAGATGTCCCGTAGGTTCCTCAGCCTCTCCTCAGTTTTTTTTTAATTCTCGTTCCTTCCCTGTGTTCTGGTTGGTTGGTTGTTTCTTCCTTTCGTTCCACTCCATTGATCTGAGTCCCAGTTTTCCTCCCATCTCAATTGGTCCCCTTTTCCTTCATTTCACTTATGGGAGCCTTCATTTTTTCATCTAATTTGTGAGCAAAAGCAGCCAATTGTCTGAGCAACCTGAAATGCAGGGCTTTGAACTGGGCATCGGATAGGTTGGCTACCTCTTCGTCGCTTAGGGGAATTGGCTCTGGAGCTCTGGTTTGTTCTCCCGTTGGAGCCATTTCCTTTCTTTGGTCTGGTTGCGGCTGTAATGTAGTGAGGGGTGGAGCCTTAGGTGTTCCCCAGGGCGGGGCAGCCCAGTGGCTGGGTAGTGACGCTGTATGTGGGGGCGGGGTCCGAGAGGGAACAATGGGGCTTACGCTGCCCTGTCTAGGAATCCAGTGCCTTCCTCCGCTTCCCCTTCTGCTGGATTTTCTGCGCACGAACGTGGGACCACCTGGGCAGCCAGCAGCCTTGCGTGGCCTCACTGGGTCTGCACAGTTGCCATCCTGTGCCCGGGGTCCCCTAGCTGCCACCTGTGCACCTGGGGTCTGCCAACCGCTGCGGCCTGCTTGCCCGGGTTTGCACCTCCACTTTTTCCTGCCATGACTCCACCCCCCCTACCGGTCTGGGTAGATGGTTGTTGGACTTCCATACAGTTCAATTTTCTATCAGTTCTGGGTGTTTCCTTGTTTCTAAATCTTTGCAGTCCTTAATTTTCCTTGCGAGAGGAGGCACAGCATGTTTACCGACGCCGCCATCTTGGCCGGAAACTGAAGCCCTTCCCTTTCAGTGACTCTATCGGCCGCGCTCTCTTTCAGTTCTGTTTGGCTCCTGATTCTCTTTGGCCTGTGAGGGCAAGGACTCTGCGTGTAGTTTCGTATCCTAACGTTTCCTGCCCTCCCTTTTTCTTTCCTGTTCCTGGAGCTTAGGCCAATTCCCTTTCTTTTATTCCATGGGGATTCAGATTAAACAATGTGTTTCTGGAGCTCAGGGCCCTGGCCTGTGGTGAGCCCACAGGCAGGCCTTCCCCTCCTAAAGATGTCTCAAGCTTTAGCATGTCAAAGCTCGCTGGAGAACAAGTGAACAGCGCCCCTATGGCATTTTCTCTAGGCACTTCTAAGGTGGAAGCTGGTCCACGAGGCACACGAGCCCTTCCAAGGTGCATGCGAGACCTTCCAAGGTGCGACCACACACCTCCAAGGGGAATCCACACGCCCATCCACACTCCACCAAGGTGAGTCCACATTGCATCCACACACCTCCAAGGAGCATCCACATGACCTCCACACCGCTACAAGGTGCGTCGCCTGGGTCCATATACACCCCTCCAAGGTGCGTCGTCTATGTCCATGCACACACTTCCACGGTGCGAGCTTTTACCCTCCACACTCTTCCAAGGTGAGTCCACACGTGCATCCACACTGAACCAAGGTGTGTCGTCCGTGTCCAAAGTGCATGCACATGTCCATTCACACTGCTCCACGGTGGGTTGCCCGTGTCCAGCCACAGTCCTCTGAAGTGCATCGTCCGTGTCCATGCACACCCTTCCACAGTGTCGTCCTACCCCCCACTCTTCCAAGGTGAGCCCACATGCGCCTCCACACTACACCAAGTCATGTCCATGTCCATGTCCATGTCCATGTCCATGTCCATGTCCATGTCCATGTCCATGTCCATGTCCATGTCCGGGTCCGGGTCCGGGTCCGGGTCCGGGTCCCGGGTCCCGGGTCCCGGGTCCCGGGTCCCGGGTCCCGGTCCGGGTCCGGGTCCGGGTCCGGGTCCCGGGTCCCGGGTCCCGGGTCCATGTCCGGGTCCCGGGTCCCGGGTCCATGTCCGGGTCCCGGGTCCCGGGTCCATGTCCGGGTCCCGGGTCCCGGGTCCATGTCCGGGTCCCGGGTCCCGGGTCCATGTCCGGGTCCCGGGTCCCGGGTCCATGTCCGGGTCCCGGGTCCCGGGTCCATGTCCGGGTCCCGGGTCCCGGGTCCATGTCCGGGTCCCGGGTCCCGGGTCCATGTCCGGGTCCCGGGTCCCGGGTCCATGTCCGGGTCCCGGGTCCCGGGTCCATGTCCGGGTCCCGGGTCCCGGGTCCATGTCCGGGTCCCGGGTCCCGGGTCCATGTCCGGGTCCCGGGTCCCGGGTCCATGTCCGGGTCCCGGGTCCCGGGTCCATGTCCGGGTCCCGGGTCCCGGGTCCATGTCCGGGTCCCGGGTCCCGGGTCCATGTCCGGGTCCCGGGTCCCGGGTCCATGTCCGGGTCCCGGGTCCCGGGTCCATGTCCGGGTCCCGGGTCCCGGGTCCATGTCCGGGTCCCGGGTCCCGGGTCCATGTCCGGGTCCCGGGTCCCGGGTCCATGTCCGGGTCCCGGGTCCCGGGTCCATGTCCGGGTCCCGGGTCCCGGGTCCATGTCCGGGTCCCGGGTCCCGGGTCCATGTCCGGGTCCCGGGTCCCGGGTCCATGTCCGGGTCCCGGGTCCCGGGTCCATGTCCGGGTCCCGGGTCCCGGGTCCATGTCCGGGTCCCGGGTCCCGGGTCCATGTCCGGGTCCCGGGTCCCGGGTCCATGTCCGGGTCCCGGGTCCCGGGTCCATGTCCGGGTCCCGGGTCCCGGGTCCATGTCCGGGTCCCGGGTCCCGGGTCCATGTCCGGGTCCCGGGTCCCGGGTCCATGTCCGGGTCCCGGGTCCCGGGTCCATGTCCGGGTCCCGGGTCCCGGGTCCATGTCCGGGTCCCGGGTCCCGGGTCCATGTCCGGGTCCCGGGTCCCGGGTCCATGTCCGGGTCCCGGGTCCCGGGTCCATGTCCGGGTCCCGGGTCCCGGGTCCATGTCCGGGTCCCGGGTCCCGGGTCCATGTCCGGGTCCCGGGTCCCGGGTCCATGTCCGGGTCCCGGGTCCCGGGTCCATGTCCGGGTCCCGGGTCCCGGGTCCATGTCCGGGTCCCGGGTCCCGGGTCCATGTCCGGGTCCCGGGTCCCGGGTCCATGTCCGGGTCCCGGGTCCCGGGTCCATGTCCGGGTCCCGGGTCCCGGGTCCATGTCCGGGTCCCGGGTCCCGGGTCCATGTCCGGGTCCCGGGTCCCGGGTCCATGTCCGGGTCCCGGGTCCCGGGTCCATGTCCGGGTCCCGGGTCCCGGGTCCATGTCCGGGTCCCGGGTCCCGGGTCCATGTCCGGGTCCCGGGTCCCGGGTCCATGTCCGGGTCCCGGGTCCCGGGTCCCGGGTCCATGTCCGGGTCCCGGGTCCCGGGTCCCGGGTCCATGTCCGGGTCCCGGGTCCCGGGTCCCGGGTCCATGTCCGGGTCCCGGGTCCCGGGTCCCGGGTCCATGTCCGGGTCCCGGGTCCCGGGTCCCGGGTCCATGTCCGGGTCCCGGGTCCCGGGTCCCGGGTCCATGTCCGGGTCCCGGGTCCCGGGTCCCGGGTCCATGTCCGGGTCCCGGGTCCCGGGTCCCGGGTCCATGTCCGGGTCCCGGGTCCCGGGTCCCGGGTCCATGTCCGGGTCCCGGGTCCCGGGTCCCGGGTCCATGTCCGGGTCCCGGGTCCCGGGTCCCGGGTCCATGTCCGGGTCCCGGGTCCCGGGTCCCGGGTCCATGTCCGGGTCCCGGGTCCCGGGTCCCGGGTCCATGTCCGGGTCCCGGGTCCCGGGTCCCGGGTCCATGTCCGGGTCCCGGGTCCCGGGTCCCGGGTCCATGTCCGGGTCCCGGGTCCCGGGTCCCGGGTCCATGTCCGGGTCCCGGGTCCCGGGTCCCGGGTCCATGTCCGGGTCCCGGGTCCCGGGTCCCGGGTCCATGTCCGGGTCCCGGGTCCCGGGTCCCGGGTCCATGTCCGGGTCCCGGGTCCCGGGTCCCGGGTCCATGTCCGGGTCCCGGGTCCCGGGTCCCGGGTCCATGTCCGGGTCCCGGGTCCCGGGTCCCGGGTCCATGTCCGGGTCCCGGGTCCCGGGTCCCGGGTCCATGTCCGGGTCCCGGGTCCCGGGTCCCGGGTCCATGTCCGGGTCCCGGGTCCCGGGTCCCGGGTCCATGTCCGGGTCCCGGGTCCCGGGTCCCGGGTCCATGTCCGGGTCCCGGGTCCCGGGTCCCGGGTCCATGTCCGGGTCCCGGGTCCCGGGTCCCGGGTCCATGTCCGGGTCCCGGGTCCCGGGTCCCGGGTCCATGTCCGGGTCCCGGGTCCCGGGTCCCGGGTCCATGTCCGGGTCCCGGGTCCCGGGTCCCGGGTCCATGTCCGGGTCCCGGGTCCCGGGTCCCGGGTCCATGTCCGGGTCCCGGGTCCCGGGTCCCGGGTCCATGTCCGGGTCCCGGGTCCCGGGTCCCGGGTCCATGTCCGGGTCCCGGGTCCCGGGTCCCGGGTCCATGTCCGGGTCCCGGGTCCCGGGTCCCGGGTCCATGTCCGGGTCCCGGGTCCCGGGTCCCGGGTCCATGTCCGGGTCCCGGGTCCCGGGTCCCGGGTCCATGTCCGGGTCCCGGGTCCCGGGTCCCGGGTCCATGTCCGGGTCCCGGGTCCCGGGTCCCGGGTCCATGTCCGGGTCCCGGGTCCCGGGTCCCGGGTCCATGTCCGGGTCCCGGGTCCCGGGTCCCGGGTCCATGTCCGGGTCCCGGGTCCCGGGTCCCGGGTCCATGTCCGGGTCCCGGGTCCCGGGTCCCGGGTCCATGTCCGGGTCCCGGGTCCCGGGTCCCGGGTCCATGTCCGGGTCCCGGGTCCCGGGTCCCGGGTCCATGTCCGGGTCCCGGGTCCCGGGTCCCGGGTCCATGTCCGGGTCCCGGGTCCCGGGTCCCGGGTCCATGTCCGGGTCCCGGGTCCCGGGTCCCGGGTCCATGTCCGGGTCCCGGGTCCCGGGTCCCGGGTCCATGTCCGGGTCCCGGGTCCCGGGTCCCGGGTCCATGTCCGGGTCCCGGGTCCCGGGTCCCGGGTCCATGTCCGGGTCCCGGGTCCCGGGTCCCGGGTCCATGTCCGGGTCCCGGGTCCCGGGTCCCTGTCCCATGTCCCCCGCAAAAAATCCTCCAACGGGTTTCTCTCTGGGCGCTGGAGTGCCCTGGCCTTGCTTTTGCCTGGCCTTGCTCTCCGCTTTGCTTTTCCTTCATGGCATTTCTGCTTGTTTGTTTCTTCTTCCCTACCCTCAGGGTAGGATGGAAGCCAGAAGCTTCTCCGTGAGTGTGCTCCCTTACAGCTACAGGAACATCGTTAGGCTCACAGCTCCCTCAGATGACCCCAGTTCCAGAATCCCTTCCTGGAATTGAAGAGCCAGCTGGGTGGTCCAGAACGTCGGGAACCTGGCTGCAGGCTAGGCCTCATGCTTGTCTGGCCCGGAGCCCTGTACAGGGAACTGAATGGGAGGCTTATCCTGCTATCCTTCTTTCTAGGGGATGGTGTCTGTCTGCCTTTCTATCTTTCTTGAAGGGCAGTTAGGGGTGGGTGGGATGCTGTTCGGGCGGCATTTTCACCGAGGTCGCTTTCTGCCTGTGATCTCTGGCGGTTCTGGGCAAGGCCGGGGAAGCGGACCGAATGATTGCACTCTGCTCCCCCCCCACACCTCCCAAGAACACCCTAGAGCGACGCCAGCCAGCGTGCAGGCGCGCACCTACACTCGCACCTATGGTCACACTCCAAAACTCACTGAGACTCATGCTTACTCATACTGTCATCCTCATGCAGTACACACACACACACACACACACACCCCATGCTTCCATGCAAACACCCTGCCTCCCACCAGTGCACACTCCTACCTTGCCTCTGTTTGCACGCTCCTACCTGACTCACCTTCACGCACACTCACACCCATGCTCCCTCGTGCACATTCTCACATGTGCACGCACTCAGTCCCAGGCTTCTCTCCCGGGAGGCATGCGAGAGATGTGGAACCTCCCAGCGGACCGCTGTGGCCATGCCTGGCGCTCTGATCCGGGCACCCGCAGACCGAACAACCGGTTCCACACTGGTCCCCCTGGCTCCTGCAGACTTGAAGCGGCACCAGCCTTGGGAGCCAGATTCGAGAGCCGAGAGTAGCTCACGCCTTGGGTTGGGGGTTTAACGGGGAACCTACATGACGCTGGAGGGGCATTCCAACCCAGAGCCCTTTCCTACCCCCCCCCCAGTTCTCCCTTGCACCCGCACCCACCTTCCAAGGTGACACCTTTCCGGGAGAGTGGTTAGAACCACCTTCTGTCTAATTGAAGAATAACTACCCTAGTTTTCTTTCCTAAGATGTTTGTAAATTTCTGGTAGTTACCTTTCCCCTCTCAGGGAAAGGCCGCTGCCTTGCTCCTGATGGAGAACTCAATGGCCTGTGGCCTGCAACATCCAATGCGTTCAGCTCTGATGTGGCCTCAGCTGCCTGCTGTCCAGACAGGTGGGTGCCCGTTGTGGCACTTCCATTGAGCCTAAGCCCATTTCCCAAAAAAGCTGAGGTGTCAGTATACAAACAAGTTAGAAAGAAGGGGTGGTGGGAGTCAACTAACAGGATTAAGCCAATATTACCAGTGTGGTAACTGCCCACTCACTGTTACTCTGGGCTTCCCAGCAGCCAGGGGGCGCTAACGGGCACGCAGTGCCCACTGCAGTAGGGACTCTGACCCCCCAACGAATGATACTTTCCGGGGAGGTTTTCTTTCTTTTTTCTCTGAGCGTAAGTGATATTAAAATATCTGACCTGAAATATTTTCTAGGGGATGTTGATAAACCTGAGTGAAGGCTGCAGGGTTGAATTTGATTGCATTTACTACTGTGCTGGTGTAAATACTTGGGGGTTTCCCTTTGATCTGTCCGCTGAGACAGCTTGGCAGCAGCCCCAGGTGAGCTGTAAATGTTAGCGTTAGTACCTGAGAGAGCACTCTCCCCACAGTAAATACACTCTGCAGTTATGAAGTGTGAGCTTTCATTCGTATTTTGTGAGTGACTCAAAGATTGGATTCTTCCCTCCCCCAGGTAGGGCAGAGCAGAGGACACACTCCCTTTGAGTGACAGAGCCTTCTAGACAGGGAAGCGAGGGTGCTTGGAAGGCGGAGCGAAGCCCCTGGGTCAGTTGGACCAAAGAGCCAGCCTCTGTCCCCGACAAGAAGCTGGTGGCGGGGCTGGTTTGCAAGCCAGTCGGCCTGTGCCCCTCATAGTTTTATTGGACTTAACAGCACATATTTCTAGAGGTGAAGAAGGGGTCCACGGTGACCCCGAGCACAGCGTGCTGCTGCTGTAAGCCTTGCTGGTATGTCCTCTTCCCCCTCAGTTTTCCCTGGCCTGCTTCTCAGCCCAGAAATCCACTGCAAGAGGCTCTCCTCCAGGCAGGGCCGGGGCCGTGTTCCCAACCGGGGTCAGCTGGTAATTTCACTGCCAGTTGCCTGTGCCAAGTCTCCTGGGGGCTGACTTCAATAGCTCCACTGCTCTGCTCCTCCCTTTGGCTGGTCAGAATCCCCTCCATGGGAGGCTGGAAGGCCTGGGCTCCTCAGTGAGTGTTAAAAAACCCCACATAAATTCATACTTGTGGTTTGGAAATCTGTGATTCCTGCTCTTGAACGGGTGTGTGTGGGAGGGAGAGACATGACTCGGAGTTTAGTTGCCTTTTGGGGGGGTGGGTGGCAAGCCCAGCTCCAACACCCTCCCACCCCCGCCCCACAATCCCTGTGGCAGCATTTTGAGTGGGGTCCAGTGACGGCTTGGTGTGTTGCTGTGTCCAAAGCCCTCACCTAGAATTTGTCAAAACTTTGTCTGAGGAGCAAAAGTTAACACTTGGGCTTTATCCTTAACTTGAATTTGAGGCTATAAAATGGAGCCACACAGACGCCGGGTCAGCCAAGCAGCCCTCCACGTCCGGAACAGCAAGCAGGTGTGGGGCTCTGGCCGGTGGACTAATGAAGCACAGAGAGACAGTCACCCCCCACCCCACACCCCACACCCAGACCTGACATCTGGACCGCTCACGGACTCTATCCCAGAAGGAAAAGACTAACTTCCCCGATTCAGGGAGGAGTGTATTATCAAACTAGCTCCCATGAAGACCTACTGGGTACAGCGCAGCTTTGGTGTCAAAGAGCAGGGCCTGGGGACCCACGCTCAGCTCGGCCTCCACTCACTGTGTGGCTTTCGGCAACTTAACTCACCTCCTCAGAGCCTCACTTTCCTCCTTTGTAACATAGAAATTATAATAACATCCTTATAAGATTATCAGGAAAGTTTAATTTTTTTTTAGTCCTTTAACAAAGAGTCTGGCTCACACAGGCACCTGGTAAGGGGCAGCTACTTATTAAGCATCCAAACAGCAGGGCAAACACTCTCGTAGGCTCTTCCCAGCGATGGCCTTCAGCCCTGCACTTTGGCATCTCTCTTTCCCAGCCACCGTGCCGTATAGACCTGCTGGGTACCTCGTTCCTGGGACCCTGTTGTCACGGCAGGAGAGACATTGTGTCCTGTGCTATTTATCTGGTCCTCAGGGGGAGGAGGGGATGTGGCCTGCTGTTTCCGCTGGCATTCCCTCCCTCTTCAGGGCCCAGCAGCTCTGGGAAGGGACGGGGGTTTGGCCAAGGACTTCCTGAGGGGGCGCTGGCCTCAGGGTGGGTCTGCATTTTCTGCAGCTGAACAGGCACGTGGGCGGGGTGGGAGGGGGTTCCAGTTCCCTGTTCTTTCAGACACATCGGATCTGTCATCCTGACTTGCCTTGGGGTGGAAAAAGCCCACTTTTCCCATGAAAACTAGACTCTCTAGGGTTCCAAAAACGTTGAACTCTCCAGGTTTCCTGCCCATAGTAGGCTTGTCCAGACGTTATCGGGGAGGGTTCTGGCTGGAGGTAAGGGTGAGCCTTCCACTGGGCACAGCACAGTCTGTCCTCGGGAGCTCTCCCGGGTCTGTGAGCTCAGAGTGACCACACCAACAGGCTGTTTCCCTAGATGCCCACAGCGAGTTTCTCCCCAAGAAAGGCCAAAATAACACCATCAACTAGGCTTGTTCTTTCTCAAAAGCTCACGTGCACGGAGTGGGGCTTAGCGCAGGGCTGGGGCCCCGTGCAGAGCCGCCCACCGAGCGCTCCTCAGGCCCCTGGCTGCTCCGGCAGCCATGACGCAGCCGGGGGAGCCGCTGACTAGTGAGGTCCTCTGAGGGCACTGCAGCTGCCTGCAGGATCATCGCTTTATTCTTTTCTTCCCCCAGATAACAGATGCCATGCCTAAGTGCTCCAGGCTGGTGGCAGGGCTGCTGGGCAGCCTGAGATTCCTCCTGTCTTCCTGCTTGGCTGTGTCCCCAAACATCTTCGCAGGTGGCTTCCAACCCAGCTGTCAGAATGCCCTGGTCACCCTTGTCTTCATTTCCCTGTGGTCCTCCTCGCAGAGAGACTGGAGGGACAACCGTAGGGGCTGAGCCCAGACTGAAGCAGGTCCTGTTCCAATCAGAGCAGGGGAGTGGGTGGGATGGTGGCCTTGCACAGAGCATGAATGTGGGGCCGCTCATGCCGAGTTGGGGTGTGGGGTGGCGAAGTTGAGCAGACAGGGCTGCGGTAGGGCCACCACCTGCAGCTGTGTGGGCTCCACCCTGCCCCGCTCCAGAGGGCACGCTTCCCGTCGTCGGCGAGGTCCGAGTGACACCGGGCGGGTCACACAATCTGCCGCTCCTCACCTCTCTACTGAAGCCACGTGTGTTCCTACGTTTTATGCTAAAAAGAAAATAGGAAGTTTGACAGAAATAATTAATCACAAGCATTTCCAGTGTACGGTGAGCCAACAAGGAAGGATGGCCGAGTGGCCAGTGTCACTGAACCAGCGGACCACATGCCAGTGCCCACGTGGGCCAGCTGGGAGCGCCTGCACTCGGTGCCTCTGCCAACCTGTGTGCTCGGTGACCTGGCGCCAGCAGGTGGAGACCAGCTCTGGGGGATTGTTCAGAGATACTGGCGGACAGGTCCTCCTTGCTACGTGTTTCCAGAGCCTGTTGTTTATCATTTTACACCCCCGGGCCTTAGCCCCTCCTGCCCGAGGTTCTCAATGTCTGTCAGGGTCAAAGGTCACTTGTTTGTCAGGGACGAACTTCTTTTGTTTCACAGTTGCTCTCTTAAGAGGTGTCCTTGCTTGGTACACTCCATAAAAGCTGTCTTTGTCATAGCCCAGCCTTACCTGAGACCCAGCCCGATAGCATCTTTGATCCTGAGCTGATGAGCGGCTAAGCCAGCCACTCAAACCCTCTGTCTGCATTAAACACATTTGCACCAAGTGACATTTGACAGACTAACATCCTGGAAACATTTTCAGGGAGGTGGTTACTGCATGATCCCTTAAGCTTTTATAATTGGCCAAAACTCTGTATACCTGAGAAAGTTTATCCATAAAGAATTCAAGTGAGCTTTATCTTCAGCGTTCGATGACCCATTCTAGTTTAATTTGCAATTGTGAAATCATTCATTCAGCAAATATTCAGGGGCCCTCGGGGTCATGAGACTTCTGAGAAGAATGCAGCATGGACCAGCCTCTCAAAGAGCTCACAACACAGAGGCAGGCTGGCCGGCTGCACAAATGATTCCAAACAGGGTGCGAGTGACCTCATTAGAGCTCAGAGAAAGAAGCGGCTACTTCCTCCTGCAGGGATGGGCATTTGAAATCGGGTGCCGATGGACGAGTTTCTGTTGAACAGTGTGTAACCTACATGCAGGCCTTAAGCCATGTTATCACTCGTTTCTCAATCATCAAACCTGAAGCTCCTCAGGGGTGGGAGATGCTTTCTTAGAGTGGGAGGCTCTGGTGCTGGGGAGCCTAACCCTCCTTCCTATGTGGGACTTTCCACTGTACAAACTGCCTGCACAGCAGACGCTTCCCTCGCAGGGGTGTCCAGACTGTGGTCCTCAGGCCGCACGCAGCCCAGGATGGCTACGAATGTGGCCCAGCGCAACATCGTAGATTTACTTAAAACAATTGAGATTATTTTGTGATTACATGTTGCAAGGTATTTAATGCGCTTCTTCCAGTGTGGCCTAGAGGCGCCAAAAGGCTGGGCACTCCTGCAGGGCCTGACTGCGTCTCTCACGTCAGCATAGCGGGAAAGAATTGTGGCTGGAGTCATGAGTCAGACGAATGGTGTAATGACACATAGAGGAGACCGTGGAAACCCTGTAAAACGATGGCAGTTCTACTGAGTGAGTGGTTCAGAGGAGGAGCTACGGATTAGATCGCACTGCCTCCGATACACAGTACCAAACACTTCCATGTCTCCGAAACTCTCCGCGTTCTCCTGCTCTTTCCTGCATCCGTATCCACGGGGAAGTTCTTCTTATCAGCAGGGCTGGGAAGTACTCACCTTGTGGTGTTTACTCTGCTCCCCTCTGAAGGCCACCCAAGAAGGTCTGAGTAAAAGCGGGGTTCACATAACAAGGTCCCCCGATTTCCTGTCGCTCTCCCGGGTCCCCTGCCACGTGGCCCACCCTGGCCTTCGTTTCCCAGCTTCTGTGCTTCCCGCCCTCAGGAGGTGTGACGCACAGGGCGAGGTTCCAGCCAATGTAGCCGCATCTGCGGAAGCGGCCAATCAGCGCTGAGAGTGCAGGCTCTGCTGGCCAATCGGCGGTCAGAAGGAGCTGAAAGGGTGGGACGGTGGGTGGAGCCTGTCTGTCAGTCTTGGTTTCCCAGGCCCGCCCCACCCCGCGGGGATTGGCTGCTCTGGTTCCGGCCGGTGCCTGTCACGCAGCCCGCAGCGAGGACCCGGCTTGGCAGTTTCCGGTTTCGAGGCTTGTTTTCCAGCTGCTCATGATGCGGGACCCGCCCCGCAGGAGCTGGGAACTCCGAGCCGCGGCGGGACTTCAGGGTGGACGTGGCCCTCCTGCCGCCTGACGAAGTGTGTTTGTTCCACCAGCTGTCATGGTCGGGATCCCCAGCTTCCGTCTGGGCCCGTCCGTGCGCTTCCTTGTCGAACCCCGTTGCAGGAAGAGCTGCATAAGGAGTGAGGACGCGGGGAAACCTAAGTCAGTAAACTCTGACCGTGCAATTCATAGACACAAAGCAAGTCCCAGAGGGCTCAAACATTGAAACACACGGAGTAATAAGTACCCTAGAAAAGCCACGGGGAGAAGCGGCGATATGAGTAACAGGCTTGTCGAAGTAGCTTTAGCAGGTCCACAAAGGCTTCAGAAACAAGAAGACAAGATAGAAGCCAACAGAAATGAAAACAAACACAACACCCTGGGAAAACCTACAAGCATTTTGCACAAATACAAGGCACCCGATGTGAGGACAGGGGTCCAGGGTCAGTGTAGCTGCCACGGGCTTTCACGGGGTGAAACGGGAAGAGGGTTTCTGGCCCTTACCTCATTTTGAGCACAGAAAGATAACTCCATTCCCACGGGTCGGAAATAAGCCAAGTAACTGTCATTATTACTGTGAAATTGCAGAAAGGGGACCCTCACTAAAGTGGAGTTGGCGGGTGACAGGGGGTGCTCTCACATAGCACCACGCTGGGTCGGTTACAGGAAAAAGTGTCAACCGCAGGCCCCAACAGGGAGACGGACAGGTGCCTCCAGCAGAAACCGACTTCCCAGCAACTCGGCCGGACAGAAACCGCGGAAGTCCGATACGACTTACTTCCACGGAAGTCAACCCACCGAAGTTCTTTACATTCGAAGACCACTGGGCACTCAGAAAGACACCAGCCTCCCTCATCTCAAAATCTTTCATGGAATCATAACTTCTGCAGAAATCTGCATACGTCTGTTTTGTCGGTTCAGCCACAGCAAACTTATAGAAAGATGCACCCCCCAGAGATACACCATGATGGCTCCAGCAATATGAAATCGCAGATGCTCAGCTTGAAGGCCACCTGACTGGGGTTTAGTTGAAGCCCTGGAAAACACGGTAGTTACATTCTCCTGAACACCAGCGTCCTTCCTGGGGGCGAAAGGGACCCCAGCTTCTTAACACTAAGTTATTCAAGTTGGTCATTTGGCTCCTGATAAAGAATGTGGACTATATATTATCAATGGAACACACAGGAAATATGTACAATGACCTGCCCCCAATAATTACTAAATGTTTAGTCAGTGATGCAGTTCACTGTCATGAACATACAGGGTGGGGGAAATACAGGTTTACAGTTGGGAGTATTCAGAACGGAGAGTTTATTCTTGCATGATTTATTAATCATTGTCAATTTCCCACACAAACCTACTGCTGCCCCATCCTGTATGTGGTTCCATGTAGAATGAGATGAGCAGCAGTTATGAACCCCATCTTGTTGGAGCCCAGGAGGCCTGTGAGGGGTCGAGGATAGGGTCCTGCACCGCAGACGTGGTGACTGGGCCTGGTTTCCAGCCTCGGGGCTGTCTTGGACTCTGACTGTTCTCTGAACCCTTGATAAACCAGCCGCATATCTTTGGACTGCACGTCATGTACCCGGTAGGTATGTTAGCCTGAGAACATCCCGACCTTAAGGGAGTAGATAAACTTTGTAGGTCAAGGAAATGAGCTACGTGCCAAAAGGCTTCTCCTTTGTTCTCTATGCACTCAAGATTGTATTTAAGCCTGAAGACCGCGCAATAAACTTGCCTTATGCCAGCTGAGCATTTGGTCCTCTCCTATATTCGGTCCCTCGCCCAGCTTCACGACCACCTTTGCCGCAGCGGGCTGCGGCACATCTTTTTTTTTTTTTTAAAGATTTTATTTATTTATTTTTAGAGAAGGTAAGGGAGGGAGAAAGAGAGGTAGAGAAACATCAATGTGTGGTTGCCTCTCACGTGGCCCCCCACTAGGAGCCTGGCCTGTAACCCAGGCATGTGCCCTGACTGGGAATCGAACCTGCGACACTTTGGTTCACAGCCGGAGCTCAATCCACTGAGCTACGCCAGCCAGGCTGTGGCACATATTATACTTCATATATTTACACAAATTAGATTTGCTAAATCTATGAGTGGAATTGATTCTGTCTTCTTGTTTAAATGAGAGTAAGATTCATTCAGCCCTAGAGAGGGCAGTGACTGTGGGGACCAGAACCAGAGCTGCGCCTGTGGGTGGGGGCCCAGGCTTTCCATTGGGGTCAGAGGGTGGGAGCAGGCCCTTCTGTGACAGTGTTGCTATGGCTACAGGGCACTGACGAATGGTCGTTGTTAATTTCTCCCTGCAGGGGCACCCTGGTCTTGTTTTTCTTCTTTAATCCCTGCAGATAAACTAAATGAAAAATAGTTGTTTAGTTGCCCCTCCTGGGGAGCTGGCCCACAACCCAGGCATGTGTCTTGACTGGGAACCAAACCGGTGACCTTTAGGTTTGCGGGCCGGTGCTCAATCCACTGAGCCACACCAGCCAGGGCCAAGGCTGCTGTTAAATTTGCCTCTTGCAAGTATTAATCTATTTCTACCATTTAAAATTATTACTTTATTTTTTTAAAGACTTTATTTATTTATCTTTAGAAGGGAGGGGAAGGAGAATGGGAGAGAAACGTCAATGTATGGTTGCCTCTCAAGCCTTCCCTACTGGGAACTGGCCTGCAACCCAGGCATGTTCCCTGACTGGGAATCGAACCGTGATCCTTTGGTTCACAGGCCCGTGCTCAATCCACTGAGCTACACCAGCCAGGGCAAATTATTACTTTATTTTACTTCAGTAAGTGTGTCCAGTACATTGCAATCAGATGGTCTCAGCTGACACGTCAGAAGCTGCGGTCCCTGAGACTCCCTCTGCACAGTGTCCTTGGGTGGTGGGGCCCGTCTGGGGGGGCTGCTGAGCAGCTCTGTCCCTGTTTCTTCTCTGTCCCAGGAGAGGGACAGCCCAGAGGGAGGTGAGAACCAGCCAGGGAAGAGGACCCTGGGTCTGTTTGTATTTTTTGTCCATTTTATTAATGTGTGTTTTTTACTAGGAAATCACCCATTTCCTCTACTTTTCCAGTTTGATGCAATAGATTTCTGTTATTTGATTCTTAATTTACCCTCTTTCTATTTTTTGTACAGAATTGTTATAATTAATAAACGTTGATACATTATTACTAACTAAAGTCTGTATTTTGCTCAGTTTCCCGCATTCAAGGCTCAGTCCCAGCGCTGGCCCCTCCGTCTGTGAAAGCCCAGACTGGTCGCCAACCAGAGAGGCTGATGCTGGCCTCCAGGGTTCCTGGTGTCGGGGTGGGCGGTGTGGTCCGGAGTAAACCCAGGAGAAGGAGGTGGGACCTGACTAAGGGTCTCAGCACTGTGCCCATGGGGGAGACTTTAATCTCTGACCTGGGGTGAGGGGAGCTGTTGGTTCTTCTCCTGCATGGGAAAAGTGGGATTAGATTTCTCATTTAGGAAGATGAAGCTGGTCACAGCGTGGAGGTTGGATTGGGCCCCTGGTCTTGGAGAAATCAGAAGCAGTTTGTAAGTTCCAGCCCTTCCAGGATATCTGAGGAAGTTACAATACGGCAAACGTCCACGTTTTCAGTAAGGAGGATTTTAGGTGGTGAATTTTGGGATCTAAAAAGGTAAGATCGTTTACTTTTAGTGACGTCACAGAACAGTTATTGAGGAGTGACGTGAGAGCAATGACGAGAAAGTCGTCATCCTCCGCCGCCTGCAGCGCTTCGTCCCCGTGACCGGTCCAGTCTCCCCAGGTGTCTGGTCCCTCCCGCCTGCTGCGCGTGGGCAGCCGTCCACTCAGCCTGGACGCTTCCACTCCCACTCGGCCAGATGCCGGCCCCTCGCTGCCATTTCGGTCTCAGCGTCCACGCCGCTTCTTCAAAGACGCGTGTTTTTCTCCCGACCATTTTTCTGTCTAAATGTTCTTTTTCTTCACAGCACTTACCTCCGTGTGAACTAACATATTTATTTCCTACCCGTGTGAGCAGCGAGCCCCGCGAAGGCACGCGTGTCCCTCTCACCAGTGTGGGTCCTGTATTGCACACGACGCCCGTCCCGGGCCTGACACCAGCAAATGCCTCACACTTACGGAGTGAGCGCGCTCCGTTCCCAGCCCTGAGACCCCCTCCTCGGAAACACACCTGCGCGGCCCGCTGGGCGGGGAGGAGGCGGAGCCTGGACCAGGGCTTAAAAACGGGGCCAGGGCGGGGCGGGAGGGGCGCTGGGGGGGCTGTGATCCCCGCGGGTCGGGGTCGGGCTTCGGGGTTCAGGGGCGAAGCCCGGGTGTGGAGGGGAGGGCGGCGAGGGTCTGGAGGGAGGGCGGGACCCTGGTGCGCAGCGCTGGGTTTCATCGGAGACGTCTGGGGGAGCTTTGAAAGGGTTGCACCGGGGGCGGGAGGGGAAGGGCCCGCGGGGAATTTGGGTGGAACAGGGAGAACTGAGGTTTGGGGACGGGGACCTGCAGGCGGGCGGAGGTGACTGAGGACAGAAGACTAGAAGGAGGGTTTTGGGGGGAGGGCAATGGGGTGGGAGACGGGACACGAGGCCGCGCGCTCACACAGGTTTGGGGGCCCCTCTCCCCCGTGGGAAGGAAAAGGGAGCGGAGTGGAGCGGCCTCGCCGGGATCTATGCTGCGCGCCCGGCCTCTCACTCGCGTGCGGGGCGCGGGGCGGGTCCGGGGGTTCACGGAGCCGGGGCGGTCGGCCGCCTAGCTTCCTCTGTCTCTCTCTTCCCTGGTTGTGAAAAGAGGAAAAGCCGGGAAAACCGTCGTCACGGGAACGAAGGACTTGTCCGGTTTTCGGCGGTGCGAGAACAGGGAGGGAGTCGCGCTGCGCGGGACCCCAGGTGCCAGCGCGGAGGCTCCGGACGCCTGAGCGCGGGTCCGGCGCGCACGGGCGGCCTCCGGGCAGCGGGCTCATTACGCGCGCGCTTTTCTCTCCAGACCTTCCTTTGGCTGTTCGGTGCCAGTAGGGAGAGTCGGCGTTTATACCTAGGAAATGTCCCTGGTGAGACAAATGTCCCTGTCCGCGAGGACAGCGCCCCAGGGGCCTCGCGTGCTCACTGCATCCCCAGCCAGGGGAAGGGCCGAGACAGAGTTTGGGGACAGTTCTGGTCCGATCAGTGACAGATTGCCGGAAAGGGTCTTCTTTGCTGTAGCCACGGTGACCAGTTCTCCTTAAAGACGAAAGTTAACCTTGATATTGTAACAAAACTGGGCGGGTCCCGCACGGTCTTGAGGAATCAGGTAGAAGGTGTCAGAGCGTAATTGATTTCCCTGCAGTTGTTAAATTTGAACCTTTCTTGCCAGGAGTTACTGCGTCTGGAAGTGCTCGGAGCTGGTGCTGTTCTGCGACTGGTCGTTACTGAATAACTGGGACCACAGCGCTGGCGGCCTTTGTCCTTGTTTTCCAGCCGTGAGTGACGTGGAGACAAGACGCTGCTTTTCCTGGGGCTGCAGTGTCCAATCATGTTGTAACTACTTTAGGAGTAATCATGGAATATGTGGCTCCGTTTCTGCTGGAATTTCCCCAAAGGTAATGGATTGAAGCAGGACGGATAGAAGGGGGCCCGGGGCAGTCCCTGAACTGTGAGGCGCGGGCTGCAGGGCCCCTCCGGAGCCCCAGCTGCCTCGCTGGCCCACGCGGCTGCTGTGCACCTGTAGGTGCACCAGGACGGCTCTGTCCTATCTGGAAGCCACCAGAGATGGTGCCTGTGGCTTCGAGTGGCACCCTTTTGCTGAGATGGTTTAAGTGGCTGCAGCAGCGCCCCCCCCCCCGGAGGGCGGCGTCTCCTGGGACCTGGGGCGCTGGAGTGGGAGGGAGCATCGGTCTGCAGAGGACCAGCAGAGGTCGGCTGGGGGAGGAAAACTGGTTTTTTTTTGTTTGTTTGTTTGTTTGTTTTTAGGTTTTTGTGTATATGGTGTAAGGGAGCGTTTGGGTGAGGGTTAGGCTGATGGAATACAGGGTTATTTTATTTTGCTGCAAATTATAGAGGAACTAAGAATATTTGACACTATTGGTAAACTTTTGTGGAACATTAAAAATTTTGTGCTATGAATAAATATATCTGTAGAAGTGATAGAATTTGTTTATAAATATCAATCTGAAGAATACTGGTGTAACAGAGAACTCACAATTTCTTACTATTATCTTCAACAAGAAATTAAGATTTTAAAAAAGAAATTAAGAATAATCAAAGGTACAGAAAAAAGCAATAGAGAAAAGAACGGTGTTTACAAGGAAAACAAGATGTGTTGTGAATGAATAAAACGGTGTGAGGTCCGCACACGTGCTTTTCAGAGAAAGGGGGGTGATTTTGTCCTGAGAGAGGCCGGCTGCTCTCGGGCGGGGCGGGAAAAGCAGGGCCTCAGTGGGGTGTGGGAGGGAACGTGGTGGAAGGTCCGTGAGGGAGATGCGGAGAGGGGAGGGTTTTTATGTGGCAAAGCTGAACGTGACGGGAACACGTTTCATTAGGTGCATGGGTGTGAGTGTGGAAAGTGAGCTGATGCAGAAGCACAGTTTGGTTCTGTGCTACTTCATTAAAAGGACAAAGTTTTCCTGTGCTGTGCCGCGCCAGATAAGATGGTGTGAGACATTTTCTGCCCGTAAAGCAGGGATACGATGTTTCCTTAAAACGTGTTTCTGTTTCCTATCGTTTTAATCAGGTCTCTGATTACTCAAGAAGACAATCGTGTCAGTCCTAAGAACCAAAGATGAGACAACCACTTACGGACCCAGAGCCGATGTGTCTGGACCCTGCCCTCCCGGGTGAGACCCCTCCCAGCACTCACAGGACTCAGAGCAGCAGTGACTGGGCCCCGCCCCCCACTCTCACGCACAGGACTCAGCGCCGACATCCCAGCATCCCCAATTTCTCAGGCTCGCCCCCTTCACACAGTCCCATGACCCAGAGCCGGTGCGACAGGACCCCTGCTCTCTCGTGGGGGGGCCCTCCCCCCCAATCACAGGGCCCAGATCCGATGTGTCAGGACTCCACACTCTCTCCAGTGAGACCCCTCCTCACACTCAGAGAACCCAGAGCTGATGGGACAGGTCCCTCTGTGCTGGCAGAGTGGACCTTACTCTCAGCTGCCCACTGCCTGGAAATGCTCTGCTCTGCTGCCCTCTAGTGCACATCCTGTGGATGGCACCTGTTCACTCAGCAGCTACTCAGACCATCTTGCGTGGACACTTTGAATCTCCAGGGCACCTCGCACCATCCCCAGCTCAGCAGGTCTTACATGCCCATCGTGGCTGGACCCTAAGCTCATGTGACAGGGCCCACTGCTGCCGCTGGTGGGACCTTTCCCCAAACTAATTAGACAAGACCCCTGTTCTCCCAGAGAGGGACCCCTGTCCACAATCACAGAATGCAGAGCTGAAGTGACAGAAGCCCTCACTCTGGCAGCCGGGCCCCTCCGCATACTCACAGGCCCTGAGCTGATGCCACAGGACCGCTGCTCTCTCTGGGGGAACCCCGCCCCACGTTCCCTGAACGGGAGCGATGTGACAGACACCTGTTCCCTCTGACGAGACTCCTCCCAGCACTCGGACGAGGCAGAGCTGTCATCACAGGACCCCGCTGTCCCAGTTGGGGCTCCCCACTCATGCACAGGACGCAGACCTGGTGTCACAGACCTTGCTGTTCTCTTAGGTGGGACCCCTGGCCGTACCGATAAGACCCAGCGCTGAGGCAGCACGGCTTCTCACTCTGTGGTAGGACAGACACCTTCTTACAGTCACAGGAGCAGAACCTGAAGCTGTCGCGCCCGCTTCTGTCTCCAATGTGACCCAACCCCAGCGTCACAGCACCCAGAGCCAACGCGACAGGACCCTCTGCATTTTCCAGGAGGGACCCTTGCTCCAGAGCCGAGGCGACGGGAACCGCTCTTCTCCCTGGTGGGACAGTTTTCCAGATGCACAGGGGACAGAGCCAGTGTGACAGGCTCCCCAGGTGGGAGTCCTTCCCACGTCCACAGGTCTCGGCTGTCAGGCAGGATGCCTCTCTTTCCCATGTCAGGTCCCTCTTCACTGTGACAGGACCCCACTCCTTGCAGGGAGAGGCCCTTCCCACACTCCCAGGACCCAGAGTTCAGGTGGCAGGGCCCCCAATTTCTCAGTGAGGGGGTCCACCTCACATTCACAAGACCCTGAGGTGATGAGACAGCACCCCAGACTACCCCATGTTGGACCCCCACACACTGTCTGGGACCCTGGCTGACGTCAGAAGAGCAGGTGTCCTCTCAGGTGGGGCCTCTCCTCCTGCTCACAACGCCCAGTGCTGACTCGAAAGCACAGCTTCCTCTTCCTGGTGGGGCTTCTTCCTGCAATCCTGGGACCCAGGGCTGAAGTGGCAGCATCCCCAGCTTTCTCCGAGAAGCCCCTGTTGCCGCACTCACAGCGCACAGGCAGTGGGACAGGACCCGTCACGCCCACAGGCAGGGATGTTCCCCACAGTCATGGACCCAGAGCCTCTGTGCACCTCGTGATCACGGAGCCGGTGTGGCCGAGCCCTGTACTCTCGGAGGGGGGCTGTCTTCAGGCTCCCAGGACCCACAGCTGAAGTGACAGGACCCCCTGCTCTCTCAAGTCAGACCCCTCCCCACAGTCACCAGGCTCAAAGGTGAAGGGTCAGGACACTTACATTTCACAGGGAGGGACCTTTCTCATCCCTGACAGGACACAGATGTGTAATAACAAGACATTCCCATCTCTCATGCGGTCCTCTCCACACTCAAGTGGCCCAGGCCTGAGGTCACAGGACCCTTACACTCTCAGGTGGGGACCCTCCTCTTGCTTGTAAGACCCAGAGCTGACCTGACACGACCTCTTATGCTCTCTGGTGAGGACCCAGAGCTCATGTCAGGAGGCTCCATCCTCTCTTAGATAATAGTACTTCTCCCAGCAGTCAGAGGACCCAGGGCTGACTAGGCAGGACCCCTGCCCTCTCGGAGTCGGACCCCTTTTTACACTCTGATACACACCGCCATCTGGTGTGCATCTTTGGAATAGCAGCTGAGTTGAGGCCAGCAGGAAATGCTACTTTTTTGTCTCCCCCTTGTGGACATCTTGGGAATAGCACCTTTTTCGTAGCATCTGCTCCTATCATTTTGCAAGGTCACTTTGAAGCCCCACTGCCTCTCACACCATCGCAGCCTCAGTACATTTTTATGTGCCCACGTTTCCGTTCTATCCCTGATGCTCTTCTGCACGTGGAGTTCCTGACTCTCTCATGTGAGTGAGGTTCCCATGCCTATGTATGTCTCAGAATAGGTTGTTTCATTTGCTAATGTATTTTATACCTGTTGGATTGTTAGATGAGCCCAAAGGTTCTTGGGGCTAGAGAAAGAATTGTTTCCCCACCACCTAAGCAAACAGTCAGATATTTAGTAGGAGGTGAATTTGGGGAGTTCATGTTGGTAACCATTTACTTAAGTAAGATTTAACTGAAGTAACTTATTCTCAAAACTGAATGATTATGTTGATGAAGTAGGGAACAATGTACTAATTTAGCTTGTCAGTATAAAACTTCTATGTAAAGTTTCAGAGACAGTAATGAAGAGGGCCAACATTTTTCACTTGGCATGCTGATTGTAAACTCGCTGTTAGGAAAGGGGAACCAGGAAATTAGTCAGGATTGGCATCTACTTTTTTCCTGAGAGGTTTAGTTTTCAAAACTGGGTTCAGGAAGAGATCTTTAGCACAATCGCATCAGGTTTAGACAGTAATACTCCTAGCAAGAGCTTGTTGACCCTCTCGCCTTACTCCTTGTGTCCTTAAGTTTTTGGAAGATAAAAAAAATCTCAAATCACATTCATCACAAGTGGTGAATGTGTGTGTGGCCCATATCCCACTGAAGATGTGTGAACATAAGCAACATTTTCGGCCCCTTTGGCTTTATCATTCCAAGAAAGGTACAAGCGCAACAAAAGGTTTGTGGTGTGTAAGGAGACGTTGCTGTGAGTGGTGGAACGCGTCAGAAGAGGATTGTGAAGTTTCATGCCAGAGATTTCTCGTGCACAGTTGCCGCACGACTCAGTAGACCAGGTGCAGTGGAGAGCCATGGAGGGGAGATGTTCATTGAGGACAGATCACGTTATGGCACTCGGGAGACAGGCGACATACTCAGAGGGTTGAAATTGAGCATCAAGAATTATTTGCACCAGCACGGTGACATTAATTGCTTTGACGCTGGGTTCCACAGAAGTTAAGTGGGGTGCTGGGGATCCCCTTTGACTGCATTTCTTTTTTTTTAAAGACTTTATTTATTTATCTTTAGAGGGGAAGGAGAGATGGAGAGAAATATCAATGTATGGTTGCTTTTCGTGTGTCCCCTGCTAAGAACTGTCGCTGGGAACTGTACTGCAACCCAGGCATGTGCCCTGACTGGGAATCGAACCGCAATCCTTTAGTTCGCAGGCCCGCGCTCAATCCACTGAGCTACACCAGCCAGGGCCCCTTTGACTGCATTTCTACAAGCGGTTCTCCGCTGAAATCTAAGGAAAACATTCCGCTTCTAAAACAAATTTCGAGGGGGGATGAACTATTGATATGTTAGAATAATGCGAACGGAACAGTTGAGGAAAAGAAAGGAACCACCAGCAGCAGCCCCTCCAAAGGGCGCTCTTCATCCAAAGGAGGTGACGTTGTGTACGTGGTGGATTCCCGAGGGTGTTCTGCAGTAGGAGCTCCTTGCAGAAGCCCAGCGGGTTACTCCCAGCAAGTACTGCTACCCACCAGGGCAACTGAACGCTGCGTGTGGGAAAGCACTCAGAATTTGTCAGCAGAAGACGCAGAAGGCGCATGACCATTTAGTTCAGTCTTTCCGAATTTCTCTAAATGGAGAGAAATTTCCATTCCCTGGAAGACTGCAGAAGGCACCTGGAAGATTTCTCTGCTCCGAAAGAGAACAATGCTGTGGGAAGATGGAATGGCAAAGTTGCCTGAAAAGTGGCAGAGGGCAGTGGAATAAAGTTGTGACTATGTTGTCCAGTCATTGTTCAGTCACGTTGTTGGGGGAAGTTGAAAAGTGTGCTTGTCATGATACCTGATGGTAAAAAGTGAACAAACCTTTCCGCCAAGTCAATAGGGCCATGTGTTCCAAGTGTTGGTCTCTGCTGCCATCTCGTGGCCATTTTGGAGAATGACGCCTGAGTACGAGTCAGCAGTAAAAGTGGTTGATTCCAGTGAAATATCAATGACTTTTGATGGCAGGGGTTTTACAAGTGCATTTGAAAACATCTAAATGTCAGGGCTGTCCATTTACCTTGTCACTGCTTTCCAGATTAATGGCCAGGAGAATAATTAGCCTATTTTATGTGACATTTTTTGGATCTGACTGTGTGGTGTGATAGAGTCGACTTTCTACAATTTCCAGGTGTGCTTGAAAATTGTAATTTGTTTTGTTGCAGCTTTCTTTTTTTTTTAGATTTTTTAAAAGATTTATTTATTTATTTATTTTTAGAGAGGGAAAGGGAGGGAGAAAGAGAGGGAGAGAAACATCGATGTGTGGTTGCTTCTCACGTGGCCCCCACTAGGGGCCTGGCCTGCAACCCAGGCATGTGCCCTGACTGGGAATCGAACCTGCGACCCTTTGGTTCGCAGCCCGCGCTCAATCCACTGAGCTACGCCAGCCAGGGCTGTTGCAGCTTTCTTAAACAACGCGGAGGTAAAATTTATTTATAATTCCCCACCAAGAGTTAAAAAAAGTAAAGTAAAACACAAGCACTCTCATTTTATGCACGTGTCCCTACAGACGTGTTCATGGGCTCGTTTCCTCAGCTCTGCCTGGATTGAATGTACTATTTTAGGTTCATCGTATCGGTAAAAAGTGAAGGAACTTTTTTGCGAAGCTCATAGTAACAGTGTGTTTCCAACTGTCGGTCTCTGCTGCCATCTCGTGTCCATTTTGAGGAATGACACCTCAGTTCAGGACAGCAGGAAAGGTGTTTGATTTCCACGGAACATCAGTGAGTTTCGATGGCGGTGGTGTTTACAAATGCATTAGAAAACGTCTAAATATCATCCCTGTCCAGTTACCTTGTGACTGGTTTGCAGGTTAAGGGCAAAGGAAGCGATGAATGCGTTTGATGTGACGTTTCTTGGAACTGGCTTTGTAGCGTAATGAAGTCGGACTCTGACAAGTTGCAGGCGTGCTTGAAAATCATTTGTAATTTGCTTTGTCTGTTGCAGCTTCCTTAAACAACGATAAAAGTAAAGTTTGTTCAATATTCTCTACCATGGTGGAAAATGTAAAATAAAATTCATAAATAAAATAAAAGTCACCATTTTGTGTATGTGGCCTTAGGGACATGTCTTGGGGAATCTTTCTCTCTCTCTCTTTTTTTTTTTAAGATTTTATTTATTTATTTTTAGAGAGGGGAAAGGAGGGAGAAAGAGAGGGAGAGAAACATCAATGTGTGGTTGCCTCTCACGTGGCCCCCACTAGGGGCCTGGCCTGCAACCCAGGCATGTGACCTGACTGGGAATCGAACCTGTGACCCTTTGGTTCACAGCCCGCGCTCAATCCACTAAGCTACGCCAGCCTGGGCTTTTTCTCTTTTTTGTCTGGATGTCCTTGACTATTTTAGTTTCCTCATGTGGGCGCAAAAACTGGTACATTCCAGTTCCTGTTTCTAACATATGTATTTCTGGGTGAAAATTTCTTTCTCAAGTTTTGGTATGTAGTACATTAAGCATATTTCAGTTAAAGTTATTTAGCATCTCAAATGGTGGTTCACTTTGGAAATTATTTAGGTGTCTGTTTCATAAATACCAAACAACAGAACTTCCAGTCACCCACTTTCAGTGAATTCTAGCTTCAGTGCTATGAGAGCAAAAAACAAATTGTATATGATTTCAAGGCTGCAATGCTGGTCGAAGCCTGCTTTATACCGGGTTGGCCAAAAAGTCAGTTTGGTCCCTCACCACCCCCACTCTCACTCTCCCATCATGTGATTCTTGTTCACGTATTTGTCTTTAACTTTATTAGAAAACCTTTGGTTAAACTGTATCATGACAGAGTCCTATCAGCGTGCATAAAAAAACCCCAACTCATCAGAACTGTTGAGTGTGTGGCCATTTGCACACTGAAGATGGATGAATAGAAGTAATATTTTCAGTACACGACACTGTGGCATATCGAGAGGGTTAAAATGCCAGTTAAATGGAATACAAGATTTGCGGCACGTAGGAGAAGGTGGTGGGATGGATTGAACGTGTCAGAAGTGGTTTGCAAAGTTTCTCATTGGAGATTTCTCATGTGAGGGTTCCCCACAGGTTGGATGGACCAGTCACAGTCATTAGCCATCCAGTCCAGACGTTCATCAAGGGGAGACCACATTATGCCCTGTGGGAGACAGGTGACATACTCAAAAAACCCTAAGCATGCGTTGAAAATCACTTCCACCAGTATGGTTACATTAATCGCTTTGATGTTTGGGTTCATAGAAGTTAAGAGGGGAGGAGGGGGGATCCCTGCCTGACCACATTTCCACATCAGATTGTCTGGGGATACTCGAGGAAAACGTTGCGTTTTCAAGACGAATTGTGGAGAAGGAGGTGAATCGTTGATATTTGACACTAATGTGGATTGGGAGAGATCGTGGGCACATGAAGGGAACCACCAGCAGCCACTGCGAAGTGTGGTCTGCATCCAGAGAAGGCGATGCTGTGTGCATGGTGGGATCACTAGGCAGTCCTGTACCAGGGCCTCCTTGCTGAAAACCAGGTGGTTACTTCTAAGAAGTACTGCTCCCCATTGGACCAACGGAGCTCACCGCCGCAGGGAAAGAGTCCTGAATTTGTCAGCAGAAGACGCGTAATCGTCCGTCAGGAAAAGGCGAGAAAGCAGGTTTCTCTTTGGTGACCGGGGGAAACGGTTCCAGCCTGGCTGGGCAGTCCAGATTCATCCGCAGGGCTCATAAGACGCTGTATCCTCACACTGCCAAGTACTTAGCAGCCTTCCCTAAATTCTCTTAGTGGAGAAAAGCTTCCAGTCCGCGGAAGACTGCAAAAGGCACCTGGAAGAGTTCTGGGCTGCAAAAGATAACAATGTTGTGGGCAGATGGAATGGTGAAGCTGACCGAATGGTAGCAGAGGACAGTGGAAGTAAATGGTGAAACCGCTGTCCAGTCACATTGTTGAGAAAAAGGAAAAAATGTGCCTGTCATTGCATCTTACCGGAAAACCCGAACGAACCTGTGGCCAATCCCGTAGTACAGTATGTGTTCCAAGTGTCGGTCTTTGCTGCCATCTCGTGGACATTTGGGGGAATGACATGTTAGTTTGGGTCTTCAGGAAAAGTGGTTGATTCCCGTGAAATATCCACAACTTTTGATGGCAGTGGTATTTACAAATGCATTAAAAAACATCTAAATGTCAGGACTATACAGTCACGTTGTGACCGGTCTCCAGAGTAGTGGCCAAGGGAGGAATTTGTCATAGCCCAGCACACATTAATAAAAAGGTGCATGACCATTTAGTTCAGTCTTTCTCAATTTCTCTAAATGGAGAGAAATTTCCATTCCCTGGAAGACTGCAGAAGGCACCTGGAAGAGTTCTCTGCTCCGAAAGAGAACAATGAGGCGGGAAGATGGAATGGCAAAGTTGCCTGAAAAGTGGCAGAGGGCAGTGGAATAAAGTTGTGACTATGTTGTCCAGTCATTGTTCAGTCACGTTGTTGGGGGAAGTTGAAAAGTGTGCTTGTCATGATACCTGATGGTAAAAAGTGAACAACCCTTTCCGCCAAGCCAATAGGTCCATGTGTTCCAAGTGTCGGTCTCTGCTGCCATCTCGTGGCCATTTTGGAGAATGACGCCTGAGTACGAGTCAGCAGTAAAAGTGGTTGATTCCAATGAAATATCAATGACTTTTGATGGCAGGGGTTTTACAAGTGCATTTGAAAACATCTAAATGTCAGGGCTGTCCATTTACCTTGTCACTGCTTTCCAGATGAACGGCCAGGAGAATAATTAGCCTATTTTATGTGACATTTTTTGGATCTGACTGTGTGGTGTGATAGAGTCGGCTTTCTACAATTTCCAGGTGTGCTTGAAAATTGTAATTTGTTTTGTTGCAGCTTTCTTAAACAACGCGGAGGTAAAATTTATTTATAATTCCCCACCAAGAGTTAAAAAAAGTAAAGTAAAACACAAGCACTCTCATTTTATGCACGTGTCCCTACAGACGTGTTCATGGGCTCGTTTCCTCAGCTCTGCCTGGATTGAATGTACTATTTTAGGTTCATCGTATCGGTAAAAAGTGAAGGAACTTTTTTGCGAAGCTCATAGTAACAGTGTGTTTCCAACTGTCGGTCTCTGCTGCCATCTCGTGTCCATTTTGAGGAATGACACCTCAGTTCAGGACAGCAGGAAAGGTGTTTGATTTCCACGGAACATCAGTGAGTTTCGATGGCGGTGGTGTTTACAAATGCATTAGAAAACGTCTAAATATCATCCCTGTCCAGTTACCTTGTGACTGGTTTGCAGGTTAAGGGCAAAGGAAGCGATGAATGCGTTTGATGTGACGTTTCTTGGAACTGGCTTTGTAGCGTAATGAAGTCGGACTCTGACAAGTTGCAGGCGTGCTTGAAAATCATTTGTAATTTGCTTTGTCTGTTGCAGCTTCCTTAAACAACGATAAAAGTAAAGTTTGTTCAATATTCTCTACCATGGTGGAAAATGTAAAATAAAATTCATAAATAAAATAAAAGTCACCATTTTGTGTATGTGGCCTTAGGGACATGTCTTGGGGAATCTTTCTCTCTCTCTCTTTTTTTTTTTAAGATTTTATTTATTTATTTTTAGAGAGGGGAAAGGAGGGAGAAAGAGAGGGAGAGAAACATCAATGTGTGGTTGCCTCTCACGTGGCCCCCACTAGGGGCCTGGCCTGCAACCCAGGCATGTGACCTGACTGGGAATCGAACCTGTGACCCTTTGGTTCACAGCCCGCGCTCAATCCACTAAGCTACGCCAGCCTGGGCTTTTTCTCTTTTTTGTCTGGATGTCCTTGACTATTTTAGTTTCCTCATGTGGGCGCAAAAACTGGTACATTCCAGTTCCTGTTTCTAACATATGTATTTCTGGGTGAAAATTTCTTTCTCAAGTTTTGGTATGTAGTACATTAAGCATATTTCAGTTAAAGTTATTTAGCATCTCAAATGGTGGTTCACTTTGGAAATTATTTAGGTGTCTGTTTCATAAATACCAAACAACAGAACTTCCAGTCACCCACTTTCAGTGAATTCTAGCTTCAGTGCTATGAGAGCAAAAAACAAACTGTATATGATTTCAAGGCTGCAATGCTGGTTGAAGCCTGCTTTATACTGGATTGGCAAAACACTCAGTTTGGTCCCTCACCATCCCTGCTTTCACTCTCCCATCATGTGATTCTTGTTCACGTATTTGTCTTTAACTTTATTAGAAAACCTTTGGTTGAACTTTATCATGACAGAGTCCTATCAGTGTGCATTAAAAAAAAAAACTCATCAGAACTGTTGAGTATATGGCCATTTTCATATTGAAGATGGATGAATAGAAGTAATATTTTCAGTACGTGACACTATGGCATATGAAGAGGGTTAAAATGCCAGTTAAGTGGAATACAAGATTTGTGGCACGTAGGAGAAGGTGGTGGGATGGATTGAATGTGTCAGAAGTAATTTGCAAAGTTTCTCATTTGAGATTTCTCGTGTGAGGGTTCCCTGTACGTTGGATGGACCAGTCGCAGTCGATAGCCATCCAGTCCAGACGTTCATCAAGGAGAAACCACATTACGCCCTGTGGGAGACAGGTGACATACTAAAAAAACCCTAAGCATGCATCGAAAATCACTTCCACCAGTACGGTTACATCAATCGCTTTGATGTTTGGGTTCACAGAAGTTAAGAGGGGAGGAGGAGGGATCCCTGCCTGACCACATTTCCACATCATATTGTCTGGGGATATGCGAGGAAAACGTTGCATTTTCAAGACAAATTGTGGAGAAGGAGGTGAATCGTTGATATTTGACACTAATGTGGATTGGGAGAGATCGTGGGCACATGAAGGGAACCACCAGCAGCCACTGCGAAGTGTGATCTGCATCCAGAGGAGGCCATGCTGTGTGCATGGTGGGATCACTAGACAGTCCGGTCCTAGGAGCTCCTTGCTGAAAATCAGGTGGTTACTTCTAAGAAGTACTGCTCCCCATTGGACCAATGGAGCTCACCGCCGCAGGGAAAGAGTCCTGAATTTGTCAGCAGAAGATGCATAATCGTCCGTCAGGAAAAGGCGAGAAAGCACGTTTCTGTTTGGTGACCGGGGAAAACGGTCCCTGGCTGGGCAGTCCAGATTCATCCGCAGGGCTCATAAGACGCTGTATCCTCACACTGCCAAGTACTTAGCAGCCTTCCCTAAATTCTCTTAGTGGAGAAAAGCTTCCAGTCCGCGGAAGACTGCAAAAGGCACCTGGAAGAGTTCTGGGCTGCAAAAGATAACAATGTTGTGGGCAGATGGAATGGTGAAGCTGACCGAATGGTAGCAGAGGACAGTGGAAGTAAATGGTGAAACCGCTGTCCAGTCACATTGTTGAGAAAAAGGAAAAAATGTGCCTGTCATTGCATCTTACCGGAAAACCCGAACGAACCTGTGGCCAATCCCGTAGTACAGTATGTGTTCCAAGTGTCGGTCTTTGCTGCCATCTCGTGGACATTTGGGGGAATGACATGTTAGTTTGGGTCTTCAGGAAAAGTGGTTGATTCCCGTGAAATATCCACAACTTTTGATGGCAGTGGTATTTACAAATGCATTAAAAAACATCTAAATGTCAGGACTATACAGTCACGTTGTGACCGGTCTCCAGAGTAGTGGCCAAGGGAGGAATAAGCGCGTTTTATGAGACGTTTCTTGGAAGTGGCTTTGCAGCATGATAGAGGCAGGTTTTTACAAGTGGCAAGTGTGCTTGAAACTCGTTTGCAATTTGCTTTGTCTGTTGCAGCGTCCTAAAACAATGCACAGGTAAAACTTATATATAATGCTGCTACAAGAGATACAAAAAAAGCAAAGTGAAATACCAGCGCCATCACTGTAAGTACGTGCCCTTCGGGAAATGTCTGCAGGCTCGTTTCTCCACTTTGCCTGGACTTTGTTTACTATTTTAGGTTCCTCGTATGGGCGCAAAACACGTGCATTTCCAGCTTCTGTTTCTAAGCAGTGCATTCAAGGGTGAAGATTTCTTTCTGAAGTTTTGTTACCGAGCATCTTTACCATCACTCAGGTCCAGGCATTTTGTAATTCCAATGGCAGTTTACTTCAGAGATTCTGTAGAAATTTATTTCAGAAGTCCCAAACAACACAACTTTCCAGTCATCCATTCTCAGTGAATGCTATGAGGGCAAAAAAACATATCGTATAGGATTTCGAGGCTGTGATGCTGATTGAAACTTGCTTTAAATTGGGCAGGTGAAAATGTCAGTTCAGCCCCCACCTTCTCCCACCACAACACCCCCACCCCCTCACCTGGCTCTGGTCTCACATACTTGCCTTTCCTTCATTCGAAACCGTTTTGTTAGACTGCATCGTGACAGCTGTCACACCAGCTTGCATTAAAGAAATCTCATCACAACTGGAGAATGTGTGTGTGGCCATTTTCACACTGAAGGGGGAAGAACATAAGCAGCATTTTTGGCCCCTTAGGCTTTGTCATTTCAAGAAAGGTACAAGCGCAACTGTAAGGCAAAGAAAGATTTGTGGTTTGTATGGAGACATTGCTGTGAGTGATGGAATGTGTCACAAGTGTATTTTCAAGTTTCATTCCGGAGATTTCTGGTGAGCAGTTGCCCCACGGGTCCGGCAGACCAGGTGCAGTGGAGAGCCGTCAGGGCAGACGTTCACTGAAGACAGACCATGGCCTGGCACATGGGAGTCAGGCAACATACTGAAAGTATCCTCACCAAGTGTTGAACATCCTTTGCACCAGCACAGTTAGGTTAGTCGCTGTGATATTTGGGTTCCACAGAAATTAAGTGGGTAGAAGGGGGACCCGTCTTGGCTGCATATCCACATGTGGTTCTCTACTGAAACATAAGGAAAACATTCCATTTTCAAAATAAGTTGTGAGGGAGGATGAACTGTTGATATGTTAGAATAATGCGGGATGGGAGTGATTGAGGGCCAGCAAAGGAACCACCACCAGCCCCTCCAAAGGGCAGTCTTCATCCAACAGAAGTGTTGTCGCCCTTGTGGTGGTTTCTGGAGGGGGTCCTGCAGAAGGCGATCCCTGTAGAAAGCTTCATGATCGGGGAGAACGCACGTTTCTCTTCGGTGACCAGTGAGCAACGGTCCCAGCCTGGCCGCGCAGTCCTGATTCAAGGTCCACAGTGCTCACCGGACCTTGCACCTTCCCCTGGCAAATTACTTCGGTCTGTCGGAATTTCTCTCAGTGGAGAGAAATTCCCATTCCCTGGAAGACTGCAGAAGCCACCTGGAATAATTCTTTACTCTGAAAGATAGCAAAGTTGTGGGACCATGGAATGGTGGAGTTACCTGAAAGGTGGCAGAAGACAGTGGAACAAAAATGGTGACGACCTTGTGAAGTCACCGTGTTTGAAGGGAAATGAGAAGTGTGCCTGTCATCGCATCTCACAGTACAAAGTGGAGGAACCTTTCAGCCAAGCCATTTGTGGGACATGCGTTCCAAGTGTCGGTCTCTGCTGCCATCGCGTGGCCATTTTTGGGAATGACACCTTGGTGCAGATCAGCAGGAAAAGTGATTGATTCTAGTGGAATATCAATGAATTTTGACGGCAGTGGTATTTACAGACGCATTCCAAAGCATGTAAATGTCAGCACTGTCCAGTTACCTTGTGAGTGGTGTGAAGGTTAAGGGAAAAGGGAGCGATGAACGTGTGTTATGGGGCATTTTTTGTACTGGCTTTGTAGCGTAATAGAGTGAGGTTTTCACAAGTTCTAAGTGTGTTTGAAAATTGTTTGTGATTTGTTTTGTTTGTTGCAGCTTCCTTAAACAAGGGGAAAATAAAATGTATTCAAAATTCTCCATCCAGAAATAGAATAGAATAGAATAGAAAAAATAAAACAGGATAAAATAAAATAACATCACTATCATTTCATGTATGTGCCCTTCCGGGCATGTGTAGAGGCACATTCCCTCTAGTGTGTCTTGGCTTCATTTACACTTTTTGGTTCCTAAAATGGTTGCAACTCTTGTACAGTTTGAGGTTTTGTGACTAACCTGTGTGTTAAAAGGTACAGATTTTGTTCTCAAGTTGTATCTTTACCATCATTCAGTTCAAATTATTTGGTAACTCACATGGTGTTCATTTTGGAAGGTCTGTAGGAGTCTATTTCAGAAGTACCAAGCAGGAGAACTTTCCAGTCACCCATTTTCAGTGAATTCTAGCTTAAGTGATGTATGAGCAAAAAACGTACTGTAAATGATGCGATTCTGGTGTAAGCTTCTTTTATACCACGTTGGCCCAAAAGTCAGTTCAACCCCCCCCCCAACCCTCACTGCCCCGCCCCATCCTGTGACTCTGGTTCGCCAACTTGTCTAACTTCATTCAAAAGTGTTGGGCTAGACTGTACTGTGACACATGTTATACCAACATGCATTGAAAGAAAAAAAACTCATCAAAACCATTGTGATTGTGTGGCCTTTTGATACTGAAGGTGGATGAACATAAGGAACACTTGGCACTTTAGGCTTTGTCATTTCAAGAAAGGTGAAAACACAACCGGAATGCCAAAATAAAGATTTGTAGTGTGTATGGAGAAGGTGCTGTAGGTGATGAAATGTGTCAGAAGAGGTTTGGGAAGTTTCATGTCCAAGATTTCTCACACGAAGGTGCCCCACTGGTCTGGCAGACCATTTGCAATTCAGAGCCATCAAGTCCAGGTGTTAAGTGAGGACAGAACATACTATGTCATGTGGGAGACAGGTGACAAACTGAAAGTATCCAGATCGAGTGTCGAAAATCATTTGCACCAGCATGATTACATTAATCGCTTTGATGTTTGGGTTCCACAGAAGTTAAGCGGGAAGGGGGATCTTTCTTGACCTCATTTCCACATGTGGTTCTCCATGGAAATATATGGAAACCATTTTGCTTGCAAGCAAATTGTGAGGGAGTATGAAGTGTTGAAACTTGAGAATAATGTGGAACGGCAGAGATTGTGGTCAAATGAGGGAACCACCATCAGCAGCACCCCCCCCCCCCCCCCCCCGCCACAGGGCAGCCTTCATCCAAAGGAGGTGATGCTGCCTGCGTGGTGATGCCAGAGGGCGTCCTGTGGGAGGAGCTCCTTGGGGAAATTCGCAACACGTGTTGCCCCACCAGTCCAACTGCAAGCACTGCCAGTGGGAAAGAGTTGAAGCAGAAGACGGGGAAGCTTCAGGATGAGGTGGGAGCGCACGTTTCTCTTTGGTGACCAGGGAAAAACGGTTCCAGCCTGGCCGCGCAGTCGTGATTCCTCCGCAGTGCTCACCAGACCTTGCACCTTCGCTTGGCCATTTAGTTTGGTATTCTGAATTTCTCTTAGTGGAGAGAAATTTCCTTTCCTGGAAGACTGCAGAAGGCCCATAGAAGAGCTTTCTGCTCCTAAAGGTAATAGTGCTTTGGACGATGGAATGGGGAGTTGCCTGAAAGATGGCAGGGGGCAGTGGAACTGAGTGGCAATGACGTTGTGCAGTCACAATTTTTGAGGAAAATGAAGTGTGCCAGTCATTGCATTTTACACTACAAAGCGAAAGAACCTTTCAGCCAAGCCATTAAGTGGGGTATGCGTTGCCTCTGTCGGTCTCTGCTGCCATCTCGTGGCCATTTTGGGGAATGACACCTCGGTGCAGGTCAGCGGGAAAAGTGGTTGATTGCAGGGGGAATATCGTTGACTTTTCATAGTCGTGTCATTTAGAAGCGCAGTTGAAGAGGTCCAAATGTGAGGACTGTGCAGGTACTTTGCGACTGGTCTGCAGATATCCTCCGAGGGAGCAATAAGCGTGTTTTATGTGACGTTTCCTGGAACGGCTTTGTAGTGTAATAGAGGCAGGTTTTTACAAGTGCCAAGTGTGCTTGAAAGTCGTTTGTACTTTGCTTTTTCCGTTGCGGCTTCCTTAAATAACATGGAGGTCAAATGTATTTGAAATTCTCCACCAAGAGGTAAAAAAAAGTAGAATAAAATATAAGCGCTCTCATTTCATGGACGTGCCCCTCAGGACATGTCTACGGGCTCGTTTCTCCACTTTGCCTGGACTTCGTGTACTATTTTAGGTTCTTGGTCCGGGTGCCAAACTTGTGCGTTCCCAGCTTCTGTTTCTAAGCTGTGCATTCAAGGGTGAAGATTTCTTTGTCAAGTTTTGGTACGGAACATCTTTACTATCAGTCATGGCGAGTTATTTTGTTATTTTTCATTTACTTTTATTTATTTTGAAAGTTTTTTTATTGATTATGCTATTAAACTTTTCTCAATTTTTCCCTCTTTATCTCTCCTCTGCCCTGCACCCCAACCCTCCAGCTTCCCCCCTGCCCTGTTAGTTCATGTCTGTGGGTTGTACATATAGGTTCTTTGAGTTGTCTGTTTCCTATACCATTTTTTTAATTTCTACCTATCTATTTTATGCCTATCAATTAAGCTTTTTCTTCCCTGTACCTTTTCCCCCTATTCCTCCCTCCCCTCTCCCTACCGAAATCCCTCCATGTGATGTCCATTTCTCTGAATCTGTTCCTATTCTAGTTGTTTGTTTAATTTTTGTTTTCATTGTTTTTTTCTTTTCTTTTGGGTTCATTCATCTACAGTTGTGAGTTTGTTGTCATTTTATGGTTCATAGTTTGGGGTGTTCTTCAACTTCCCTTTAACATTTCGTATAATAAGGGCTTGGTGATGACAAACTCCTTTCACTTGAATTTATCTGGCAAGCTTGGTGATGACAAACTCCTTTCACTTGAATTTATCTGGCAAGCATTTTTCTGCCATTTTATTCTAAATGATAGCTTTGCTGGAGAGAGTCATCTTGGATGTAGGTCCTTGTCTTTCATGACTTGGAATACATCTTTCCAGTCTCTTCTTGCCTGCAAGGTTTCTTATGAGAAATCAGCTGATAGCCTGATGGGAATTCTTTTGTAGGCAACTCTCTCCTTTCCTCTTGCTGCTTTTAAGATTCTCTCTTTATCTTTAATCTTGGGTAACTTAATGATGATGTGCCTTGGTATGTTCTTCTTTGGGTCCAATTTCTTTGGGAGTCTCTGGGCTTCCCGGAGGTCTATTTCCTTCATCAGATTGGAGAAGTTTTCCTTCATTATTTGTTGAAATAAGTTTTTAATTTCTTGCTCTTGTTCATCTCCTTTTGGCACCCCTATAATTCAGATATTGGAAAATTTAAAGTTGTCCCAGAGGTTCCTAAGCTTCTCATTTTTTTTTTTGAATTCTTGTTTCTTCGTCGTGTTCTGGTTGGATGTTTATTTCTTCCTTTTGTTCCAAGTAGTTGATTTGAGTCCTGATTTCCTTTCTTTCACTGTTGGTTCCCTGAATATTTTGCTTTCTTTCACGTTGGGTAGTCTTCATTTGTTCTTTCCTTTTGCGACCAAGCTCAATCAGTTCTGGGAGCATTTTGATTACAAGGGCTTAGAACTCTCCAACAGAGCTGGCTATCTCCTGATTGCTTAGCTCTTTTTCTGGAGTTTTGCTCTGTTCTTTCATTTGGACCACATTTCTTTGTTTCAGTGCACCAGTCTGGTTGACTGATTCTTTAATTCTTTGGTTGTCAGAGATCCATGCAGTGTGATTTTATGTGCCATTTGTTGGAACTTGCCTTATAGTGTAACAGAGTCAGGTTTTTAGAAGTTCCGAGTGTGCTTGAAAATCATTTGTAATGTGCTTCGTCTGTTGCAGCTTCCTTAAACAATAAAGAAAGTAAAATAAATTTTAACCCAAGAGGTTAAAAAAAACAAACAAACGCTTTATGCATACAAATCAAACGAACCATTTGGCTAAGCCACTCTGTGTCCCAAGTGTGCACCTCTGCTGCCGTCTCGTAGGAGTTTTCGGGAACAACATCTTAGTACAGGTCAGCAGGAAAAGTGGTTGATTATGGTGGAGTATCAGTGAGTGTTTTTTTTTTTTTTTTAAAGACTGTTTTGAGGTACAAGTCTCAGGTTCCAGTGTTAGTGATCAGTTCCTTGGAACCACTTTTCATGAGCACATCATATAGACAAAACACCGGATTTGGAGGTGCACCATTGGTTCTTGTCTTTGATTATATCTTTAAATTATTCTTTGTGCATACAAAAGATATTTATTTCTGCATGTTATTTACCACACAATTTACTAAGTTGTGTTATTTATGATAACTTTAGGTTGATATTCATGAGTTGTCAAGGTAAATAAGATATCATGCAATAATAAAATTACATTAGTTTAGCTGTATAAAACAGGAAAAATAGAGCTTGGTATAAAACATGAAGACATGAAGAGTTAAAAATGTGTTAGTTATAAGTTCATGAATAATTAAATAAAATAGTCACATGATTCTTAGCATTGTAAATGAGTTCAGGACCTGGAGCAATGGTGTTCTAGAAATCAGAAGTATTTTGTAAGTAAAATTGTGCCCCTTATAGATTATCTGAGGAGCTCACAATATGGCAAAGGTCCACACTTTCAAGGAGGAGAACATTTGATGTTGAATTCTGGCATCTAAAAGAGTAAGACTATGGATTCTAAGTTATTTTAAGTAACAATTATTGCAGAGTAATTTATGGGCAGTGAAAAGGGACAGTGACTCTCAGTGCTGTGGTTTACCACAGTGTGGTTCAGTCTCTTAAGGTGTTATACCTTCCGTGGCTTCTGAGCTTTCGCGGGTGCCTTCTTAGCCAGAGACATTCCTCCCCAGTCCTTGCAACATGACTGGCATGTTTACTTATTTTTGTTGCTGCTCTTTAGCTCTCAGTCTCCAGGCTGCCTGTCCAAACAGAGGTGCGATTTCAGATCTAGGGTGCAAATTCACATGCTTTTTGTATTCTAATGGACTCTCCATCCTGCTCCATATAGAGTAGGGCTTCTCATTACAATGGATAATATTTTCTCCTGAGGGATTTTCCTCCACATTGTAGGTACTTATTAGCAATCCTGACCTCTGTTCAGTGTGTGCCAGTAACTCCCACCTTAACTCCACCCCAAGGACAATCTGAAAGGTCTCTATACAATGTGCCAAATGTCCCCTTGGGGGCAAAGTCAACCCGAGGTTGAAAACCACTGATCTTGGAGCTGTGGTCATCTTTGGAACCTGAGTGATCCGGCCTTGGTAAGAAGTGTTTTTAGTATTATTCCATGCAAATTATTTTCTAACTCCAATTGTGATTTATTTTTGGGTGGTTATTTAGAAGTGTATTTCATAATTTGTAAATATAAGTACCTTCTAGTTATCTGTTGCTACTGATTCTTTGATTAATGGCAGTGAGAGCAAGAAGTATATATACATGAATATATACACATATATGTATGTATATGTATGTGTGTGTGTGTGTGTGTGTGTATCTATATATATATATATATAAATTTCAGTCCTTTAAAGTTTGTTGGAACTTGCTTTATATCACAATATGGTCAGTTGTTAAAAGAATTCCCAGGGTGTTGGGAAGCATCTGTAATTTGCCGTTTTGGGGTGTAGTGAAGTACTTATGCACATTGAATGTCATTTGCTCTCATGTTATTTTAAAAATATTTTTACTATTTTTTGTGGTCTTCATTGGTTCTAAAACTGAACCTGGATGATGGAAATTGGTTAAATCTCCTATTGTGATTATTAATTTGTGTATTTCCCATGTAGCTCAGTTCTATATAATTTTGAGTTTATGTTATTAAGTGAATAAACATTTGGAACTAACTAGTACATTGAACTTACTGATATGAAGTACTCCTCTTTATTTGTAGTAGTGGTGTATTTTTTGCCTTCGAGTCTACTCTATGTTCTATAATTTTCATTTGGTTAATGCTCATGTAGTACATTTTCCCATTCTTTCACTTTAGATCTCTTGGTGTGTTTCAGATAGCTCTCAGTGTTTTATGTGAGTTATGAGTGGCTATTAAAATCAATTAAAGCATTGATTGAGAATGTAATGTAGGTGGCCGAACATTTTCCCCAGTCAGTTGTTCCAACACCTTTTATTACATCTCAAATATGTCCCGCAGATCTAAGGAGATATCTTTGTCACAGAAAATGACCACGGCCCCTCACATCATCGATGCCCGTTTATGCTCTTCTGAATGTGGGGTTTCCGACTCTGTCCTGTGAGTGAGGTTCTCCTGGCTGTGTACGTCTTGCACTTGGCCATTTTCATTCGCTCATCTGTGTCACACCTGTTGGATTGTTAGACCAGCCCAAAGATTCTGGAGGTCACAGGAAAAGATAATTTCCCCACCACGGAAGCAAGCAGTCAGGTGTTTCATCCGAGGTGAATTTTGGGAGTCACCATGTCACCATTTACTTAAGTGAGATTTAACAATTTAAGTAAAGTCACTGATTCTGAAAACTGAATGATAATATCAGTGAAATATGGAACAATGTACTAATGTAGCGTGTGGGTATACAACTTCTATGTACAGTTTCAGAGGCGGTCATGAAGAGGGCCAGCACTTTGCACTTGGCGTGTTGATGGTAAACTGGCTGTTAAGAAAGGGAAGACTGAGAAATTACTTAGGATTGTCGTCTCATTTCTTCCTGAGGTTTAGTTGCCACAATTTGGTTTAGGAAGAGAGCTTCAGCACAATCACCTCAGCTTCAGACAGTAAGACTCCTAGCAAGAGCTAGTTGACCCTCTTACCATACTCCTTGCATCTTAAAGTTGTGGGAGTTGCCCAACAGAAATGAACCTGGCAGGTGTGCTGCCTTTTTCTCTAAATTACCTGCATGTCCCCTACTTCACCTTTGAAATGTAAGACTCTGTTCTTCCATTTTCCAAAATACCCTATATACTCAATACTACCTCATTGTGTTTGGTATTCATTTTAATATGATTTCCTCTTGCCCATGTAGCAGATGTTGAATTCCTTCTGTTAATCAGATTATGTGAATTAGATTGTTATCCCAGCTGTTAGAATTTAGAAGGTAAGGCAAAAATAATTTTTTAATCCCCCCACAGTGTTGGTGAACTGGCCATGTGACATTCATGGCCAGGACACTAACTTCTGGAAAGTGTAGCCTCTGAGAGAGATGTTCTCCATCATGGACATCTCCCTGCAAGAGTAAGCACTGTTGTTATTCTTTGCTCCATCAGTCTTCTTGGTCTATTTCTGCAGGGCTTGGTATAATTTAGCAGTGCCGGGAGTTATTTTCTTCCCTTGTACACTTACATCGGCATGAAAAACTATTTCTGAGGCCAGCTGCTTGGATTTAGAAAGTGAGAGATGTTCTTTATTGGTTCCTGGCTCTGTTTACATTGGTTCTGCTCCTGCATCTGGCAACTGAGCTCCATTGTCCAGCTCTGGAGTCTGGCTGTGGGGTCCCCGTTACAGATCTGGGGTTGAATCTGTGTCTGTGTGTCTGGGCTCTGGAGTCTCTTTGGGTGTGGCTTCGTGTCCTGGGTTGGAGTGTGGGGTCCGTGTGCTGCTCTGGCTCTGGGGTCTGATGTGTGGAATCTGGTGTCCAGCATTTGCTATCAGTGTCTGGTGTCTGGGGTCTGCATTCAGCGTCCATGGGCTGGCCTGGGTCATGGGGACAGTTTTGGGACTGCGGCTAGGGTCTGGGGTTCAGCTTTTGGTTCTGGGTCTGCTCTGGGGCCCAGGTTCTGGACTCCAGGGCCTGTGTCTGGTCCTGAGTCTGTGTGTGGCATCTGGTGTCTGTGAAGTGATGGTTGTTTGTGAAGTGATGGTTGTTGGCTGCAATTCAATGCCTGCTGGAGTTCCAGAGTTGGGGTGTGGGGAAGAAGGAAACAGTATTTAGTGCAAATAGCTCCGTTTTGATACTAATGGCTGTGAGTGCAACATGGTTGTTAGGAAGCTCAGTGTTGTCACAGGTGAATCATGCAGCAGCACCTGTGTGGGTCAGCTCAGTAGTGCGGCTGCTCAGTTGTGAAGTGTCTTGGCTGTGAGGGGACCCTGAAGTCAGGCAGCCCCGAGGCAAGTTCCCCCTCAGGCTGTGCTGCCCAGGGCTTCTCTGCCCATTCTGTCTAGTCCTGTCATTTCCTCTCCGTTTGGCTGCATTTGCACACAAAGAAGCACAGTTTGGAAAAGGGGCCCTTCTGAGCAAGGAGATCAGTCTGGGAGAGCAGAGAAAATGACACTGGTGTTGTCACCACAGCAGTCTAGGGTATTTTCATTCTCAAATTATGCCAAGGTTTCCTCTCGGACCTTCTTTTTTTTGTTCTTCCCTAGAGTGAGACTGCCTTTTTTGTGTCAGCTTACTTAAATTATACAGAAAAATAAAAATTATTTCAAAATCCCACCCAACAGGTAATCACTGCAATTGTTTTAAGTATATACCCTTCCAGACATCTCTCCTTCCACATTGCCATTCTTCTACTTTCTCAGGATTTAATTTATGTTTCCGGGTTTGTCCTATGGATGCAGAACCCATGAATTTTCAGCTGTTTTCCCCAATGTGTGGATGTGTCCCTATGTTTTCCCATAGGTTTTTAATGTATTTTAATATTACTCAGTTGAAATGATTTTTTAACTCCAACTGTGATTGATTTTGAGGGTTACCTAGAAGTGTATTTCATAACTTTTAGTGTAAGAACTTTCTAGTTACTTTTTGCAACTCATTTCTAGATTATCTACAATGAGAGCAAGAAACATACTTCAGATAATAAGTTCATTCCTTTGATTTTTTTTTGAAATTTGCTTCGTTACATTATGGTCAATGTAAAAAGTGTTCGAAGCGTGCATCTCTGCTGCCGTCTTGTGGTCATTTTTGGAATAACACCTTAGGGCAGGTCAGCAGGAAAAGCTGTGCCTAGTCGGTTGTCTGTGAATGCTGAATCCAGTTTGCCGCTCACGGTGTGTCTTACATCCTTACTGAACTTTTTGAGGTGGTCTCTTGTTTCTGAAAGAGGAATGCTGTATTCCTGAGGAGAGAGGTTTGTTAACTGTATTATGATGACACATTTTTGTTTGTGTTTCTGTTCTATGTAATTTAAGTTTGTGATATTGTTTATGAATTTGGATCTTCCTGGTCCATGAAACTCATGGATAGGAAGTGCTCTTCATCGCTAGTCCTGCTTTTTACCTGGAAGTCCACTGCATGTTATTATGTAATTTTCATGTGGTTTGTGTTTGCATAAGACAGCGTGGGGCAAAAGGAGGTTTAGAGTTGCGAATACGAGAAACACAGTTTATTGTTGTCTTATTATTTCATAATCATGACATTATTTTCCATGTGAACAACGGTAGAGCTGCTTCTGCAGCATCCTGTATATCTTTTCCCATTCTTTCCCTTTCGATGTTTTTTCACCCCATGTTTTAGGTAATTCATGTTTTCTCCCAGTTTGTGTTTCTTTTCATTGTCCGAACAAGTTCTTTTTCAGAGTTGTCTTTAACTTTATAAAGTATACATCATTAATGTATTTCTTCACTACACTGCATGTCCACAAGCCTACCTGATTCCTGCCTGGTTTTGTTTACATGGACCACTAAAACTGAAACGTACAGATAAGGGGTGGGGCCTAAGGTCAGAATCCGGACTGGGCTGGAGGTGAGAGGGGGCCAGAAATGTGGGCGGGGCTGGGTGGGAGGCAAGTTGAGGCTGGCAGGCGTGAGGGGTGGGCAGTTCTGCTGGAGAGATGCGACTGCGAGGACTGGGGGTTAGACACTGTTATCAGGTCGCCGTGGTCACGAGGTGATGCTCACGGCCTAACGTGATGCAGGCAACGCGGTCCAAGGGCAGGAAGTGAGCTGCGTGGGGGCTGTGAGGTGAGGGAGTTGGGGGGCAGATACGGCCACCCTGTGGGGAGCGGGAAAGGGGGGCCAGACTGTTTCTGGGGTATGTGTCCAGTCCCCATGTAACTACTTCCTGTGGGACCACTTTTCTATATTTATCTACATTGTATTTCAGTTATAGATTACTTTGGTAAATGGCTATACAATGATACTCATTTTTTAACCCCAAAACAAGATAATATTTTTCATTTGGTAAAGTTTCTGTTATTGCATAGCAATTTTGAATTTCGTTCAGAGATCCTGTACATTGTTGTTAGTTTATTCCCAGGGTCTGTTTGTTTGTTTTTTACCTGTTTTGTTGTTATGGAGCCATTTAAAAAATATCTATTTAATTTACTATTTCTACATATTTACTTCTGCATGTTATTTTCCCATCACTGCACTAAATTCTATTTGTGATACTTTTCGGTTGATTCTCATGAGTTACAAAGGTAAACATGCTCTCGTGCAAATTGTTGCTCCTCACAATCATTACATGGTTGTAGCTGTATGTGACCTAGAGATACTTAAAGCTTGAAAGAAAACAGGAAGAAGTGAGGTAACATGAGGGGCTAGAAAAATTGTCTTTTAGTCATGAATATGTTGATGACTAAATAAAAGAGTAACATCTTTCTCAGCATTTTAAATGAGTTTAGGGTCTGGAAGCACGGTGTTCTAGAAATCAGAAGTATTTTGTGACAGGAAATGTGCCCCGGGTAGTTAATCTGAGGAACACAGAATGTAGTAGCAAATGTCCACATTTTCAAAGAGGAAAACTTGAGATGGTGACATCTGGAATCTAAAAGAGGAAGGCCGTTTGTTCTAAGTGACATTACGGATCAGTTATTACAGTGATGTATGAGCCATGGCAAGAAGCAGGGATCCTCAGGTGACTGCTCTGTTTAATCACAGTGTAGCCTGGTCTCCTAGGTGGACAGATCTTCCTTTGCCTCCTGACCTATTGCCTAGGACACTTCTCCCCCTGACATTTGCCAGATGGCTGGCATTTTTTGTTCTTTAAGTTTCAGGTTCAGGCTTCCTGTGCCAAGAAAGGCAGCCTTTCAGATCCAGGATGCAAAGGGACATGCTGTTTGTATTCTAATGGAGTCTTCAGGATCCAGAGTAGGGTTTGTCATTCTCAGCACTATGGACCTTTTGGGCCAGAGAATTTCTTGTCCTGGGGGATGGCCCTCTGCACTGTAGGTGCTTATTAGCATTCAATCCCTCTATTCACTGCCAGCAGCCTGGCTTCCCTTCCCCTGAGGACCATCTGAAATGGCTCAGGACATTGCCTGAAGTCCCCTCGGGGGCCAAAGTCACCTTTGGTTGAGAAACAGTTTGAAGCTGTGACCCTTTTTGAAACCAGAAAGATCTGTGTCTAGTATGCAGTCTTTTTATTATTTTTCTATGTGAATTATTTTCCACTCTGACTGTGATTTATTTTGGGAAGGTACTTAGAAGTGTATTTGAAAACATCTAAATATAGGGACTTTGTAGTTACCTTGGCACTGCTTTCCAGATAAATGGCAAAGAGCAATCAACAGTTTGTGAGACATTTGTTGAAACCTGCTTTATAGCTAAATATACTCATGTTTTAAAAAGTCCCAAGTGTGGTTAAAAAGCATTTTTAGTGTACTTTGCTGCTGCTTAAACAATGAGAAAACATGTATTCGAAATTCTACCTGAATAGTTAAAAAGAACTGCTATCATTTTCTGTATAATCCACTTGCAGAAATGTGAACGTGCACATTTCTGTCTACTTTCTCTGGATTTCCTTTACTATTTTAGGTTATAAGTATGGGAACAAAACTTGTGTATTTACAGCTTTATTTTTGATACTGTGCATGGAAGGGTGAAGATGTTTTTCATAAGTTTTGGTATGCAATATGTTTAGCCCCATTCAGTTTATTTTGTAATTCAACTTGTTTTATTTTTGAGGTTACGTAGAAGTACATTATATAACTACCAAATAGAAGGACTTTCCAGTCACTCAGTGTTAGTGAATTCTAGCTTAAGTGCCATAGGAGCACTTAGGAAACATACTGCATATAATTTCAATGCTGTGATGCTTGTTGAAACTGGCTTTTTATTGGCTTGGCCAAAAGATAAAAACTTTTGGGAAGATGGAATTAGGAAGATGCCTGAAAGACTGAAGAAGTGGGACAAAATGGTGAATACGTTGTTCAATGAAATTACTGCTGAAAACGAAAAATATCTTTGTGTTTTTACCTAAAAATCGAATGGACCTTTTGGCCAAGCAAATAGTACAGTGTTCCAAGCGTGCATCTCTGCTGCCACCTCGTGGGCCTGTTGTGAATAACATGTTCGTGGCAGGTCAGCAGGAAAAGTGGTGGACTGGAGGAGAGTATCAATGAATGTTGATTGCAGTGTTACTTAAGACATGTATTTAGCAACTTTTAAATATCAGAACTTACTAGTTACCTTTTGTTCCTGATTTCTATATTAACAGCAATGACAGAAAGAAACAGACTGTATATCCTTTCAGTCCTTTGAAATTTGTTAAAACTTGCCTGAACACAGGATGGTACTTTTGAAAACTGTCCCAAGTGTGGCTCTCTGCTGCCCTCTCATGTGTCACCTGGGAATAACAGCTTTGTGCAGGCCAGCAGGAAAAGTCATTGAGTTTAGTGAATTATCTATTCTCTCTGTGCACTGCACTGGACAGACTCTCAGTCCTTTGACCCCCTGTGGGTGACGCAAGGCCCTCCTGGCAGCTGGTCGCTCTCTCAGGCTGTGGCTGCTGCTGTTGCCACAAGATGTAACAATTTTAGCAAAGGAACCTATTCTCAACTGAATGACTATGTTAATGAGATCTGGAAGAGTTTATTAGTTCATTCCATGAAGGCTGCACTTGTCATAAATTTCCTATCACCCATTTTACTGCTGTAAGACCCTGTTTCCCCATACTCCCAAAGGTCCTATATACCTGATATCACCTCATTGTCCAGTATTCATTTGTACTTATGCACGTATTAAATGTTGAATATCTTGTATTGATCTGATGTTATTGTAATTATGATCCCACAGGTGTCAGAGCTGACAGGGTTTGTGGAACATAATCCCTTTTTAATTCCCCACAGTTTTGAAAAGCTAGCAGTGTGGAATGAGTAGTGAGAGAGTGCCAACTCCTGAACCTGTTGCAGCTGAGAGAGATCATGGACGTCTGCCTCCAAGGTCAGCATCCTTTTTGTTCACTGTCTTTTGGCCTATTGCTGCTGGGTTTGGTAAAATTGTGAAGTTTGCATTTGGTGAGACAAGGGTTTTACCTTATTGAATCACAGGTTTTTTTACAGTGTGAAGATCTGGTTCAGCTCCTGCCTCTGGCCTCTGGCAATGGGGGCCCGGTGTCTGGCCCCAGCTCCAAATTCTGGCCACGGCATCCTGGTTGTAGATCTGCATTCTATTTCCAGAGCTTGTGCTTCAGCGTCAAAATGTATTCAGTTGTGCGTCTGCAGTCTTGCACCTTTTAGGATGTGGCTTTGTGTCCTGGGGTCTCATTCAGGGTCCATGTGCAGATGAAGATTTAGGTTCTGGTGTATGGAATCTGGCATTATAGATAGAGTCCGATGTCAGTCCCTGGCATCTGATGTTTGGCCTTCGGACTGCATGACCTGGGTCGGGTGAGGGCCCACGGCTTTGGGTTTGGGGCTTTGGGCCTGGAGTCCTGGTCTCGGTTTGGGTCCGCTCCAGGGTCCAGGTTTCAGAGTCAAAGGTCCGTGTCCAGGATCCCGAGTTTGCCTCTGGTGTCTGCTATCTGTCAACAGATGATCATTGTGTGAAATTCATTGCCAATATGAATCCCCAAGTGTATGGAGTTGAAGCAGATTAGTAAAAAAAGTAGGAAAATTTCCTTGGCAAGTGGAATGGGAAAACTGAGCTTGGTAGCTCAATAAGGACAGTGATGTACAGCCCAGTAGTAAGTCTGAGGATCTTATCTTCCCTAAGCAAGGAAATGTGAGAGCAAATGGTTTACCCATTTCAGTCCACGCAGGGGAAGACCCCCCTCAGTCCCAGCCCTTGTCTGGTGACTTTCCTGAAGGAGAAATTCCCCAGAGAAGGACCCTGATCACTGTGTGCTGGCTTTGTGGCATCAGCATGTCAAAGGGCACCCCTGGAGAGCCGAGTATTCTGTGCAGATGGGCCCCAGAAGCGGTGCCCTCCATGCTGACTCTTGTTGCTGTGATTTCACCTCTTCTGTCTGAAGCCCTTTCTTTGTTTCACTGCCCTGAGATGCAATATACAAACTCTCAAAATTCCCTAGCTTTGTGCTGTGACATTTTAACTGCAGGAAGTCAAGAATCTACACACCTAAGTCCTTGCCAGGGCAAACCTGCCTTGGGCCCGGTACCTTTTTTGTGACAACCAAATTTTGTGTATTCATTTACTTGTGGATGGACATTTGAATACTTTGTACTTTTCATTTCTTGTTAACAGTGCTGTTATGAATAATCATGTGTAAGCTTGTTATAATATCTGTCTTCAATTTCTTAGGTATGTGTTTCGACGTGGAGTTATTGAACACAGTAATGTTTTTTGAGGAACTTTCACACCGTTTTAGAAAAGGTCTGCAATATTTTATTTATGAAAGAAATGGTCAATCGTTCTAATTTTTGTTTGTGATCATAAACATTTCTCAGGTTTGCTTTCTCATTATAACCTTTGTAGTGTCCAGGAAGGGATATTGTACCGTGACATAGTCATCAAACATCTTCTCTGTTTTGTTTTGTTTTTTTTTTTACCATTTCTATGAATATCTTCTCATTAGAAGAGACTATTCAAGTTTTTTAAAAATGCAGATGTCTGCAGAGGGGAGGGAATTTCAGGGGAAAGGGGGAAGTGTTTACAGGAACAAGTATAAAGGACACATGGACAAAAACTGGGAGGGGTGGAAATGAAAGGGAGGTGGAGAGGGCTGGGAGTAAAAGACAGAAAACTGTACAAGAACAATTAAAATAAAATTAAATATATATAGATGTCTGCCTGGGCAGTATGGTTCAGTGGATTGAGCACCATCCTGTCAACCAAAGGGATCTCCAGTTCGATTCCCAGTTGGGGCACATGCCTGGGTTGCAGGCCAGATCCCCAGCAGGGGGTGTGTGAGAGGCAACCACACACTGATGTTTCTCTCCCTCCCCCTTTCTAAAAATAAATAAAATGTATAAAATAATATAGGTATCTCTTCACTGATGAGTCATCAAGTTCTTTGTGTGGAAGAAAGAGTCTGACCGAAAGTATAATGTGCAACCATTTTCTTCAATTCTGTGAGTGGTCTTCTTACTCCGCCAATAGCTTCTCCTGCTACCCACAATTTTTTATTTTTTATTTTATTTTTTTTTTTAAGATTTTTTTTTTTTTAATTTGTCTTTAGAGGGGTAGGGGAGAGGGAGAGAAATATCAATGTACGGTTGCCTCTTGTGTGTCCCCTGCTGGGAACTGGCCTGCAACCCAGGCATGTGCCCTGACTGGGAATCGAACCGCGATCCTCTGGTTCGCAGGCCCGCGCTCAATCCACTGAGCTACACCAGCCAGGGCTACCCACAATTTTTTAATCAGGAGGACATCACATTTACTCCTTTACTTTCATCAGTTTTGCTTTGGAAGGGTATGCCTTGATATGCCAGCAGCTGCCTCATGCATTTCAGGTCTTCTGTGTGTTATTCACTGCATTATTTAATTTGCTTGATTTAATATAACTTGTGTCACAGAAATCTGCTTAATGGTTTTAGACATTACATGATTACATTTCAAGGACTCACAGGTTTAAATAGGAGGACACGCTGTTCTCTGTGGTACGATGTCCAGAGTCAGGCATCTGGAGTCAGGGACAGGCTTTGGACACCAGGTCTGGCGTCTGGTGCGTGGCATGGTTGGGGTTAGGGGTTGCGGTTGTGGTGGATACCATGGCTTGTGTACAACTTCATTCGAAAACATCATGTTAGACAGAAATACAAATGTGTGGTTGCCTCTCATGTGTCCCCTACTGGGGACCTGGCCCAAAACCCAGGCATGTGCCCCCACTGGGAATCAAACTGGTGACCCTTTGGGTCACAGGCTGGTACTCAATCCACTGAGTCACACCAGCTAGGCCAAAATCTTTAAAAAATAATGAATGCGTATGAACAAAAATGTTTTATTTTATTTAGAAGTATGGAGGAAAATTAAGCAGAAACAGCTATAAAAGTGTCAGAAAAACTGCTTTGGTGACAGAGCTGGTTAGTGCTTGAAAACTTTTTTTTTTGTCTCTCAGCCTTTCGGCATTTTTTGCGGTTGTGTATTTTGTGCATGAAATATTTTTAAAATAAAAAATATAAAAATTTTGCCCAAGAGTCAAAGGCATATGAATGCATTGTGAATTTCTGAAGCATCTGGTTTGAAACTTTACTGACTTTAGAGTGGATTTTACTCTGCTTAGGAGTTGGATCATGAACATTTCTATGGAGAATTCTTTTTTGTTTCTGTTTTGAAGAACAGTGGGGCTCACCTCTCTTGGCCGCAAGCTCTCTTTTCCACTTGCTACCCAGCTCCTGGCCATACTCATCCTCATACGAGACCAGCAGCTCGCAGCCCGGCCCCATGACCCGGCAGGTTCGGTAGAAAATCTGCCTGCGGTATTGAAAGGCCACCAGGTTCTGCTCTCCATCATCCCGGGCACAGTTCACATACCTGGGATTGAGGCAGATGGAGGGAAAGAAAATCAGTGATGAGTTCCCACTACCTGTTACATCCATGGCCAGCTCCTCACCGATTCTTAAGGCCCTCAGGCTCTGATGTTGCCCACTGCCCCTAGTGCTCCCGGGGAACCTTCTGTTCAGTGTCTGAGCGTCTGTCAGCGTGTCCTGTGAGTGCCTATCTCCAAGTCCTACTTGCAGTGCTCATGCTGCCTAATACCATTTTGTAAAACCCAGTTCCAAACCTAGCTTCTGCTCGAATGAGCCCTAATACCTGGTGATGTTCGGCTTGTCTGAACTGTAAGTCAAGTTGTTTCATACTACAGAACCTGGTGCTTGATCTCTAGGGCTGTGCTTCCACATCAGCTCACTAATTATTCAGTACTCAGCCCACGTCTCTTTCCTCTCGAAAGGCCTTTCTCCAACCCCCTGTACACTTTATTGAGGATACCATTCATTTGCCCACCCAAGGTTACTATAGAAAATGGAAGGTCTTTTTGTCTTATTAAAATGAAGCAGAACAGTAGCAGTTGATTCACGTTCTGTTAACCCTGATAAAAGAGAGCCCCTCTCAAGAAAAGGGGCCCATGACCAGTCCTCTGCGGGCCTCAGAAGCCAGTTCTAGTTTAAGTTAGGCTGGGATGGTTTGCTGCCCTCACAGGTTTATTAGGTCATCTTTGGTTTGTGCTATCTTGACACTGCGCTCTTCCTAGAAATTATAGTTAAATGCTTCTAAAAGCAATTGTTTTATGTCTGCCTGTAAGAAATCCTTCATAAGGCCCTGGCTGGGGTAGCACAGTGGTTTGAGCGCGGGCCTGCAAACCAAAGGGTCGCAGGTTCGATTCCCAGTCAGGGCACATGGCTGGGTTGCAGGCCAGGTCCCCATTGTGGGGTGCGCAGGAGGCAACCACACATAGATGTTTCTCTCCCACTCTTTCTCTAAAAATAAATAAATAAATAAATAAATAAACAAACAAAAATCTTTAATAAAATTCAAACTGACTCAGTGTCCTGCATTAAGAAAGAAAAATCCTTCATAAGGACACGTGCTGTATGATCTGTTTAGGTAATGTATTCCTTCACCTAAACTGGAATATAGTTTAAGTGCTTCATTAATGTTCATTTGGTACATTAAAGTGTAATCCAGCGTCCCTGGTGAATCTAGGCTCTTCAAGGTCCTTTCCAGTGCCCACATTGCATCTAGCAGAGAGCTTTATATTTTGAGGACATATGCTGTACTTTTTTCTAAATGTCCCCTGAAATGAAAGAACACCGTGAAAAAGAGGGGAAAAAAGCATTAAGGGAGACCACTGACGGAGGCATGATGAGAGAGAAAGATACATGGGCTTGTGGGGGATGAGAGTCCCCTGTGGCACCCGGAGACCTGTTGACCTCACCTCATCCAGTTGGCCCAGGATTTGCCCTTTCCATCCACATACTCATAGCAGTTTCTCCCTTTGGCGATCTGTGTTTCAGAAAAGAAGTTAAAGACCTTTTACTTTTTTTCATGGGGAGGTAACAATCAGAAGAATTATTTTACCCTACTGTCACCAAAGCTGCCAGTTGTGACATGGTATTTTTCTTACTCATCATCTGCACATCCGAGTCTGTCTGTCCAATCAGAGCGGGAGCCCCACACAAGGGAGGAGCCACTGCTTTGTGTCTGCACCACTTTGCTCCCACTTATCTTCCGATCCTTAAACAGAAGTTCTGTGTCCATGTAAAGTCCACTCAGTACCCAGAGCTCACCGTATTGTCCCCTCCATGTCTAGCACATAAGAGGTGAGGTCTCTCCAGGCCTCATAAGGAATGTGGGAAGGCAGAGGACAGTGGAAGAAGTGAAGACTTCTCACCAGCCAGGAGTATCTGCTTTTGGCTGCCTCTTCATCTTCTGCGATGTGTCCTTCATAAAGGCCAAAGTGCAGACCCATGGGCAAGTCAGCTGCCTCATTCGATACTCCAAGCCCAGCCTCAGGGATGCAGGATGGCCCGATTCTCAACCCAGGGGGCAGGGTGAGGGCTGAGCGGTGGGGATGCCCCTTGTCCAGTGCACTGTCCTTTACAAATGTAGGGGGCCCATGCACAGCACAGCTGTCGATGAAGAAGTTCTGACACTTCTCAGAATCTGGAGGTGAGAGCCACAGGGGTTAGGGAAGGCACAGCGCATGTTCGTGGACACAAAGAGCTTCAGAGGGAGTCTGGCACTGACATCATTGAGACCATCAATCCTGTACTCCAGGTCACTAGAGGAAGGGGATGATTTGGGGACGAAACGACTGGATGAAATTATTGTATCATAACACACTTTTTAGTGAGGGTCACTTACAAAGGTAGTCATCATCCTGGGACTCGCTGACCTCTTGGTACACATAGCCGTTTCTTTCTCGTAGGCTGTACATCTTCACGTCCATCTCCTTTCTCCTGAGTTCTGAGCTGGAGAAGGCAGGTGAACAAGGTTGGTGGGGTGTGGAGTGTTAGTTCCCATTTTGTCACGTAACACAATCTCCTCCCATCAAATGATCACCTGTCCTTTTGCGTACTCTGGTATTTTACTTGGTTAACTATTGGTTCAGAAGATGAAGACTCCACACTCACTACAGATGACTGATTCAATTTTCGTTTCTAGATCTTCCCATTACCTGGTTTAATTTGCCAACCTGTAATCATTCACAAAATATTTATGGAGTGCAGATTATGTGTTAGGCATTGACTAAAGGCCTGGGCACACAACACCAATAAAGTGTGGTTGCTATTATCAGATGTATTTATTGGACAAGTTGCATGTGTCACGTGTTTTAAATTTAATTCAATGTTCTCAAACAATATATGAGTGATGTTTCCATATCTTCACTTTACATATGAGCATTCGGGAGCTCAGAGAATGTACAGGATTTGCCCGAAGCTCCAGTGCTAACTTCAGTCTCAGCTTAGCCCAGCTTAAATGCAGGCCCATCCAAAGTCCGCCTCACATACCTAGGTCATACTTATCCACCCTTCCATAGGACTCAGAGAATTCAAGTTCCCAAGCTATTTTCTTACCCATTTTTCGTCTAGTGTGCTTTCCAAAGGCATATGTTTCTCCAGAAAGGGGACACTGGTTTCTGGGCATGCTCTGAGTTCCTTGCAGCCATCAGATTTACTGTTCCTGACAATTCCTTCCAAGTATACTCATTGCTTCATGGCACCCTGGATGTTGCCTTCAGTATAAGAGTCACATATTAAAAGGTAACATGTATTATACTTTGTTAAGGCTTATGATACATTTTATATGCATGTCTTTAATACTTCGATTCTTGCAAATACCAAGGGAGTACGAATATTAGAGGGGATAGGGGCCATGTGGGTAACGAATCCAAGAGTATAACTGAAGCCTTATGGCTCTTTTCTTTCACCTGTCTCTATAATGTTGAGAGCGAAGGATGTTGGGAAGAGAATAAAGAAATAGATGGCACAAACATATCTAGGCAATAAATAAAATGGTGATAACATTTGCAATACCTTAGAAAGAACATTTGTACTTAGATTAGCTGGTCTCCACCAATTCCGTTTGAATAAGGCTGTACCAGTAGCTAGTTGTCTTCAGTTTCATGATCGATAACAGGCTAATTTTCAACGTTCTGGTGAATATGCCATTCAATAATGCTCACCGAAGTGTTCTGTGAATTGTGTCATACAGTATGAAGTGAAATTACAGTCCTGCCCTCAATTTACCTTTCAAGTCTCTCCATATTTCAAATCTCACAGAAATTACCTTCAGCGTTCATCGGTCATCTTCCAGTTTAATTTGTAATTGTGAAATCATTCATTCAGCAAACGTTTGGGGCCCTCAGGGGCCCTGATCTGGGCCGGTGACTTCTGAGAAGTCTCAGGTACGGACCAGCCTCTCAAAGAGCTCACAATGCAAAGGTAGGCAGGCTGAACAAATGATTCTAAATAGGATGAGAGCAGCCTCACTGGAACTCAGAGAAAGAAGCTGTTGCTTCACCCTATAAGAAAGGGTATTTGAAATCAGTTGCAGATGGATGAGTTTCTATAGAAGAGTGTGTAACATATATGAAGTCCTTACATCATTTTCTTATTTGTTGTTTCTCAATCATCAAGCCAGAAGCTCCTCAAGGGTGGGACATGCTTTCTTTGATTAGAGTGGGAGGCTGTGATCCTGGACATTTTACATTTTTCTTCATCTGGGACCATCCACTATACAAACTGCCTACACGTTGTAAGTGTCCCTTACTCAGAGGGTCTTAGTGCATCTCTCACTTCAGCATAGCAGAGAAGAAGTTTGGTTGAAACCGTCAGTCAGACGAATGATATCATGACATACGGATTAGACAATATAAACTTTAGAAACTATGAAAGTTTATTTTTCTAATTTTTAAGAAAGATTTTGTTTCTCTTCTTGAGAGAGAGAGGAAGGGAAGGAGAAAGAGAGAGTGAAACATTGATGTGAGAGAGAAACACTGATCAGTTGCCTTTCACACACACCCCAACCAGGAACCTGGCCCACAACCGAGGCATGAGTCCTGACCAGGAATCAAACCGGCGATCTCTCACTTTGCAGGATGACACCGAACTGGTCACGGTGGTCAGGGCAAAACTCTGAAAGTTTTCATGAGCTTGTAAGTGGTTTAGAGAAGCAACTGTAGGTTAGACTGCACAACCACTGACACTGTGATCTTAGACATACCGTCAAACATTTCTGTATCTCTGAAAGCTCACTTCCCTCATCATGAATGGTGACAGTTACAGTACGTACCTCATTGAGTTGTTGTAACGTTTGAGTGAGTTTATTCACACAGAAATCTTAAAGTCTGAAACATAGCGAGAATGAAGCACCTGGTAGTTACTATGGTTGCTGTAGTTGTTAACTATGAAGATGATGATGAGCCAGGGCTGGTGCAGCTCAGTGGATTGAGCGCTGGCCTGCAGACGGAAAGGTCACCAGTTCCATTCCCGGTCAGGGCACACGCCTGGGTTGTGGATCAGTTCCCCACTTGGGGGCGTGCGAGAGGCAACCTATGCAGGCGTGTCTCCCACAGGGTTCTGTCCCTCACTTTCTCCCTCCTTTCCCCTCTTTCTAAAATAATCAATACACAAAATCTTTAAAATCGGACGATAATGTCGGACAATGTGTCGAAGAGACCAGCAAAGGAAGGCAGCAGTTCCTAGGATCCTGCCTGCAGTTTCCTACTCTCACCTGCCTTTCTGTCCACGAGGAAAATTTTCTTGTCCACAGGATTTGGGAAATACTCACCTTCCGGTGTCTCCTCTGCTCCCTTCTGAAGGCCAGCCAAGAAGGTTTGACTGAAAGATGATGAGAAATCGGTGTTATGGTTGGAAAATGTTTCCAAAATCTGGAGATTCTTATTAGGGACACAGAATTCTGAATGAGTAGTCCAAGAACAATCCCAGGATGATTGGAAAATGTTTTTGAGGTACCATTAAGGCATACGCTTCTATTGGGGCCATCCACCAATTTCATTAGAATGATAAAAAAAATAGACAAAGTGTCATCTACGCTTCATCCTATGTTCATAAAGCACCTATGACATTTATTAAAAAATAAATTGGCCTCTCCTGACAACCACGTAATAAAAGTAACTGCACAGAAACTCCATGTCTTCACCATAACCCTTTCTCCGTCCTGTTGTCTTCATTCAAACTGGCCCCGTCCAGGCTAACGGCACCACGACCACCTGGCCTCCTGTCTCTGGTGTCCTCCCCCCGTGCACAGACTGGCCGTCCATGCCCTTCCTTCATCATTACACTCTGGTCAGCATCCACCGTCTGTTCACCACACAAACAGAATTCCCGTCAAGTTAAAGATCACATCTGGACTTCCGCTGTGTTTCCACCCCAGAGCCATGAAAGTGGACTGACCCTTCCAACTGAACACTCATGATACTGGACAGGATGACACCATGGCCGACATCAGGAAATGACAGTGATCACCCACTCCCGACCCTGGCCCTCCCCCCAGCTCCCGTAATCACCGTGGTTAATACTGTTCCCCATGGTCTGTCTCTGTGCAGCCATCATGCAGCCACGCGTCAGGACCCTCCTCACCCGCCAGACCTGCCTCCCTGTCTTGCAATGACAACTCTTCTGAATTAGTTATTTCTTATTCGCCTGTGTGTTCTTATACATTTACTGGTTATTAATGTATCTATAAATATATAAGATGATTTCGCACACTTGAAATTTCACAGGGATAGCCCCTCACTGTGCCACACACTGTTCTGCATCTTGCTGGTTCGCTGGACAAACAAACCCTGCTCCCTGGTCAACTCCTGGGATGCAGCCTGACCTGAACCAGGTCCGAGTCAGGAGGGCAGCTCTGGCTCCTCCTCCTCCTCACCTTGCTGCCTGGGAGCCCGTTCTTCATCAGAGTCCTCAGGGTCCTCCTCCTGCAGCCTGCGGTGACACATGAAAGCTGGTCGCGGGGCCCTGAGACCTGGAAAGAGACAAAACCTTTGTCCTGAAAGCCAAGAGCCTGGAGGGGGAACAAGCACCAGGAAGCCCGTGGGACTGGCTCCGATGGGATGGGAGAGTCTATAGCGAGTCACTGTGAGCGCTGTACCGTCAGCGCCGGCCCTGCTCTGACACGAAGGGGCAAATTCCCCCCATCGGTGTCCACGCAGGAGGGAGCTGCGGGCGGACGGATGGATGGAGCCGCCTGAGACGGAGCCGGCCCAGCAGCCTGTCCGGTCACCAGGCTCCTCCAGCACCCAGCGCCTGCGCACTCGCTACCTGGGCTGGCGAGCACGTCCAAGGTCCTCAGGCCTTTCTCCCCGTCTCCCATCGCTGCCCACTCCTCCGGGGAGAAGTAGAGGGAAGCGTCTCTCAGAGCTTCTTTGGCCTGGAGGGGAGAGCGGCAACACCAGGAACTCGGCGATGCGATGGGAACGCGCGCGGCGGGCCTTCTTCCCCGGTCCCCGGGTGCAGGGGGCAGGCGGGGCCTCGGTGGTCCTTGTGCGGGTGCGTCCCGGGGGCCTGCTCCCCCTCCCTTCCCTGACCGGCCCCGCTCCGCGGAGTCCCGTCTCTCCCCCCAGCGCTCTGCACTCGCGCAGCGAGGGTCACCCCGAGGGCCGGGCGCCTGCGGAGCTTTGTCCCCAGCCTTGTCCCCAGGCTTCCCATCGACCCCTCGGCTCACCTGAGGCTTCCGCCCGCCCCGTTCATCCCGCTTCTCCCTCAGGGCGCTCCTGCGGGCCCCCGTCGGGGTTCATGGTGTCGCTGCCCCGAGTCCGAGGCGCCCGTGGAAGGAGAAGGTGCTGAGAGGGCCGAACGCCTTTCTCCCGGCTGGCAGGGCGCCGGGAGAGGGGGGGACCTGGGGAGGAGGGGCTGGATGGCCTGGGGATGCACGGGGGAGGGGGGTGCCCTCGTTCCGGCCCCCGCCCCGCCTCAGCGGGGCATCCGCGGCCCAGGTGTCTGAGGACCCCGTCGGCAGGGCGGGCTCGTGGCGGCGCCAGGGAACGCGCTTTTCCCAGGGAAGGGCTCGGAGGCGCCCCCGGGGCTCCGGAGAAGCCTGCACGAGGCGCAGGCGCAGTGCCCGGCGGACCGCCGTCTCTCAGGCTGAGAGCCTTGGGGTCCCTCACGACCCGAGCCCGAGTCTTCCGGGCCGAGGACGCTTAGAATGTCTGGGGGGAGGGTCCGACCTCTGCGGCTGAGGAGACTTGGGGCGTCTGCTCGAGGGACTTCAGGGTCCCCACCACCGAGTTAGTTTCCGGGACGACGCATTCGGGGTCTCTGAGTTTGGGGAGATTCGGTCTTTCCGGGCGAGCTGCAGGTAGGGGGTGCCCCGAGCTGAGGGGAACTGGGGTTTCAGGCTGTTTGGGGGTCTAAGCGTTGGGGGTTAGGAGATGTGGGGTCCGCCGGGTTAGCGGACCCGGGCCCCGCGATGCTGAATGGGTTTGGGGCCCCCATCACGATGAGGGCATCTGCGGTCTCTCTGGCTGGACTTTGCAGGTCTCGGGCTAAGGGTTCCACACGGCAAGGCTCCCCGCTTACCGGCCAGTCTCCCGGGGACTCTGCTGCGCTGCCCACGCGGCGGAGCGTCCTCTGCTGGCTCCCGGGCTTTCGGCCCTGGGGAGGAGGGTTTATCCTGTATAGTCACGTGGGCACAATACGCCAATCAGCGCTGGGGTCCCCGGGCCCTGCCCGCCAGTGGGCGGTCAGAAGAAGCTGAAGGGGCGGGGCAGAGGGGCAGAGCCCCCCGGGTTCGCCACTGGTCGGCGGAAAACCCGCCCCTCCCCTCGGGGATTGGCTGCTCTGGGTCTCCCGGGCGCCAATCCCAGAGCCCGCAGCGAGGACCGCGGGTTGGCGGTTTCTGTGGCTACATTTCCTGCAGCTGGTGAGGGATCCGCCTCGCGGGAGCTGGGAACCCCGAGGGTCGACGTGGCCCTCCTGCCGCCTGACGAAGTGTCTTTGCTCCACCAGACTGTGGTCGGGATCCCCAACTTACATCTCGGCCCGTCTTTGACCCCCCTTTTCAAACCCACTTTGAGCTAGAGCTGCATAAGCGGTGAGGACGCGGTCACGGCTGCATTGCATTCCGTGGAAACTTAAGTCAGTAAATTCTGAGCACACAATTCATAGACACAAAATCAGTCCCAGAGGGCTCAAATATTTAAACACAACAAATAATAAGTATACTGCAAAACACACTGGGAGAATTTCACGTCTCAAAGAAGTGGCGTTATGAGTAATAGGTATGTTTAAGTAACTCAGGTGGAAAAACATTTCAGAAATAGGAAGACAAGATAAAAGCAAACAAAAGTAAATAAATTGAAAAATCCTGAAAAAACGTACAAGTATTTTGCGTAAAAATAACATCAAATTTGAAGACAGGTGTCCACAGAGCAGGGTCTGGTTTGTTGCTACTGGCTTTCACAGGATAAAATGGGAAGAGTGTCTCTGGTCCTTACCGCGTTTTGAGCACGCAAATATAACTTGATTTCCATGGAAGTCGGAAATTGGAAATAAGAATTTCCAATTATTCCTGCGAAACTGCAAAAGTGGAAACCTCACTACAGTGGAGTTTGGGTCAGTGGGGGTGCTTTCACATAGCACCACCAAGGGTCAATTACAGGAAAGATTGTCTGTCGCAGGCCCCAACACATAGATGTACCGTGTGCTCCCAGGAGAAACCGACTCCCAGCAACTCAGCCAGAGAGAAACCATCCTCACCCTGAACTGAGGATTTTCTGCATTGCACTTTCGATTGAAATGACCCCTCCCAACTTCCTCTTTGTTCCCTGTGTAGTAATCTTGCTCTCCTTTACTGTGGAGCTTGCCTATGACTTTTGCCACAGCTTGCTTGTCCTAAATTGCATTTTTTTACTGTTTCTGAATAACCCCCTTATCTGCTGGTAAAATAACTGACTGTTGTATTTTTAAGGTCAACATAGTTTGGTGGCCCGTATGGGGATCCAGAGGACTCCTGACATCTCCGAAGCTGATGAGCAAGAGGGTGCAGTGTCCTTGCTCTGAAAGACTCGGGGAAGTGTTCTTTGGTGCAGACTCTCCGGTGATCAATTTGAGAATAGTCATCCAGAAATGACATCCTCATACCCTCTGATCCAGAAATGCCACTTTCCAGAAATTTCCCCTAGTAGCCCTGACCTGGTAGCTCAGTTGGTTAGAGTGTCCTGCCTATATGCCAAGGTGGTCAGTTCGTTCTTCAGTTCAGGGCACATACAAGAAGCAACCAATGAATGCATACATAAGTAGAACAACTCTCTCTCTCTTTGAAATAATAAATGAAGTTGGAAAAAAAGCGTAAAAAATTCCCCCAGTTTTGCTTCCCTGTGTGTGAAATGAAGTGTGTTTAATACGATTTATCCAACACTTACATAATAACAGATACAATTTTAAAGTATTCAGTAGAAGAGAATTTGTTTAATTATGGTTTGCTCAGACTGTGAAATATTATAGAAGGTTAAAAATGGGCGAGGATATACATTTCATTAAAGAAACAGAACTTAGTAAGGTGGTTCTAATGGGTTTTAACAGAGAATAGTTTCTAAGTAATGTTGTTATGTGAGAAAAGTATGCTGCAAAACAAATTGTGTTAAAAAGACCCAGGCAGAAGACGTGCTGAGGGGAGACGCAGGGACTAGTCACAGGGGTCAGGGTCTGGGCAACGTGCAGGGGAAACTTGCTTTTCCTTCATGTCATTTGGAACGTTGTGTCATTTGTCTTTCCTTTACTTAAAATAAGCCTATTTATAAGTATTTTTTGTAGATAAAAGAATGGATGAGAAGTACTTGGTTATATATGTATGCATTTAAAAATGACTCCACAAAATTCCGCACACCCTCATTACATCCAGGGGCACGTGCTGCCTTCCTTATCGGGATAGCACCTTGACCACCCCAAGTGTCTAATTTGCATCCAACACTGTATTCCATCAGGAACATTCCCACAGTGCGAAATATACTGTGTCGCAGTTACTGTTTGTTTGAGAGTTGAAAACCATTTATTATGAAACAATGAATTTTATATTTAAGTACTGGATCCAAGGTCATTTATAGAAATGCTATTAAGAATATTATAAGCCCTGACTAGTGTGGTTCAGCTTCTCTGTCTGGCATCTGGCGACTAGGGTTCATTGTCCAGCTCCAAGTCTGGAGTCTGGCCGTGGGGTCTTTGTTACGGATCCGGGTCCTGTCTCTGAGGTCTGTGGCGTGGGTTTGAATCTATTTGGCTACAGGTCTTGGATCTGGGGTCTCTTTGGGTGTGGCTTTGGGGTCTCTGGGTTTGTGTGTGGGGTCCATGTGCATTTCTATAAATTTATAGAAATAAATTTATTATTTATTTGGCTCCAAGTCAATGCCAAGGGGAATCCCAAAGCTGGGGTGTGGTGAAGAAGGAAACTTTAGTGCAAATATCTCAATTTTGATACACAATGGCTGTGAGTACAGAAGGGTTGTTAAGAAGCTCAGTATTGTTACAGGTGAATTATGAAGTAGCACGCTGTGTATCAACCCACTTGTGCTGCTTTTTAGTTATCTAGCATCAGGCCTATGAGGAGGCCCTGAAGTGAGGCAGCCCTGGGGCAAACTGCCTGTCTTGTTGTTCTGCTTAGGGCTTTCCCGCTCATCTACATGAGTTCCAGACCTTCATTTCCTCCACTCATCTACATGAGTGTAGACCTTCATTTCCTCTTTGCTCGGCTGCATTTGCACATGAAGAAGTGAGAATTGGAAAAGGATCCCCTCTGAACGGACCAGATCAGGCTGGGCAGCAAAAAAAAGGCCTCTGGTGTTATCACCACAACAGATTAGATTATTATTGTTTTTAAATTATGCTGTGTTTCCTGTAGTGCTTTTTAAGCCCAAACTGAGACAGCGTTTTTGATGTTGCTGCTTACTTAAATTATATATAAAAATAAAAGTAACTGAAAATCCTAACCAAACAGGTAATAACTGCTATTACATTAAATATATATGCTTCTAAACAAGTGGGAGTGTGTGGGGTGGGATGGGTGGAGGAGGGCAAAAGGGAAAAATTGGGAAACTGTAACAGAATAACAATAAAAAATCATTTAATGAAAAACAGTACATACCATTCCAGACATCACTGCTTGCACATTTCCATTCTTCCACTTTCTCTGGATTTAATTTATCATTCTGGGTTTGTAATAGGATGCAAAATTTGTAAATCTTCAGGCTTTCTCCCTAATGTGTGGATTTATCAATACATTTTCCCCAGAGTGTTCTTTATGTACTATTTTTATTATCATTCAGTTTAAATTATGTTTTAACTGCAATTGTAATTTAATTTGTGGGTTACGTAGAAGTGTATTTTATAATTTTAAATGTAAGAATTTCCTAGTTATCTTTTATTACTGATTACTAGATTAGCTGTAATGAGAGGAAGAAACATACTTTGTATAATTTCAATCCTTTGATATATTTTTTTGAAACTTGCTCCATAGTACAATATGGTCAATGAAAAAAAAAAAAAGGCTCCAAGCATGGTTCTATGCTGCCATCTCTTGTTCATTTTGGGAGTAACACCTTAGTGCAGGTCCACAAGAGGTTGGTTCCAGTGGAATGTCAATGAGTGTTAATGGCAATGGCATTTAGAAGTGTATTTTAGAATGTCTAAATGTATGGACTCTCCAGTTACCTTGTAACTGGTTTCCAGATTAGGGCAAAGGAAGCAATAAATGTGTTTTATGTGCCATTCGTTGGAAGTTGCTGTATACTGTAATAGAGTCGGGTTTTTAGAAGTTCCAAGTGCGCTTGAAAATCATTTGTCATGTGCTTTGTTTGTTGCAGCTTCCTTAAACAATGAATAAAGTAAAATCTATTTAAAATTAATTTTCACCCAAGAGGTTAAAAAATAAAACTTCTACCATTTTATACGTAAAAATCGAATGAACCTATTGGCCAAGCCACTAATAACTTGTCCCAAGTGTGCATCTCTGCTGCCGTCTCGTGGGAATTTCGGGGAATAACATCCTAGTGCAGGTCAGCAGGAAAAGTGGTTGATTATGGTGGAGTATCATGGAGTGTTGAATTTTTTTTTAAGACTGTTTCGAAGTACAAGTCTCAGGTCCCAGTGTCAGTGAGCAGTTCCTTGGGAGTACTTTTTATGAACACATCATCTAGACCAACACTGGATTTGGGGGTGCACCATTGGTTCTTTTCTTTGATTACATGTTTAAATTACTCTTTGTGTCTAGAAAAGATATTTATTTCTGCATGTTATTTTCCACACAATTTACTGAGTTGTATTATTTCTAATAACTTTAAATTGATATTTGTGAGTTGTCAAGGTAAATAAGATATCATGTAAAAATAAAATTGTGTTAGTTTAGCTGCATAAAACAAAAAAGTTGTTACAGCTTGGAATAAAACATGTAGACATGGATAGTTAAAATGTGTTAGTTATAAGTTCATGAATAATTAAATAAAATAGCTGCATGATTCTTAGCATTGTAAATGAGTTCAGGACCTGGAGCAGCGGTATTCTAGAAATCAGAAGTATTTTGTAAGTACAATTGTGCCCCTTGGAGGTTATCTGAGGAGCTCACAATATGGCAAAGGTCCACATTTTCAAGGAGGAGAACATTTGATGGTGAATTCTGGTATCTAGAAGAGTAAGATTATGGATTCTAAGTTATTTTAAGAAACAATTATTGCAGAGTGATTTATGGGCAGCGAAAAGGGACAGTGACGCTCAGTGCTGTGGTTTATCACAGTGTGGTTCAGTCTCTTAAGGTGTCATACCTTCCTTGGCTTCTGAGCTTTCATGGGTGTCTTCTTAGCCAAGGACATTCCTCCCCAGTCTTTGCAAGAAGGCTGGCAGTTTAATTTATTTTTTGTTGTTCTTTAGCTCTCAGCCTCCAGGCTGACTGTCCAGAGAGAGGCGTGATTTCAGATCCAGAGTGCGAAGTCACATGCTGTTTGTATTCTAATGGACTCTTCCTCCTGCTCCATAGGGAGTAGGGCTTCTCATTGCTATGAGATTGGGTTTGTTTTTTTTTCCTCTGCATCATAGGTGCTTATTAGCAATTGGTATCTCTATTCAGTGCATGGCAGTAACTGCCACCTTAACCCCCCTAAGGACAATCTGAGAGGTCTCCATACAAGGTTCCAAATGTCCTCTGGGGGGCAAAGTCAACTTTATGTTGAAAGCCACTGATTTTTTCAAAGTTTTATTTATTTATTTTTAGAGGGAGGGAAAGGGAGGGAGAAAGAGAGGGAGAGAAACATCCATGTGTGGTTGCCTATCACCTGGCCCCCATCGGGGACCTGGCCTGCACCCCAGGCATGTGCCCTGAGTGGAAATCAACTGGCAACGCTTTGGTCCCCAGCCTGCGCTCAGTCCACGGAGGTACAGCAGCCAGGGCAGAAACCGCTGATCTTGAAGCTTTGATCCTCTTTGGAACCTGAGTGATCTGGTCTTCAAATGCAGTATTCTTACTAGTATAACATGCAAATTATTTTCTGATCCCAATTGCGATTTATTTTTGGGTGGTTATTTAGAAGTGTATTTCATGATTTGTAAATACAAGTATTTTCTAGTTATCTGTTGTTACCGATTTCTTTATTAATGGCAGTGAGAGCAAGAAATACACACATGCACAAATTTAGTCCTTTGAAATTTGTTCTAACTTGCTTTATATCACTATATGGTCAGTGTTTACAAAAGTTTTGAGGGTGCTTGGAAAGCATCTGTAATTTGCAGTTTTAGGGTGTAGTGAAGTACTTATGCACATTGAACGCCATTTGCTTCTCATGTTATTTTGAAATATTTTTGTGGGCTTTATTGATTCTGAAACAGAACCTGAATGATGGAAGTTTGTTAAATCTCCTATTATGATTATTATTTTGTGTATTTTTTCATTTTTTCATGTTCTATATAATTGTGAGCTTATGTTATTGAGTGAATAAAAATTTGGGACTCAGTGGTACATTGAAGTTTCTGATACGAAGTACTCCTCTTTATTTGTAGTAGTGTTTTTTTGTCTTCAAGTCTACTATGTTATTTTATAATTTTCATTTGGTTCATGTTTTCATAGTATATTTCCTCATGCTTTCACTTTAGATCTGTTTGCACAGATCGAAGATAGCTCCGCACTGAGATAGCTCTCAGTGTTTTATATTAGTTATGAGTGGCTATTGAAATCAATCCAAGAATTAGTTTTGGCAGATGGTGAAATGTAGGGGGCCCAATATTTTTCCCATTCAGTTGTTCCAATACCTTTTATTATATTGCAAGCATTTTCCCACAGATCTAAGTGAGGCAGGAGACAGCATAGGAAGAACTCTGAAACTGCATTCCTGTTACTGGCCACCATATAGCACCCTGGTTGCCAGGAAACATCTTTTACCCATTGAGTAGAATAAATAGTAAACCGAGGCAGGGAGGAGGAGGGAGACAGGTCTCACACACGAACTCAGAAGTCCTGAGCCTGGTCTGATACTGTTGCCAGGTGTTCCAACATCACAAGACACAACATCATGTTAACAAGAAAGAAGGGAAGTCCTTGAAATTCTATGTGGCATTTCCACTTTCCAGTAAGGAAAACCTTGAAAGTGTGCTTTCATCCGAAGGCCTGGAATGTGGGAGAGGGTCCCCGGTGCCCAAAGAAAGAGCCCATGGAACAACTTTGGTGAATTGCCTACCTCTGGTCACTATCTGTTTTACGAGGGCGTCCCTGATGCTTATAGAAAGAGCCCATCAATAACTTTGGAAAGTGCCCCAATTTTAATGAACTGTCTGCTGTCACGTATTTGTTTTACAACAAGATGAACCAATGGGGTCTGGAGCAAGATAAGGATTCGGGCTAACAGACCCCTACACATACCTATGTTTGGGTAATCACATCCCCCCAGGAAAGCTGGCACCACATTTACCCCTTAATCAATATGTAACTTTCCCCTCCTATCCCACCAATTATATAAGTCCTCTGAAGGAAGGACTCATGCGCTCGCTCTCTCTCTCTCTCTCTCTCTCTCTCTCTCTCCCTTTTCTCGGGGGCTCAGGGTGCCCTTGGCTCTCGGGCCACTGGGCCTCTGGCCACCTGGCCTCAGGCTGCCCATGGGCTTGCCACCCTGGTCTTCAGCCGCTCTTGCTTTTGTCACCCTGCTTTGCCCTGAAACTTTGCCTTTCACCCCCTACTCTATCCAGTCCTGTTCTCTTCCATGGGAACGGGCCACTAATAAACTGAATACATACTATAAGATTTGCTGATATGTCATTGTTTACATGCATCAGCTAGAAGAACCAGGTCTCTCCCGCCAACATAAGGAGATACCTTTCTCATAGAAAATTTCCATCTGACTTTGCCCTTATCATTGGACTTTGTATTCTGTCCCATCCATCTGTCTAGTCAAAGGCCATTACCCCACTGTTCAGATTAACGTAGGTTTGTCACACAATACATAGTTATGTTTGGTTGGGCTAGGTTCTAATTATTAATTTATTTTTCCAGAACTTTCTTTTCATTCCTCATTTTAACAAGTGAACTGAGAATGAATTTGTTTTACTTTTAAAATGTCAATATTTTAAACTGTATCACATTCAATTTATAAGCAACTTTGGGACATTGACATTCTTATTTATTTATTTTTTTTTTGTAGAAGAACATGATGTTACTTTCCAGTTGTTCAAGTGTCTTTTATCAGGCATCATTTTAACATTTTGTTCACGCAGATCATGCGTGGTATTTACCTCAACGTTCCATTAACCTCAACATTCCTGCTGAGGTTAATGTTAGGTATTTTATATGTTTTCTTGCTATTGGTTCTTTCTGAGCCTATGTTTAACTTAGTGTTTCTGTACAAAGGAAATCTTTTTCTCTGTGTTATTTCCCCTCACTCTAATAAATCCTATAATTTGTAATCATGACATTGCTTTTCATGATTCATCAGGGTACGTAAGCTATTGTACAATAAAATTGCATTACTTTAGTTATGTGAAACCATGTAAAGAGAGATAATGCTTGAAAGAAAATATGAAGAAATGAGGTAACTGAGGAGTTAGAAAAATCTTTGTTGGTGGTAAGTCCACTAATGATCGGATGTGTCCGTGCCCCCTACTCTCTGTGGTGAGACCCCTCCTGGCAGTCAGAGAACGCAGAGTTGATGGCACAGGAACCTCTGTGCTGGCAGAGAGGACCCCACCCACTCTCCGATGCCCACTGCCCAGAAATGCTCTTCTCTGCTGCCCTCTCGTGGACATCCTGGGAATGGCAACTACTTACTCAGCAGCTGCTGTTACTGTTTTGCTAGGACACTGTGAAGCCCCACCACCCCTCACGTCATCGTTGCCTCATTTATGCTCTTCTGCATGTGGTGGGGTTTCTGACTCTCTCCTGTGAGCGAGGTTCTCCTGCCTACGTATGTCTTCCATTTGGCCATTTTCATTCGCTCATCTGTGTCATACCTGTTGGAGTATGAGAGCAGCGCAAAGATTCTTGAGGTTACAGGAAAGATCGTTTCCCCACCACCTAAGCAAGCAGTTAGGCGTTTCATCCGAGGTGAATTTGGGGAGTACGTGTACATCGCCTTTTACTTAAGTACGATGTAACAATTTCAGTAAAGGAACTGATTCTCAAAACTAATTATGTCAGTGAAATATGGAACAATGTGCAAATGTAGCAGCATGTGGATACACAACTTCTATTTAAAGTTTCAAAGGTGGCAATGAAGAGGCCAACATTTTGCATGTGGCATGTTGATGTTCAACTGGCTTTTCAGAGAGAGAAGACTGAGAACTCATTTAGGATTGTCATCTCGTTTCTTCCTGAGAGGTTTCGTTCCCCCAATCAGGTGTAGGAAGGGAGCTTCAGCACAATCACCTTAGCCTCAGACGGTAAGACTCCTAGTGTAACCGGAAAAGACACCGGCATTTGGGCTGCCGGTCACTCCCAAATCCAATAAGCAATGACAGCGATTGAATCTTTTAGGAGCGCTTTATTCAGATGGCCGGCGATCTGAGAGGATGGCGGGTTCCTACCCTAACAAACCATCTTCCCTTCTCTTTCCTGGCCAGAATTTTTATAAGGGAAGTGGGGGAAGACAAACGAGGTGCAGTGAGGGCTTTGAAATTCAGGGAGGATTAGGTGAGCGAAGCTGCAGCATTTGTTTCCTGGGCTGTGCTGTTCTCAAGTGGGGGAGGGTGGTCGTCTGCTCTCCCTGGAACAAAGGTTCGGATGTCCCCAGGCGGTAATCTTCTATCTGTGCCCCAGGAGGCCGGCTGTTTCTCAGGAGCCAGGATGGGCCTCATCTGTAGTTTCTGAAACAAAAGCTTTAACATACACATTACTTGCTAGGCTCAATAACTTTTTCCTTAAGCTACAAAGGAAAGGGGACTCCTTGAGTCCCCTATCACTAGCAAGATCTAGTAGACCCTCTTACCAGACTCCTTGTGTCTTAAAGGTGTGGGAGTTGCCCAACAGAAATGAACCTGGCAGGTAGGCTGCCTTCTTTTCTAAATGACCTGCAAGTCCCCCACTTCACCTTTGAAATCTACGACTTTATTGTTTCCTTTACCAAAATACCCTATATACCCAATATTAACTCAGTATGCTCGGTGTTCATTTTTTAAAATATATTTTATTGATTATGCTATTATGCTTTTTCCCATTCCCCTCCCCGCTTTATTCCCCTCTGCCCTGTACACCCCCTCCCACCCACATTCCCCCTCTTTAGTTCATGTCTATGGGTCATACATATAAGTTCGTTGGCTTCTACATTTTCTATACTATTCTTAACCTCCCTCTGTCTATTTTCTACCTGCCATTTATGCTACTTATTCTGTGTACCTTTTCCTCCTCTCTCCCCCTCCCACTCCACTGTTGATAACCCTCCATGTGATCTTCATTTCTGCGGTTCTGTTCCTGTTCTAGCTGTTTGCTTAGTTTGCTTTTGTTTTAGGTGTGATTGTCAATAACTGTGAGTTTGCTGTCATTTTACTGCTCATATTTTTTAATCTTCTTTTTCTCAGATAAATCCTTTTACCATTTTGTATAATAAGGGCTTGGTGATGAAGAACTCCTTTAAGTTGACCTTATCTGAGAAGCACTCTAATTCGGATAATAATTCAGATGTTGGAATGCTTAAAGATATCCTGGAAGTTCCTAAGCCTCTCCTCCTTTTTTTTGAATTCCTGTTTCTTCATTCCGTTCTGGTTGAATCTTTCTTCCCTATGGTCCACACCGTTGATTAGAATCCCAGTTTCCTTCCTATCACTATCGGTTCCCTGTACATTTTCCTTTATTTCACTTAGTATAGCCTTCATTTTTTCATCTAATTTGAGACCAAATTCAACCAATTCTGTGAGCATCCTAATTACCACTGTTTTGAACTGTGCATTTGATAGGTTGGCTATCTCTTCATCGCTTAATTGTACTTTTGATATGGAAAAGAAATAACCCTATTGATGTAAAAAGAAACATAGCAGAATTGAGATAGCAGTCCCATTAGTGTAAGAAAAGAATTATGGCAGGATACGAATTCTATTTCTGACCCCCTTGACTAAAGAAGAAATAAATCAGGAAAAAGGGGAGAAGGGAGTTAAAGATTTACGACCGCATCTGCCGCGGGAGCCAAGATGTACGATGCTTAAAAGGAAGAGTTTTCCCTGAGATCGGGGCCCAGAATTTGGAGACTGCCTCCTCTGGGACCACGCGTGTAATAAAGAGTCGTGCTTCGTGAACTCCCTGCGTCTGGATCGTTTCATTTCTCCGTAACACTTTCTCTTGAGCTTTGATCTGTTCTTTCATTTGGGCCTTTTTTTTTTTGGTCTCCATGAACCTGCTATGTATGAGGGGTGGAGTCTTAGGTGTTTACCGGGGCGGGCAACCCACGTGTCTGCGTTGTGAGGCTGCACGTGGGGGAGGGTCAGCGAGGGAACAATGACACTGCTGTGCTCACTGCTGGATTTCAGTCACTTCCCCCACTACCCACAAGCAAATTGGAACCTTCTGGTGCTGACTGCCACGTGGGTGGGCTTGTGTCCATTCTAACGCCCTGTGGGTCACTCCAACGAACTCTCCTGCGAGGCTGGGTGTTTTTCCTGCTTTCGCCTCAATCCCCGAAGATGTTTTCAATCAGAGGTTTGAGGCTACATTTCCCCCAGCTGGGACCCTGGGTGGCATGGTCTGTCTTGCTCCCCAGGTGTTCCTCCTCCAGATTTATCTGCACGTGAATGTGCCCATAAATGCCCGCTCCACTGGCCGCCATCTTGCTGCCAGTCCTCTCCGTCTAGCTGCCCGTCTCGACTCCTCCTACCGGTTTGGTTGACTGTTTCTTGTTTAACTCCTTGGTTGTCAGACTTCCATACAGTTTGATTTTCTGTCGGTTATGGGTGTTTTTGTTTTTTAATTGTTGTTGTCCTTCTGGTTGTGGGAGGAGGCACAGTATGTCTACCTATGTCTCCATTTTGTCTGAAAGTCCCGGTATTCATTTGAATATAAATTCCTCCCATTAATCATGTTATTTTCATTGTTATCCTGGCTGTTAGAACTTAGAAGGTATGACAAAAATAATTTTTTATTCCCCTACCGGTTTTGTGACCCTGCCATGTGACATTCATGGCCGGGACACTGACTCCTGGAAAGTACAGCTTCTGAGAGATCATGGACATCTCCTGGCAAAAGTAAACGTTATTTTTTGCTCTGTCAGCCTTTTTAATCTATTTCTGCAGGCCTTGGTATGATTTAGTAGTGATGGGAGTCATTTTCTTCCCTTGTACCCTTCCATTGGCATGAAAAAGTATTTCTGAGGCCAGGCGCTTGGACTTAGAGAGTCAGGAATGTTGTTTATCGGCTCCTGGCTCTGTTTACATGGCGAGGACTCGGTTCCACTCCTGCATCTGGCACCTGGGCTCCATGGTCCAGCTCCAGCTCTGGAGTCTGGCCATGCAGTCCCGGTTCCAGATACGAGTTCTGTGTCCTGGGTCTGTGGCCTGAGGTTAAATCTGTGTCTGGAATCTGGAGCATCTTCAGGTGTGGCTTTGCATCCTGGGTAGGTGCGTGGGGTTGATGTGCGGCTCTGGGTCTAGGGTCTGATGTACGGAACCTGATGTCCAGGGTTCTCTGTCAGTCTCCGGTGTCATGTCTGGCATTCAGGGTCGATGGTCTGGCCTGTGTTGTGGGGATAGTTTTGGGATTCAGGCTGGGGTCTGGGGTTCAGCTTTTGGTTCTAGGTCTGCTCTTTCTGGAGTTTGGGGCCTGTGTCCAGTCCTGAGTCTGTCTGTGGCATCTGGTGTCTGCGAAGTGATGGTTGTTGGCTGCAATTCAATGCCAGCTGGAGTTGCAGAGTTGGGGTGTGGGGAAGAAGGAAAGTCTACCTAGTGCAAATAGCTCTGTTTTGATACTAATGGCTGTGAGTGCAACATGGTTGTTAGGAAGCTCAGTGTTGTTACAGGTGACTCATGAAGCAGCACCTGTGTGGGTCAGCTCAGTAGTGCGGCTACTCAGTTGTGAAGCGTCTTGACTGTGGGGGGGCCCCTGAAGTCAGGGAGTCCCGGGGCAAGTTCCCCCTCAGGCTGTGCTGCCCAGCGCTTCTCTGCTCCTTCTGGTCTAGTCCTGTCACTTCCTCTTCGTTTGGCTGCATTTGCACACAAAGAAGCACAGTTTGGAAAAGGGGCCCCTCTGAGGACATCAGCCTGGGAGAGCAGAGAAAAGGCCACTGGTGTTGTCACCACCGCAGTCTAGGGTATTTTTATTCTTAAATTATGCCAAGGTTTCCTCTCATACCTTTTTTTTTGTTTTTCCCCAAAGCGAGACTGCCTTCTTTTGTGGCAGCTTACTTAAATTATACAAAAAAATAAAAAATATTTCAAAATCCCACCCAACAGGTAATCACTGCCATTGTTTTAAGTATATACCCTTCCAGACATCTCTCCTGCTACATTGCCATTCTTCTACTTTCTCAGGATTTTATTTATTTTCCGGGTTTGTCCTATGGATGCAAAACCCGTGAATTTTCAGTTGTTTCCCCCAGTGTGTGGATGTATCCCTATGTTTTCCCATAGGTTTTTAATGTAGTTTAATATTACTCAGTGGAAATGATTTTTTAACTCCAAGTGTGATTCATTTTGAGGGTTCCTTAGAAGTGTATTTGATAACTTCTAAATGTAAGAACTTTCTAGTTAGTTTTTGCAACTCATTTCTAGATTATCTACAATGAGAGCAAGAAACATACTTCCGATAATAAGTTCATTTCTTTGGTTTTTTTTTTTTTTTGAAATTTGCTTCGTTACATTACGGTCAATGTAAAAAGTGTTCGAAGCATGCATCTCTGCTGCCGTCTTGTGGTCATTTTGGGAATAACACCTCAGGGCCATATTCTTTTATTTCACTTAGCATCGCCTTCATTTTTTTAATCTAATTTGAGACCAAATTCAACCAATTGTGTGAGCATCCTAATTACCAGTGTTTTGAACTGTGTGTTTGATAGGTTGGCTATCTCTTCATTGCTTAATTGTACTTTTTTCTGGAGGTTTGATGGGTTCTTTTATTTGGGCCTTTTTTTTTTTTTTGGTCTCTGAACCTGCTATGTGTAAGGGGTGGAGTTTTAGGTGTTTACCAGGGCGGGTAACCCACGTGTCTGCCTTGTGAGGCTGCACGTGGGGGAGGGTCAGAGAGGGAACAATGACGCTCGCTCCATTGTCTGCTGGATGTCAGTCACTTCCCCCACTACCCACCAGCAAATTGGGCTCTTCTGGTGCTGACTCCCACGTGGGTGGGCTTGTGTACATTCTACTTGGGTCTCTCCAACGAACTCTCCTGCGAGGCTGGGAGTTTTTCCTGCTGACACCTCAACCCCCGCAGGTGTTTTCAATCAGAGGTTTGAGGCTTCATTTCCCCAGCTGGCACCCTGGGTGGCACGGTCTGTCTTGCTCCCCAGGTGTTCCTCCTCCACATTTATCTGCACGTGAATGTGCCCATAAATGCCGGCTCCACCAGCTGCCACCCTCCCTGGGTCCAGCAGCCGCCGTCTTGCTGCGAGTCCTCTCCACCCAGCTGTCCGTCCTGGTCCCTCCTACTGGTCTGGATGACTGCTTCTTCTTTAACTCCTTGGTTGTGAGACTTCCATACAGTTTGATTTTTCTGTTTGTTCTGGTTATTTTTTGTTTTTTAATTGTTGTTGTCCTTCCGGTTGTGCGAGGATGCACAGTGTGTCTACCTATGCTTCCATTTTGGCCCAAAGTCCTGGTATTCTTTTGAATATAAATTCCTCTCGTCCATGTATTAGATGTCGAATACCTCCCATTAATCAGATTATAATAATTTGACTGTTATCCCATCTGTTAGAACTTAGAAGGTATGACAAAAATAATTTTTTATTCTCCTACCGGTTTTGTGAGCCTGCCATGTGACATTCACAAGAAGGGTCAAAGCAGTAAGAAATCCTTTTTATGAGGCATTCTTTGGAGCTGCGTGGGTAGCATCATAGTCCTGGTTTTGAATGTTCCAAGTGTGCTTGACCATCGTTTGTCATCGGCTTTGTCTGTGGCAGCCTTTTTATACCATGAGAAACCTGAAAAGTTTTCAGTATTGTGTAGTACAGGGTAAAAAATGGAACTAAAACCTATAAAATCAAATGAAGTACAACCGTTATTTAACATGCTTGCCCTTTAGGCCGTGTCTTCATGCCTGTTTCCTCAGCATTGGATAATAAAGAAACTTACGAAAACCGTTGAGTGTTGGTAGGGCCATGGTGGTATTGAAGATGGATGAAGAGAAGCCAAGTTTCCGGCACGCTAGGGTTTGTCCATGGAAGAGGGGTGACAATGCCTGATAAACGTGAGAAAAGATGTGTGGCATGGAGAAGGTGCTGGGATGGATCTAACGTGTGCTAACTGCATGACAGGTTCATGTTGGAGATCGGCCAGGGTTCCGAACGCATCGGATGGACTCATCGCTCTTCAAGGCCATCCAGTCCAGATACTGCCTGAGGACGAACCGCGTGAGGCGACGCGGGACACGGATGACCTACTCAAAGTCCCCGAATCTGTCACCGAAAATCATCGGCACCAGGATGGTTCCACGCATCATGACGGGTTCTACGGCAGTGTACCAGGAAGGAACACGTCAAGCACCATTCTCGACAGGATGTCCACGCGGGAAGGTCTTCGGGAAGGTAAGGAAAGCGTCGTTTCAACACAAATAGCTTAGAGGAACAGTACACACAGTACATGACAGGGCACAGGGGACATCATGGGGCAAACAACACCATAGGTCACACTCAGAAAGGCACGTTGCCTTGAAGAAATCGTCTTCCTACGAGCAACACCTCCAGCACCATCCTCGACAGGATTTCCACGCGGGAACGTCTTCGGGAAGGTAAGGAAAGCGTCGTTTCAACACAAACAGCTCAACGAACACTGCACACAGTCCATGACATGGCACGGGAGACATCATGGGGCCAAGAACACAATAGCTGACACTCTAAAGGCAGTATGCTGTTTGGGGTGAGCTTTTGTCTGAAGGTGGGCTAGGAATAGCTAGCTTCAGAAAGCGGGTGTGTATGAAATTAGTTTTGTCCCCTGGGTTAGCAATTCCCCGAGAGAGATAGCGTATCGAAGTGAGAATTCCACGAGTAGTGTTTACGAGCGGGGGATTTGGTATTAGAAAATTTTGTCGGCACTGGCCATCAGCAAGCCTTCCTACAGGTGTGCCTCTTGGAGCATCACTGACAATGCAGAAGGGGTAGTTGACTTGTAGGTGGTTTCTTAAGTGAGAAAATAGAGGCCCTCTAGGGGGGAGTGTTGACTGCTAGTGGAGAAAGTTCTGGGTAATAGTTTAGCAAGGTTTTGAGAGGCTATTATGCCCCATGGGCTGGAATGTACAGCCTTTTCATCTAGGGTTGCAGAGACGTTTCCCCACTGTTCCGGTGCCAGTGGCTGAACATAGCCCCAACTACGGGTGGAAAGACAAAGGCAACAGAAATAATTCAATTTTAAAGACTGGGCCATACGGTCAGCTAATTCATAGATGGTTTTAGGTGGAGAGTTAGCATAAGCGAAAGGCGTTAAGTGGTGAAAATAGAAAGCTACTTATCAGACTCAGGAGCAGTCTTGCGGAAAAGGAGCATGGGGTCCTCTTCCTGCGCACAGGAGCAGGTGGCGTCATCTTGTTGTCCGAGTCGTTTTCATTCCGAACAGGAACGTGAGGGCTTCTACCGGCTCACAGGTGTACGTGGAGTCTGGATTCCTCTGCTGGTCCGAGGAGTGATCTGGATCAGCAGGAGCCGGTTTTATCCTAGAAATAGGAACCCAACTATCGACCCCTAATAGCTTCACAGCCATGGGGGTACTCAGGACAACCTGATAGGGTCCCTTCCATTTGGGGTCAAGCTGATCTGCAGGTGATCCTTCTTTCCAGGTTTTGGGAAGTACCCAGTCTCCTGGAGAGATAGTGGCCAGGGCTCCTCTTAGGAGAAGGCAAGACTTTATTTCCATATTCTTGTAACGCTTTTTGTACTTGCCCCAAGTTTATTATATGTTTCATGGCTTGATGGGTCTTAGTATCAAATATTAAACCTAGTGTTAGGAATGGCCTGCCATATAGCATTTCAAAAGGGCTGAGCCTAGTATTAGCTTTAGGGGAGCCCCTTATTCTCATGAGGGCTATAGGCAGTAGTTTGACCCAGTTCTCAGAAGTCTCTTGATGGAGTTTTGCTCGTGTTCTTTTTAAGGTTTGGTTTACCCGTTCTACTTTTCCAGAGGACTGAGGTCTCCAAGCAGAGTGGAGGTAATACTTTATACCTAGGGCCTCAGAGACTGATTGAGTGATCTTAGAGGCGAAGGAAGGCCCGTTACCACTCTGCAGGGAGCGTGGGAGACCAAATCGGGGTATTATTTTTTAGGAGAGCCTTGGCTACCTCTGTGGCCTTCTCTGTCCTGGTCGGAAAGGCTTCAATCCACCCAGGGAAGGTGTCTATTAAAACTAGTAGACACTTGTATCTTTTACGGGGGGGCATTTTGGTAAAATCAATCTGCCAGTCTTCTCCTGGATATGTTCCCCTCCGCTGAACAGGCTCTAGCGGTGGGGGAAGGGATGGCCTTTGACTAGGGTTATTGTAGTTGCAAAGTGAGCAGGTTTGACAGATATTTTTATAGTAGTCGTCAGTCCTTTGCCTGTAAATAATTTATTAACTAATGCTGTAGTAGCATCCCTTTCCTATGTGGAAGGAGTCATGTAGGGCCTTTAAAACTTTCCATTGAGAGGCCTGGGGAAGGAGAAGTTTCTGACCAATGTAAATCCAGGGCCCTTCCTGAATGCCCCCTTGCTCTATGGCCTGTGATTTCTCTTCCGATGTGTAATCAGGCTTCAAGTTAGCATCATCTATGGATGGGGAATAGTGCCATTTCTGTGATTGGCCTCAGAGCTGCCTTGCTAGCTTCTTGATCTGCCCTTGTTTCCCTTGGTAATAGTGGACCTATCTTTCTGGTGACCCCTGCAGTATATTACTGCTACCTGTTTAAGGAGTCTAACTGCTTCCAGCAAATTTAAGATTTCTTGCTGGTGCTTAACAGGGGAATTCCTTGCAGTAAGGAGTCCTCTTTCTTTCCAGATGGCAGCATGAGCTTGCAGAACAAGGAAGGCATATTTGGAATCTGTATAGATATTAATCTTTTTTCCTTGTCCTAGAATGAGAGCTCGAGTAAGAGCTATAATCTCTGCCTTTTGGGCTGAGGTTGAGGGTGGAAGAGGTTGCGCCTCAACAATGTCATGTACACTAACCACCGCATATCCCGCTCTTCGCTGTCTACCCTGTACAAAACTGCTCCCATCAGGAAGCCACTTCTCATCAGGGTTATCTAAGGGCTGGTCTAATAAATCAGCCCTGCTGGAATAGGTGAGATCAGTAATCTCTGAGCAGGAATGAGCTAAATGTGGAGATGATCCAATAGGCATTAAGGAGGCTGGATTTAAGGTATTACAAGTTTTTATAGTTCAGGATTGTCTAGGAGAAGGGCCTGATACCTGGTCAATCTATTTCCTGTTAACCAGAGATGTCCTTTCATTTCTAATATACTTTGGACTTGATGTGGAGTTAGAACTTCTAACTCTTGTCCAAGCGTCAGCTTTGCAGCCTCCTCAGCTAATGTGGCTGTTGCTGCTACTGCTCTAAGACATGGAGGCCACCCCGTTTTGACACTGTCCAGCTTCTTAGAGAAATATGCGACAGGTCGGGGTTCATTTCCTAATCGCTGGACTAGGACTCCTAATGCTATTCCCTGTTTCTCTGCTATGTATAGAGAGAAAGGTTTGTTCAAGTCAGGGATGCCTAGGTCTGTGGCCTCAACTAAAGCCTGCTTGAGTTTAACAACAGCTCGATCATGTTCCTTTTCCCATATAATGGGATCAATGTCTGGACCCTTAGTAGCTTCATATAGAGGCTTTGCAATTAGTCCAAAGTTTGGAATCCAGATCCTGCAGAACCCAGCCATTCCCAGGAAAGAGCGGAGCTGTCGTTTGGTAGCAGGTGGTGTTAGCTCAGTAATTGCCTTTATTCTTTCTGATGACAGCTGCCTAGATCCTGGAGTTGAGATATATCCTAAATAGTTTACTTTCTGCTTGGAAATTTGGGCCTTTTTCTTAGAGACTCGGTATCCCCGGCTCCCAAGGAAGTTCAGAGTGAGGATAGTGTTGCGATCTGAGGCTTCCTTCGAGAGGCTACAGATGAAGATATCATCTACGTATCGTAAGATTGCTCCTTCTCGTAGCTGTAAATCTCTTAGATCTTTCTCTAACACTCTTGCGAATAGATGGGGGCTGTCTCTAAATCCTTGCGGTAGTGCCATCCAGGTATATTGTTGATGGGCCATTGTTTTAGGCTCTGTCCACTCAAATGCAAACAAGTACTGGGAATCTGGGCGGACAGGGATCCAAAAGAATGCATCTTTTAAGTCTAACACAGTATACCATTGAGTATAGTCTAGTACCTGGGTGAGATAGTATATACGTTGGCCACAAGGGAATGTAAGGGGACGACAGTCTCGTTAATTCATCTTAAGTCCTGGACTCCCCTGTGGGCTTAAGAACAGGGAGGATTGGAGTATTGCAGGGGGACCGACAGGGTACCAGCTGCCCGTGTGTCATAAACTTCTCGATGATGGGCTGCAGACCCTCTAAAGCCTCCCGCTTGATGGGATATTGTTTCCTGTGGGGATAAATCACCCCAGGCTTTAGGCGGATTTGGACTGGTTGTGCTGTACTGGCCTTGCCAGGAACCCTAGAGTCCCAAACTAGGGGATCTACTTCTTGTAAAATCTGTTCCGGGATATTATTTTCTTTCTTGTCTTTACAGGCTAGCATAATCATAAGGACTTTATCTGGGACCTCCTGGAACTTCAGAATAGCTCCTAGTCTGGCCAAGAGGTCTCGTCTTAGTAATGGTACAGGGCATTGTGGAATCATCAGAGAAGAATGCTTAAAAATTTGGCTCTCAAACTGACAAGGGATAGGGGGCGTGTGAAAACAAGTCTTAGATTTTCCTTGTACTCCCATAATGCTTCTTGAGTTAGGAGAGAGAGGACCAGCACATGAATTAAGGACAGAGTAAGTGGCCCCAGCATCAACAAGAAAATTAATTTTCTGACCTGCCACGTCAAGAGTCACCCGGGGCTCTTGGTTAGCGATCGAGGTGCTGGTGTGGGCTGGGGCCAACCTGCTCCCCGGGCCCCCTCAGTCCTCAAGTGCTGCCACGGCCATAGGAGAATGACCCCTTTCCGCTCCGGGAACGGGGGCAGTCTACCTTCCAGTGCCAGGGATGAAGGTTCGTTTCTTTGCACTTGGGACATGGCCCTGGGGGTGGCTTAGTGCATTCTTTCGCCCAGTGTCCAGAGCATTTGCACTTAAAGCACATTGGATCCTTGTGCCCTCCACACCTTTGGGGCTTCCCCAGGTTACCTTGAGGTGGCGGGCCGTAGCCAGTGTTGTTACTAAGAGCTAACGCACGTAGCTTGGCCTGTCTCTCCTCTAAGTCTTGATCGATAAAGACCGAGAAGGCAACATCCATCAGTTGTGCCAAAGGGTTTTGGGGCCCCATTTGTAACTTCTGAAGTTTCTTACGAATACCAGGGGCTGCCTGGGTGATAAAGTGTTGCCCTATCAATACCTGTCCCTCTGGAGACGATGGGTCTGTATTAGTGTATTTCCGAAAGGCTTCTACCAGTCTGTTGCGGAAGAGTGCAGAGTTCTCTTCCCTTCCTTGTGTTATTTCCTTGACTTTATCATAATTCACTGGCTTTTTGATACGAGCCCTCATTCCAGCCAATAAGCACTCTATCATGATGGATTTACTTCTGTTTCCTCCTGGTGTATTCTAGTCCCAGTTAGGCTCATGATCTGGGACAGCCTCGGCTGCAGGCCTTGCATGGCCGGGGTCTTCAGTATGTCATTGATCTGCATGTTTACGGGCCCCTTCCCAAATGAGTTGCTTTTCTTCTGGAGAGCAACGTGTAGTTAGAACTATGTAAAGGTCCCTCCAGGCCATATGAAAGGCAAGGGTTAAGATACGGAAGTTATGAATAAAGCGTGTAGGATCCTCAGAAAAGTTTCCTAGCCTTTCCTTGCACTGCTGCAGGTCAGCTATCGAGAAAGGCGCGTGGACCCGAGCAGGGCCTTCTGCACCCGCTACTTCTCTCGGAGGCAGGAGAACAGAAGAAGCAGGGAGATAGGAGGCTCCACTCCTAGTGTGTCCCGCTGGACTGGGCTTCTCCTCCTTTGGTGACTTTGGATATATGGGTGAGTAGGGCAGAGGAGGGGTTATAGTAGTCGACTGAGGGGTTGAGGTTTCAGGGCTCTGAGGCCTGCTAGGTTCCCCCTGAGAGACAGGGGAGGAAGCCTCCTCTCTGTCCCCCTGAGAGACAGGTGGGAAAGCCTCCCTTGCTTCCCTCTGAGAGACAGGAGTGGAATTTAAAAGGGGGTCATCTAGAATGTCGTTGGGAGACCCCAAAGTATATGTTTCTTTCAACCCAGAACAAAGAGACGGAGCATGAGATAACCCAAAAAAAGCTTGTACGTAGGGAAGGTCCGACCACTTACCTAGCCTCCAACAGAATAGATGCCATTGGAGTACAGTGTTGTAATCGCTACTCCCATTTTCAGGCCATGTTTCCTTCTCTCCTAACTTATATTGAGGCCAAGGTGTGTTATAGAAGAAAATCAGCCTCTTTTTCTTAAGACATTCAGGCTCAAACTTATCCCAGTTTCCAAGGATGCATCCCAACGGTGATGCTGCGGGGATGGAGGGTGTATTTCCCATTGGGTCAGGTCCGTGGCGCACCTAGTTAAAAAAACAAACTTAAAAAACAAACTGTCGTACTCCTGAGCCTGGAGGGGCGTCCCCGTCGCTGCTCCAGGAGTCGACTGGTGGGATGTAGGGCGTCCCCTGTTTCTCCCACCCACAGCTACCAGACGTCTCCGGTGACAGGAAGACCGAACACCAGCACCCTTGGGCTCTTAAAAGGCATCCCCTTTGATCACCCAAGGTGCCACCGAGTGGTTCACAGGGCGTCCCCCGTCTCCCCACCGAAAAACTACCAGACGTCTCTGGCGACACGAAGACCATGTGCTAGGCTTGCCACGGACTATCTGTATCCCCTTCGCTACTGGTGGAATCAGCAGCTTCGACTGAACTGGACCCTTTGTGCAGATCTCAAGGCTTTTTTATAAGTTTGTCTCCTCGCCAGCAAGGAGTCAGAGAGAGGATGGCACTTGTCATTTGGTATAATTCCTGCAAAGACTGGAGGCTGATACAATACTGTTGAATCCAGTAAGAGAGGTCCCTACTGTGGCAGAATACTTGCCACCTACGTGGCTCCGGGTCGCTCCCGTCTCGGGATCTATTGGATGAAAACGCAGAAGTTGGGGAAGTGAGCTGGGAAGTAGGCTGAGATGGCAAACTCCAGCCTCAGATGGCAGCTCAGCTGGAAAACGGCCACATCTAGAGAAGGGGAAAAAAAAGCCATAAGCTGCGGTTTCCCAGCGTCACGAAAACCCTAGGTGCCGAGGTGCTAGCAGCAGGACTGCCTTTAGGATGTCCTGCCCCCTGTTCTCTCAGGGTAGAGGCTGGGAAAAAAACCTACAGAGATGTCGGGCTCAGGCCTCAGGAACAGCTGGAAAAAAAAAAAAAAGCAACAAAAAAAGCCTGAGTTTACAAAGTTACTTTTTCCTATAGCATTGGAGAAGCAGGTACCTCGCTGTTTTTGGGTACTGAGTTCATTACTCTATTGTTCTCGGGACCTACAGTAGCCCCTACGTCTAGAAGTTAACAGTGTTCTAAAGACTCCATTCCTCATTTTCTTTTCTGAGTTCTACAGTCAAGGAGGGGATGAGATTTTTCTCCCCTTTGTCCCATTGTGCCTAGTTAACGTGGGCTTAGTGGGACCAAGCCCAATATGAAGCTGAAATGGAATGCAAGGCTTGAAATGTCGGGCAGGGAAGGAATATCATCACTTCCTGCTGCGAAGTCAAGATCAAAGGCATGGTTTTAGAGATGAGATGGCTGCTTGGCTGGAAAACAAAGACAGCAATTCCTTGGTAAAGCAAATAGGCATGAGAGTAGTCAGAGAAAGGAGAAAAGTCTCAGGAAGGAGGCAAAACTGAACAAAAGGCCTAGTTAGGAGAACAGGTCCTGGAAAATCCAGGACTCGCACTACAGGCTAAAATCTTGCTCTCTCTTCCCAAAGACTATTCTTAAGTGGGGAACATGCCGCAGGGATGGGACCATGAATGCTTTGACAACGCGCTTCTCGTCGTGTGGACTTTTGCTTGCGGTTGGCGGGAAAACTAGTGTTCTTTTTTCCCGGTCCACGTCCAACTTAACCTCCCACGGGTGTGTTTGTTGCGGCGAGCGCCCTCGTGGCTCTTAAATGCTCCACCGGTGCCCACGGGGTGCAGCGATCTCTTGAGAGAGAGAAAGCAAGACATTAGCTCAGCAGACAGAACATTGCTCACCCCCACAATTTCTGCAAGGGGTATTCGGATGCCAATTGAGTTGCTGAGTCACCTGGGGGGAGAGATGCTGCAAGCTCACAATGGGCCAATGATTTCCACCGACTTTTTCTTGGCCAGTTTCAGAGGCAGAAAAGGACTAAGGAATCCAAGTAGCGGGTCAAAGTGTGCTGCTTGTGAGCAGGGCTCCCAAAGGTCCTTACCCCTTCGGTCATCCCTAACTCTCTTACATGTCTCGGTTTCTCCCCTGTCTGAAACAGCCAGGGGGGCTTGGAGCCCTGGGTGACCAGCCCTTACGTGCACTTCCCCGGACGAGCTGAAGTTTGATTACCGTGATTGGAGTTCCCTACGAGGCCCCTGCACGTCTCAGGGATTGACCCCAGACACCCCCGCAAGGCCCTCACTCACGTAGGGACACCCAAAGATTTGGGCCGGGGGGAGGAACTGCCTCTTGTCTTCGGAGCCCGGGCAGAACCGGAGCACTCATTTCAGATCTCATTGTTTCTCCCTCCGAACACAGGCCTAGCACTTTGAACTTCCCCACCCCCACGGCGCAGCATCTCCTTGATCCCGAAGTGAGACAGGCAGGACAGCTTTGCCGCTGAGACCATACTCACTGCATTCCAAACGCCTGGAGACAAAGGGTTGGATGCAAGTCAGGTTCCTGGGTTTCGGCACCGAATCTGTTGACGGGAGAGACCTGGTTCTTCTTGCTGACGCATGTAAAGAATTACATATCAGCAAATCTTGTAGTATGAAATCTGTTTATTAGTGGTCCGTTTCCATGAATGAGTACAGGACTGGGTAGAGTAGGGGGTGAAAGGCAAAGTTTCAGGGCAAAGTGGGGTGAGAAAAGTGAAGAGCGGCTGAAAACCAGGGTGGCAAGCCCCTGGGCAGCCAGAGGCCGGGTGGCCAGAAGCCCTGTGGCCCGAGAGCCAAGAGCACCGTGAGCCCCCGAGAGAGAGAGAGAGAGAGAGAGAGAGAGAGAGAGAGAGAGAGAGAGAGAGAGAGAGTCCTTTGTTCTCAGGACGTATATAGTGGGTGGGATAGGAGGGAAAAAAGTTACATATTGATGAACGGGTACATGTGGTGCCAGCTTTCCTGGGGGAATGTGATTACCCCAAACTTAGGTATGTGTGGGGGTCTGTTAGCCCGAATCCTTATCTTGCTCCAGACCCCATTGGTTCATCTTGTTGTGAAACAAATATGTGACAGGAGACAGTTCATTAAAATTGGAGCACTTTCCAAAGTTATTGATGGGCTTTTTCTGTAAGCATCAGGGACTCCCTTGTAAAACAGATACTGATCAGAGGTAGGCAATTCACCAAAGTTGTTTTATGGGCTGCTTCTTTGGGCACCGGGGACCCTCTCCCACATTCCAGGCCTTGGGATGAAAGTACAGTTTCAAGGCTTTCCTTACCGGAAAGTGGAAATGCCACATAGAATTTCAAGGACTTCCCTTCTTTCTTGTTAACACAGTGTGTCTTGTGATGTTGGCGCACCTGGCAACAGTATCAGACCAGGCTCAGGACTTCTGAGTTCGTGTGTGAGACCTGTCTCCCTCCTCCTCCCTGCCTCGGTTTACTATTTATTCTACTCCTTGGTAAAAGATGTTTCCTGGCAACCAGGGTGCTATATTGTGGCCAGTAACAGCATTGCAGTCTCAGAGTTCTTCCTATGCTGTCTCCTGCTTCATGAGGAACACAGAATGTAGTAGCAAATGTCCACATTTTCAAAGAGGAAAACTTGAGATGGTGAAATCTGGAATCTAAAAGAGGAAGGCTGTTTGTTCTAAATTGCATTAGGAATCAGTTATTACAGTGATGTATGAGCCATGGAAAGAAGCAGGGACCCTCAGGTGACCGCTCTAATCACAGTGTGATCCGGTCTCCTAAGTGGACAGATCTTCCTTTGCCTCCTGAGCTATTGCCTAGGACACTTCTCCCTGAAGATTTGTCAGATGGCTGGCATTTTTTTGTTCTTTAAGTTTCAGGTTCAGGCTTCCTGTGCCAAGAAAGGCAGCCTTTCAGATCCAGGATGCAAAGGGACATGCTGTTTGTATTCTAATGGAGTCTTCAGGATACAGAGTAGGGTTTGTCATTCTCAGCACTATGGACCTTTTGGGCCAGAGAATTCCTTGTCCTGGGGGATGGCCCTCTGCACTGTAGGTGCTTAGTAGCATCTAATACCTCTATTCACTGTGAGCAGCCTGGCTTCCCTTCCCCTGAGGACCATCTGAAATGGCTCAGGACATTTCCTGAAGTCCCCTTGGGGGCCAAAGTCACCTTTGGTTGAGAAACTGTGAAGCTGTTACCCTTTTTGAAACCAGAAAGATCTTGGTCTGGTATGCAGTCCTTTTATTATTTTTCTATGCAAATTATTTTCCACTGTGACTGATTTATTTTGGGAAGGTATTTAGAACTGTATTTGAAAACATCTAAATATAGGGACTTTGTAGTTACCTTGCGACTATTTTCCAGATAAATGGCAAAGAGCAATCAACATAGTGAGACATTTGTGGAAACCCACTTTATAGCTAAATAGGGTCATGCTTTAAAAAGTTCCAAGTGTGCTTGAAAAGCATTTTTAATTGACTATGTGGCTGCTTACTTAAACAATGAGAAAACGTATTCAAAATTCTCCCTGAAGAGTTAAAAAAGAAGTGCTATTGTTGACGGGAGAGACCTGGTTCTTCTTGCTGACGCATGTAAAGAATTACATATCAGCAAATCTTGTAGTATGAAATCAGTTTATTAGCGATCCGTTCCCATGAATGAGAACAGGACTGGATAGAGTAGGGGGTGAAAGGCAAAGTTTCAGGGCAAAGCGGGGTGAGAAAAGTTAAGAGTGGCTGAGGACCAGGGTGGCAAGCCCCTGGGCAGCCTGAGGCCGGGTGGCCAGAGGCCCTGTGGCTCGAGAGCCAAGAGCACCCTGAGCCCCCGAGAGAGAGCGAGTCCTTTGTTCTCAGGACTTATATAGTTGGTGGGATAGGAGGGAAAAGTTACATATTGATTAACGGGTATATGCGGTGCCAGCTTTCCTGGGAGAATGTGATTACCCAAACTTAGGTATGTGTGGGGGTCTGTTAGCCCGAATCCTTATCTTGCTCCAGACCCTATTTGTTCATCTTGTTGTAAAACAAATACCTGACAGGAGGCAGTTAATTAAAATTGGGGCACTTTCCAAAGTTATTTACGGGCTCTTTCTGTAAGCATCAGGGACTCCCTCGTAAAACAGATAGTGACCAGAGGTAGACAATTAACCAAAGTTGTTTTATGGGCTTTTTCTTTGGGCACCAGGGACCCTCTCCCACATTCCAGGCCTTGGGATGAAAAGCACAGTTTCAAGGTTTTCTTTCCCAGATAATAGAAATGTTACATAGAATTTCAAGGACTTCCCTTCTTCCTTGTTAATATAGTGTTTCTTGTGATGTCGGAACACCTGGCAATATTATCAGACCAGGCTCAGGATTGCTGAGTTAGTGTGTGAGACATGTCTCCCTCCTCCTCCCTGCCTTGATTTACCATTTATTCTACTTAATTGGTAAAAGATGTTCCCTGGCAACCAGGGTGCTAAATGCTGGACAGTAACAGCATTGCAGTCTCAGAGTTCTTCCTATGCTGTCTCCTGCTTCACTATCATTTTCTGCATATCCACTTGCAGAAATGTGGATGTGCACATTTCTACTTTCTCTGGATTTCTTTTAGTACTTCAGGTTATAAGTATGGGCATAAAACTTGTATCTTTACAGGTTTATTTTTGATACTGTGCATGGAAGGGTGAAGATGTTTTCCATAAGTTTTGGTATGTAGTATGTTTATCCCCTTTCAGTTTATTTTGTCATTCCAATTGTTTTATTTTTGAGGTTGTGTAGAAGTGTATGACATAACTGCCAAATAGAAGGACTTTGCAGTCATTCAGTTTTAGTGAATTCCAGCTTATGTGCAATAGGAGCACTTAGAGAAACACACTGTATATAATTTCAATGCTGCGATGCTTGTTGAAACTGGCTTTTTTATGGGCTTGGCCAAAAGATAGAAACTTTTGGGAAGATGAAATTAGGAAGATTTCTGAAAGACTGCAGAAAGCAATGGGACAAAACGGTGACTACGTTGTTCCATGAAATGATTGGTGAAAACGAAAAACGTCTCTTCCATTGTGTCTTAACCTGCAAATCCGAGGAACCTTTTGGCCAAGCAAATAGTACAGTGTTCCAAGTGAGCGGCTCTGCTGCCACCTCGTGGGCCTTTTGTGAATAACATGTTCGTGGCAGGTCAGCAGGAAAAGGGGTGGACTGTAGGACAGTATCCATGAACGTGGATGGCAGTGTTACTGAGACGTGTATCTAGAAAGTTTTCAATATCAGGACTTAGTCGTTACCTTCTGTCCCCTATTTCCATATGAACAGCAGTGACAGAAAGAAACAGACTATCATGTCAGTCCTTTGAAATTTGTTAAAACTGGCCTTAGCACAGGATGGTCCCTTTGAAAACTGTCCCAAGTGCGGTCCTCTGCTGCCCTCTCATGTGTCCCCTGGGACTAACAGCTTTGTGCAGGCCAGCAGGAAAAGTCCTTGGCTCCAGTGAATTGTCTACTAAGGGTTCTTGGAATGTGATTTAAGAAGTGTTTTTCATTGCATTGAAAAGAGAGGATGTTGTCATTACCTTCTGTTTTGGACTTGTACGTTAGCAGCCATGAGGACAACAGATGAATTTTTTATAATTTCAATCCTGAAATGTGAAGTTTGTTGAAAACAGAAGGATGGTACAATCTGGTCACTTCCAAAGTGTTCTAAGCATGCCGTCTCGTGGGCATTCCCGGGAATGACACCTTAGTGCCGGTCAGCAGGAAAAGTGGTTGATTCCAGTGGACTAGGAAAGACTGTTGGTTGCCATGTAGTTTAGAAGTGCATTTCGTAACTTTTATATGTAAGGACCTAGTCGTTACCATTTGTTCCTGATTTCTCCATGAACAGCAATGAGAGCAAGAATTATATTGTCTATAATTTTAGTTGTTTGTCATGTGTTTCATCTTGCTTTACGGCTCATGACGGTCAGTGAAATGTCCTAAGTGTGGCTCTGTTCTTGTCTCACATGCTTCTTGGGAAGAGCACTTTCGTGCAGGCCAGCAGGAAAGGTTGTCCGCTGCAGTGAATGATCTACGAATGTTGATTGGACTGGCACCTAGTCATGGATGTTGTTACTTTCATATAAACGGATTTTGCAGTTCATTTTTCCTTTTCTACACCCTGTACAACTGTAGTGTCTTTACGTAAGGTAACTAGGTGTGAGGGCTCCGCCTGTAGAACGCCCCCCCCCATTCATCACAGATGAAAATAAAAACTACCAAGACAAGATCTGCTTGGGGGGAGGAAAGGGGTCAAACTCTCAGAGGAGAATGACCCAGAGCCCCTTCCTCACTAGGCTTTTATTGGGTTCCAATACACCGGAATACAAGTTTAACATGTCAAAGAAATCTGAGGGCTTATTCCGAGCCAGTGTTTGTCAGGAAAGGGTGTTGCCAAACTTTGGGAGACGTACTCATTTCCTCCTGGGACACTTATCACCTAAGGAGAACACTCTTAGCAAAGCAGGTTTCACAGGACTTTAGGAATTCTTTCTTATGCCTGATCACCCAGGGAGCCGTCCTTGCCCGTACAGAGCTGCAACGCTCACCCCCACAGTTTCAGGCTTTAAGCCGATTAGGAAGCAGGAGACATCTCCCAGATGGAAATGAGGTCTTGGGCAATGTCAGAATAGCTGGGGGGCGAGGGTCCATCACATCCTCTTTGCTGCAGCTCCCCGAGTCCTTCCATGAGGCCTCTCAACAGGTTGTGTCTGGCTTAGGTTGCCCCTCCCATGAGGAGTCTTACCCGTCATTGACTGACCAACCAAGCATTGGGGCCAGAGATGGAGGAGGCAGAAGCAGCGCTCCTGCCAGGGAGATAAGCTTGGTCTCCTCAGTAGCTCACGTTCTTGTGACAGAACAGACCCAGATGAAGTGGGACCCTTGGGCTCTTACACAACCCACCATGGGGTGAGGGTTAAACTCCTAAAACCAGGCTGAATGGTCCACAACATCTCCCGTTTTTATCTGTTAAATCAATTGTAGCTATTAGACCTGTGAAACTTACTGTTTGCTGTTCACGAATGCGATTACGAGAAAACCATCTCCACATATATCATAAAGCACAAATAAGGATTAAAACAAGGCGGCATCCAAGGGCTGCCATACCCCAAATTTGTAAATTCAGTCCATCAAACCAGTTCTTAGGATTCATCCATTGTAGATTATTGTTCAGAGTCTGGAACACCTTTTGTTCAGTTACGCGTTTGATGTCACTGAGCTGCCGGTGGAGCTCAAGCTGAAGCTGATCAATTTGTCCTTTAAGATTGGTAGAAAATGCTCTCTGCAGGCGATGACGAATATCTGCCCAGGAATGCTGACTGGAATTCCACCTTAATGGAGTAACACAGAGTTTAAAAAAACCAGGATCACAAGTAAGCTGTTGCCTTAAGGCGAGAGCATCCTGTCGCTCTCCAAGCTGGACAATGGCAGATTCTGTGGCAGAGAGCCGAGTAAGAATCTCCTGATCCATTTGGCTTTGTTGAATCATTTGCTGAGTAGTATTAGTGAGAAGAACATCAACCGCATGTGCAGTTTGAATGGATTCAGTAAGGGCTACAGATGCAGTAGTCGCGGCCCCAATTATTACAATAGTAGAAACTATGGAGGCAATAAGCATGCCTATGAATCGGCGGGTTCTGACACAGGTGAGGGCCTTATTGAGGGCACTCAATCCTCCTGGATCAGCCTACTCCTGGGTAAGGTTCACAGGAACCCAAGCCTGGGCCTGTCGGCGAATGACAAATATGGAGGTAAAGATTCAATTGATTGACAATCACACAGGTTAAGCAGCTAGTATATATAGTGCCAAGAGGAGTAGTAAAACTATATACAGTGGAAGTCCCATGATACATAAGTTGAGGTGTACCAGGGATGGCTACAAATAGATAAGGATGAGAAGTACCTACAGTAACCCAGGTACGTTTAATATTCCAAATGTTAAAGTAACCAAAGGCATTCTTTCGGATGAGTTGAAATTGTCCTGTCTGACGGCCCACAAAAGGGAGCCCCATCTTCCAAGTAGAAGTATGCCACGGGCTAGTATGACTAAGACCCTTTATTCTGAGAATAGGGGCTCCTGCTCCTCCACTACGCCAACTAAATTTATCATACGCTGTGAGGGGCATTGGGTACTATTCCCGAGTCTGCTATGGCATATATCTTCCAATCTGCACCCCAGTGTTCCACTACAAGAGGGGTGCTAGTAACATTAATTAATGATGGTGTTTGATCACGGCATAGTTTCCAAGTGACTGGCTTGGTCGATCCACCATCTATATGACATAAAGGAAGATTGGGTGGTTTGGTACTGTCCTCTGGCCTTTCGCCTATACATCCTATCGCTCCAACTAAGGAAAGATTTACTGCAGGCAGAGACTGCTGAGTAGTATAATTAGGTATTGCATAGGCATACCACTTGGACGTAATGGGCAAGCAGAGGGTATCGGTTAACACAGAAAAGCAAGCAGGCAAACGGCTAGAGACACATACAGTGCCTTCCGGAGCAGACAGCCAATGATGTTTTTCCTCGAGGGGTCCGTCCGGGGGGAGCCAGGTGCCTCCGGTCCACTCAGCATCATTATTAGATAAAGGAGGCTCAGGATTCCACCCTGTATGGAGTTTAAACATAGGTGGGTCTATAACGTGGCTCTAATATATATATATTCAGTTTCAGAGGCTAAACCTAGTTCTCCAAGGCAGATAAGCAGGCCCAAGATGAGGGCTTCCTTGGAGAAGCTTGAAGAAACAGTTGAAAAATAAGCTAAGAACCTGTTCTTTGGAGCAGAGCATCCCTGACTCTAACTTGTTGGGTCATCTGCTCTGCTCTGCTCTTAAGGGTTTTAAGGTCACCCCAAATTACTCCCTGAGGTTGATCCAGGGAGTTGCTCCTGTGAGTCTGTTTTCTGGTGGCGGGATTCTTCTGCTTTGGGCCTTGGGGACATCTGCTCCATCTGTTTCTCTAGCCAGTCTGCTTTCTGTCCGAGCTGTCGGGTCCTGATGAGCTGCCACGTCTGTTGTCAGGGTGGGTCTGGTATGATGTGGCTTCACTCTGTTTGCTGGGAGCCACAGTGGTGGACCTGTGGGAATTGAAACACAAGCGTACCCCCTTCCCCATGTCAATAGTTCAACTGGGCCTTCCCATTTTCCTCCCCCTAATGGGTCTTTATATAAGACCAAAGGGCATGGACCTGCTGGCTTGGTTTCTATAAAGTGTTTGTCTACGGGTGACTTCAGATGATCATCACAAGTCAAAAAATTGTACATATATATTGCAAGCATGGTTAAATTTCTAGGGGATATTTCCTGGCTCCCTCTTTTTTGTTTATTTAATAATGTTTTAAAGGTCTGGTGAGCTCTTTCAACAATAGCTTGGCCCGTAGAATTACAGGGGATACCTGTTTTATGTTGAATTCCCCATTTTTCTAAGATAGTCTGAGTGGCTTGGGTGATATATCCTGGGCCATTATCAGTTTTGATTTCCTGTGGGCGGACTAGGTGCCTGAAGGCCTCAAGCCAATGAGCTCTCATATTCTTCGCTGACTCCCCAGAGAGGGGAGTGGCATGTAGAACACCTGAGTAAGCGTCTACAGATATATGTAAATATTTTAATCTTCCAAAAGGGGGGTCATGAGTAACATCCGTCTGCCAAATCATTCGAGGTTGCAACCCTCTGGGGTTAATTCCAAGAGAAGGAGGCGCCTTTGAAAGCGCTTGACAATCTGGACATTCTCTGATCATTTGCTTTGCTTGGGCCCTTGGAATATTAAATTCTTTGCGTAGGACCTGACTATTTTGGTGGAAAAAACTGGTGAGACATAACTGCAGATTGAAAAGTATCTGCCAGGCTTACAAGGGCATCAGCCTGAGAATTACCTTGTGCCATAGGTCCAGGCAAGCCCGAATGAGATCGGATATGAGTAACAAACAAAGGATGCTTCCTTTTATCTAAAAGACTTTGCGAGGTTAGAAATAGGCTTAGTAACTGAGGCTCAACGGACCCTTTTAATAGGGCCTGATCTATATGAAGGAGTGTCTATACAGTATAACCAGAGTCACATACTAAGTTAAGAGGCTCCTTGGGCCAACGTTGGAGGGCAAGAATAGCCCCTGAAATTTCCGCCTGCTGCGTGGAGGAGTGCCCGCTGGAGAGAAAATGTTTTCACTCATTCCCTTCTTTCCAGGTGATAGCAGCTTTCCCTGTTTTCCCTGAACCATCCATAAAGATGGTTCTAGCTTTAGGAATAAGAGTGGCATTGAATTTTTCCCCCAAACGGATATTAAGAGTTGGGGAGGTTTTGGAGAAGTTTATCAGAAGGTAAATGAATATTAAGATCGCCTACAAAATCAGCGAGCGCACACTGAAATTCTAAAGATTGACTATAAGGTTGCTGTAGAAACACTTGTGTGAGTGGAACGTGTATAGCAGCTGGGTCATGGCCAAAAAGTTGAATGACTCTATCACGGCCTTTAATACTAAGCTGACGTAGCGCAGTAATATAGGTGGTAATAGTGCGCTGGGGTTGATGGGATGAAAATAGCCATTCAATCATTTCTAAATTAGGTGCCAGCTGTCCTATCAGCCCAGTGGGTGTTTTCACTGTGGGAAAGCAAAAAAATCTGACAGGTAGTTGTCTGTCTACCCTAGTGAGATGCCTGGAAGAAAGATATTGGTTCACTAAATCCAATTCCTGTCTAGCCTGATCACTTAAGAATCTGGGAGAACTTAAGTCTGGATCCCCTTTAAGGGTGTTGAATAAGTTAGTTAACTTCCCCGTGGTGATCCCCAAACTGGGACGGATCCAGTTAATGGTGCCTAAGAGCTGTTGCAGACTGTTAAGCGTTAAAGGGTCCGGTACCTGGATCCGAACTATCTGAGGCCTAACTGTATGGTGAAATAAGACATGTCCTAAATACTGCCAAGGCTGATGATGCTGTACCTTCTCTGGGGCTATTACTAGTCCTGCTGAGGAGACATTGCTCTCAAGACAGAGGTAAACTTGCTTTAGCTCTTCCTGAGAGGCTGCAGCAATTCGGATATCGTCCATGTAATGATAAATAATACTTTGAGGAAACTGAGTCCGTGCCGGCTGAAGGGTCCGATGAACAAAATGTTGGGAGATGGTGGGGCTATTTAACATGCCCTGTGGCAGGACTTTCCACTGGAACCTCTCTAATGGTTGAGAGTTATTAAGTCCTGGGACTGAGAAGGCAAATCTCTCAGAGTGGTAAAGAAGCAGTCCTTTAAATCAATGACAATAAGAGGCCATTCTTTTGGTATGCATGTTGGATTTGGAACTCCTGGCTGAAGGGCTCCCATAGGTTGTAAGATTTCGTTAATTTTTCTAAGGTCATGTATAAGTCTCCATTTCCCTGTTTTCTTAGGAACTACAAAAATAGTATTCCATGGGCTACCGGATGGTTCTATATGCCCTGCCTCTAATTGTTGTACAAGCTCTTGAAGTTTTTCTAGCCTCTCCTTCTTCAGCGGCCACTGATTAACCCACACAGGCGTGTCAGACAACCAAGTGAGGGATAAAGGAGAAGCCTGGACAGTGGCCGCTAAGGAAAAGGCGGCAGGGTGATTTGCATTCCCACGGAGTGAGAAGGTCCCTGCCCCAGATATTAAGTGGGGCGGGGAGGATGTAAGGTTGAATTCATCCAACCTGCCCATCTGGAGCAAAGCATTTGAGAGTCTACATACTTTTGCGGGGCTGAGAGATGCTCCCTATTCCAGTTATAGAAATGTTTGTTTCAATTACCGGCCACTGTGGGGGCCAGTATCGGCTGGAAATAACAACACATCAGCCCCTGTGTCTAAGAGGCCATGGAATTCTCTGTCTTTTACCTTAATGCTCAATATAGGCTTTTTCAGATCAACAGAGGCAGTCCAAAATATTGATTGGTTATCAGTACTGCCAAAGCCGTGCTCTCCTCTGACCACTTCTTGAGTGTCTGGTACCTTGCAAGGCACGAGGAGGAGCTGGGCAATGCGGGTCTGAGCTGGAATGATACAATACCCGAGTGTCCTGAGCATCATTTTAATTTCTCCTTGATAGTCAGAATTGATAACTTCCCGGTTGGACAAGGATGCCCTTAGTGGTCCTGCTAGATCGTCCTAAAATCAGCCCTATTAGTCCCTGGGGTAACGGCCCCCATACTCCTGTTGGAGTGGTGACCACCTAATCTTACTCTTTTATGATGAGTTCGGAGGTGGTGACCAAGTCCAATCCTGTGCTCCCCTCAGCGGCGACACAGAGGTCGGAGACCCGGCATGTTCCCGAGCCCACAACAGCTGGTTGCTGTTCCGGCTCCTGTTTGGTTTCGGGGCACCGGAGCTCGCACCCCACTTCTCGTTTCCCTGTAATGGGGGCAGCAAGTTTCCATCCTTATCATAGGTGGACTTGCACCGGTTGGCCCAATGTTTGCCTTTACGGCAGTGAGGGCAATCCTTTACAGGAAGCCTTTTGTTTTTAATATGACACTCCTTCCGAGCGTGTCCAGCCTTGCCACCATTGAAACAGTTCATTTCACCTCTCAAGGCCGCGGCAAGCAATGCTGCTTTATGCTGTTCCGTTCCTACACTCTGACAGGCCTTTATAAACTGGCCAACATCGGTAGTAGTTAACCGAACGGGTTGAAGAACAGTTTTGCAATCATGATTAGCATTCTGAAAAGCTGACTGCAATAGGAGACTGTCAGCAATATCCTGATTTTTAACTTGTCTCTGAATTGCCTCTTGTAATCTGTCAATAAAATCCAGACATGTCTCATCGGGCCCTTGTCTAACATTAGTATAGGACCCAGTGCTGCGGGGCTTTAGTATCAGGTACGGTCTTCAAGGCTCAAAAAGCCGCAGCAGAGCATTGGGTAAAAGTCTGAGGGTTCCTACGAGCTTGCTGATCCGGTCTAGTATGTGGCCCTAGCCCTAAAAGCATATCCCGAGTGACTGGATTTCCTGTCCTTTCATTGTCACTCGCCTGAAGGCGGCATCTTATATATTCAGAGTGCCAGACACCGTACTGACCGGGGGTTAAAGTTGTTCTGGCTAAGGCTACCCAGTCACAGGGAGCCATTTTGATATGCTTCTGTCACAGCTGTTAATAACCCTATTGTATAAGGGGATTGGAGCCCGTTGTGTTTTATACTTTTCTTTAGATCCTTGAACAATCCGTAAGGTAGAGGTTCATGCACCGGATTTTGCCTGCCTTGCCGAGTAATGACAGGGAAGGCAGTAAAGGACTGCCAGTCCCCATCCCTCATCGCGTCTTGAAGACACTGATACATGGCAGTGGTTACTGGCGAAGGGGCTTGAACTGCCGGCACTGTGGGGGTAGAAAGATCAGCAAGGGGATCCCGAGGGCTTAAGTTTTCCTCCCATGTAGGAGTGGAGGGAGGGATGGGAGGTGGGGGAGGTATCTCCTGGTTACTAAGGAGTGGACTTGAGCTTTCCTGACCGGAGGTAATAAAGGTGGATTCCTCCGCCTTCATAGTGACTCTCTCCTCCCTCATCTGACTCGGATCTTTTCCCGCCCCCCTCAATCTTAGTTTCTGAGCTGCGAATATGAAGGGGCGTTAAAGCAGTCCTCACCATCCCCCAAGTGAAAAGATTCTGATGCCTTATGGGGGTGCCACTTTCCTGGTGTGACTTCAATTCCCATCCTACCTTTTCCCATATTTCTAAATCTAAAGTCCCTTTATTGGGCAACCATGGGCAATATTTTTTAACAATAAGAATTAACTAAGTTCTGTTTTTTAATGACTGCCCGAGGATTTGAGAAGCTGCTGGATTTCCTTAAGGTATTGCTTCTGATTTTTAGAAAGCCCATTGCCCATGGCTCTTAGAAAAATTCCTTAATAAACAGAGCAGTCCCCCCTTTAAAAAAAAAAAAAATCCTTCCCGCGGCCAAATGCGGCGCTTAAAAAGGCCAGATCGAACAATAGAGAATGGACCCTAGCCAGCAGCCACCGCGGAGGACCGCGGAGGGCGCAGCGCCAACTATACCTCTGTTTACATTGTGAGGACTCGGTTCCACTCCTGCATCTGTCAGCTGGGCTCCATGGTCCAGCTCCAGCTCTGGAGTCTGGCTGTGGGGTTCTGATTACAGATATGGGTTCCGTCTCTTGGGGTTAAATCTGTCTTTGCCTGTGTGTCTGGGATCTGGAGTGTCTTCAGGTGTGGCTTTGTGTCCTGGGTGGGTGCGTGGGGTTGATGTGCGGCTCTGGCTCTAGGGTCTGATGTATGGAAGGTGATGTCCAGGGTTCTCTGTCAGTCTTCGTTGTCAAGTGTCTGGCATTCATGGTCGATGGACTGGCCTGGGTTGTGGGGATAGTTTTGGGATTGGGGCTGGGGTCTGGGGTTCTGCTTTTGGTTCTGGGTCTGCTCTGGGGCCCAGGTTGTGGAGTCTGGGGCCAGTGTCTGGTCCTGAGTCTGTCTGTGGCGTGTGGTGTCTGTGAAGTGATGGTGATTGGCTTCCATTGAATGGCAGCAGGAGTTCCAGAGATGGGGTGTGGGGAAGAAGGAAAGTCTACTTAGTGCAAATAGCTCCGTTTTGATAATAATGGCTGTGAGTGCAACATGGCTGTTAGGAAGCTCAGTGTTGTTACAGGTGACTCATGAAGCAGCACCTGTGTGGGTCAGCTCAGTAGTGGGGCTGCTCAGTTGTGAAGCATCTTGGCCGTAGGGGGGGGGCTCTGAAGTCAGGGAGTCCCGGGGCAAGTTCCCCCTCAGGCTGTGCTGCCCAGCGCTTCCCTGCCCATTCTGGTCTGGTCCTGTCACTTCCTCTCCGTTTGGCTGCATTTGCACACAAAGAAGCGCAGTTTGGAAAAGGGGGCCCCCTCTGAGCGAGGACATCAGTCTGGGAGAGCAGAGAAAAGGCCACTGGTGTTGTCAGCATAGCAGTCTAGGGTATTACTGTTCTTAAATTATGCCAAGGTTTCCTCTTGTACCTTTTTTTTTTTGGTTGTTGTTGTTCCCCAAAGCGAGACTGCCGTTTTTTTGTAGCAGCTTACTTAAATTGTACAGAAAAATAAAAATTATTTCAAAATCCCACCCAACAGGTAATCACTGCAATTGTTCTAAGTACATACCCTTCCAGACATCTCTCCTACCACATTGCCATTCTTCTACTTTCTCAGGATTTTATTTATTTTTCCGAGTTTGTCCTATGGATGCAAAACCCATGAATTTTCAGCTGTTTCCCCCAGTGTGTGGATTTATTCCTATGTTTTCCCATAGGTTTTTAATGTATTTTAATATTACTCAGTTGAAATGATTTTTTAACTCCAACTGTGATTCATTTTGAGGGTAATGTGAGGAGCTAGAAAAATTTTCTTTGTTAGTCATAAATACATTATTGACTAAGTAAAATAGTAACATCTTTCTCAGCATTTTAAATGAGTTTAGGGCCTGGAATCACGGTGTTCTAGAAATCAGAAGTATTTTGTGACAGGAAATGTGCCCCAGGTAGTTGATCTGAGGAACACAGAATGTAGTAGCGAATGTCCACATTTTCAGAGAGGAAAACTTGAGATGGTGACATCTGGAATCTAAAAGAGGAAGGCCGTTCTAAGTGACATTTCGAATCAGTTAGTACAGTGATGTAGGAGCCATGGAAAGAAGCAGGGATCCTCAGGTGACGGCTTGTCTAATCACAGCGGGATCTGGTCTCCTACGTGGACAGATCTTCCTTTGCCTCCTGAGCTCTACGGCCTAGGATACTTCTCCCTGAGATTTGAAAGATGGCTGGTATTTTTTGTTCTTTAAGGTTCAGGTTCAGGCTTCCTGTGCCAAGAAAGGCAGCCTTTCAGATCCAGGATGCAAAGGGACATGCTGTTTCTATTCTAATGGAGTCCTCAGGATACAGAGTAGGGTTTCTCATTCTCAGCACTATGGACCTTTTGGGCCAGAGAATTCCTTCTCCTGGGGGATTGCCCTCTGCACTGTAGGTGCTTGTTAGCATCCAATCCCTCTATTCACTGCCAGCAGGCTGGCTTCCCTTCCCCTGAGGACCATCTTAAATGGCTCAGGACATTGCCTGAAGTCCCCTTGGGGGCAGAAGTCACCTTTGGTTGAGAAACTGTTTGAAGCTGTTACCCTTTTTGACACCAGAAAGATCTTGGTCTGGTATACAGTCTTTTTCTTATTTTTCTATGCAAATTATTTTCCACTCTGTGATTTACTTCAGGAAGGTGTTTAGAAGTGTATTTGAAAACATCTAAATATAGGAACTTTGTAGTTACCTTGCAACTGTTTTCCAGATAAATGTCAAAGAGCAATGAACATAATTTGTGAGACATTTGTTGAAACCTGCTTTATACCTAAATACAGTCATGTTTTAGAAATTCCAAAGTGTGCTTGAAAAGCATTTTTAGTGTACTTTGCTGCTGCTTAAACAATGACAAAACATGTATTCAAAATTCTACCTGAAGAGTTAAAAAGAACTATCATTTTCTGTATATCCACTTGCAGAATGTGGATGTGCACATTTCTGTCTACTTTCTCTGGATTTCCTTTACTATTTCAGGTTATAAGTATCGGCACAAAATGTGTGTAGTTACAGGTTTATTTTTGATACTGTGCATGGAAGGGTGAAGATGTTTTCCATAAGTTGTGGTATGTAGTATGTGTCTCCCCATTCAGTTTATTTTGTCATTCCAATTGTTTTATTTTTGAGGTTGTGCAGAAGTGTATGACAGAACTGCCAAATAGAAGGACTTTGCAGTCATTCAATTTTAGTGAATTCCAGCTTAAGTGCAACAGGAGCACTTAGAGAACCATATTGTATACAATTTCAATGCTGTGATGCTTGTTGAAACTTGGCTTTTTATTGGCTTGGTGAAAAGATAAAAACTTGTGGGAAGATGGAATTAGGAAGATTTCTGAAAGACTGTAGAAAGCAGTGGGACAAAACGGTGAATACGTGGTTCCATGAAATTATAGGTGAAAACGAAAAACGTCTCTTCCATTGTGTCTTTACCTACAAATCGAATGAACCTTTTGGCCAAGCAAATAGTACAGTGTTCCAAGTGAGCGGCTCTGCTGACACCTCGTGGGACTTTTGTGAATAACATGTTCATGGCAGGTCAGCAGGAAAAGGGGTGGACTGCAGGACGGTATTCATGAACGTGGATGGCAGTGTTATTGAGACGTGTATCTAGAAAGTTGTCAATATCAGGACTTAGTCATTATCTTCTGTTCCCTATTTCCATATGAACAGCAATGACAGAAAGAAACTATCTTTTCAGTCCTTTGAAATTTGTTAAAACTGGTCTTAGCACAGGATGGTCCCTTTGAAAACTGTCCCAAGTGGGGTCCTCTGCTGTCATGTCATGTGTCACCTGGGAAGAACAGCTTCGTGCAGGCCAGCAGGAAAAGTCCTTGGCTCCAGTGAATTGTCTACTAAGGGTTCTTGGAATGTGATTTAAGAAGTGTTTTTCATAGCATTGAAACGAATGGACGTTGTAGTTATCTTCTGTTTTGGACTTGCACGTTAGCAGCCATGAGGGCGACTCATGAATTTTTTATAATTTTAGTCCTGAAATTTGAAGTTTGTTGAAAACGGAAGGATGGTACCATCTGGTCCCTTCCAAAGTGTTCTAAGGGTGCCTACTGCTGCCGTCTCGTGGCCATTCCCGGGAATGACACCTTAGTGCCGGTCAGCAGGAAAAGTGGTTGATTCCAGTGGAATAGGAAGGACTGTTGGTTGCCATGTAGTTTAGAAGTGCATTTCGTAACTTTTATATGTAAGGACCTATTCGTTACCATTTGTTCCGGATTTCTCCATGAACAGCAACGAGAGCAAGAATTATGTTCTGTATAATTTTAGTTGTTTGTCATGTGTTTCATCTTGCTTCACGGCTCATGACGGTCAGTTAGTGAAATGTCCTAAGTGTGGCTCTGTTCTCGTCTCACGTGCTTCTTGGGAAGAACACCTTCGTGCAGGACAGCAGGAAAGGTTGTCCGCTGCAGCGAATGATCTACGAACGTTGATTGGAATGGCACTTAGTCATGGATGTTGTTACTTTCATAGAAATGGACTTTGCAGTTCATTTTTCCTTCTCTCCACCCTGACAACAGCTGTGTGTTTACGTCAGGTAACTAGGCACCTCTTGTGGGCCAGACCCATGTTCACGTTTCAGCCGCGTCCACGTCTTTGTGGTCCAACGTCCCGTGTGCGTCCGCATCCTGTCCGCTTCGGTGTGCCTCCCGTGTCCGCATCCTCGCCACGCTAACGTCTCAGCCTGGCCGACATCATGATCGTGCCTAGGTCCCCTCAGCCTTGATGTCCTGGCCCTGCTGCCATCCTTGTTCGTGTTTGTGTCCCTTCCACATCACTGTCCTGTCCGTGTGGATGTACAGGTCATGCTGCTGTGTTGCCTGCATGTTAACATCCCATGTGCATGGATGTCCCGGCTGCGCCGCCATCCCACTGCACGGATCTGTCGGCTGTGCCACTCGCCTATCTGTGTGGATGTCCCATTTCCCTGGGTGTCTGAGCTGCGCTTCCGTACCGCCGGAGCGGATGCCTTGGTCGAGGCAGTATGTGCGTGGCGCCGCTGTCCTTTGCTTGTAGACGCCTTGGACTTGTCGATGTCGTGTCAGCGTCAGGGTCCTGGCTGTGCCTTCGTGCTCCCGCATCGATGTCCTGGTGTTGCATCTCGATCACGAGACAAACAACCAAGTCGGAGACAGATGAAAATGAGGGTGGGTTTCATGAACCTGCGCAGGGGCGAACTCCCGACCGCCTAAGCAGGAGATACAAAGGTGAGTCTCGCCCTGCACTTGGAGTGAGCTCCTTTTACACACGATCAGCAAGCAAGGAGTTGACAGAAGCGGAAGTTGCGATTATGGCTAGGGTACACAAGGTCCCGGCTCGCGTCCTAATTTTATCTTGGAAACGTCTAGTTCCTTAGTATTATTGCGTCCATGTTTTTCATTTCTTAGGGTTACGGAGGCCATCTCCTTGAGGCTCTGTGAGTTCTCCTTTGTTTCAAACCTAGGAGAGCTTACCACACTTCCTTCTCTATGGTTCTATGACTTCTGTGAATGGGTCATTTGTTTGGAGGTCCGACAGTCTTCATGACTCATAAAACTGGCCTTCTACATTTTTCCGTTTGGTTGTTAGTTTCTTCCTTCTGGTCCACTGCATGGATTGGAGTCCCAGTTTTCCTTCCATCTCTGTCAGTTCCCCATGCATTTTCCTTCATTTCACATATTGTAGCCTGCATTTGTTCATCTAATTTGTGAGCAAAATCCACCAATTCTGTGAGCATTTTGATGACCAGTGCTTTGAACCATGCTTCTGATAGGTTGGCTATCTCTCTGTTGACGGGAGAGTCCTGGTTCTTCTTGCTGACGCATGTAAAGAATTGCATCTCAGCAAATCTTGTAGTATGAAATCAGTTTGTTAGTGTGTTGTGGAACGTTCAGCCTGGTTTCAGGAGTTGGAACCCTCACCCCAGGGTGGGCTGTGTAAGACCCAAGGGACCCACTTCATCTGGGTCTGGTCTGTCACAAGGACGTGAACTACTAAGGACACAAAGCTTATTTTCCTGGCAGGAGCGCTGCTTCTGCCTCCTCCATGTCTGGCTCCCATGCTTGGTTGGCAGTCCAGGACGGGGAAGACTCCTCATGGGAGGGGCAACCTAAGCCAGACGCAACCCCTTGGGAGGCCTCATGGAAGGACTCGGGGGGGGGGGGCTGCAGCAAAGAGGATGTGATGGACCCTTAACCCCCCCAGATATTCTCACATAGCCTTAGTCCTCATTTCCACCCGGTAGATGTCTCCTGGTTCCTTATCAGGTTAAAGCCTGAAACTTACAGGGGCGAGTGGTGCAGCCCTGTACCGGTCAGGACGGCTCCCCGGGTGATCAGGCATAAGAAAGAATTCCTAAAGTCCCGTGAAACCTGCTTCGCTAAGAGTGTTCTCCTTTAAATGATAAGGGTCCGAGGAGGAAATGAGGATGTCTCCTAAAGTCTGGCTACCCCGTTTCCTGACAGACACTGGCTCGGATGAAGCCCTCAGATGTCTTTGACATGTTAAACCTGTATTCCGGTGTATTGGAACCCAATGAAAGCCTAGTGAGGAAGGGGCTCTGGGTTATTCTCCTCTGAGAGTTTGACCCCTTTCCTCCGCAATCAGTCATGTCTTGGTAGTTTTTATTTTCATCCATGATGGGGGGATGGGGCTCTGCCGGTTGAGCCTCTCTGCCCACATCTGGTGCCCAGAACAGGGACACCCCGCAACCCATTTACCATGCACGGGGAAGCATAATAGCACGAAATACTTTTTATGGGTCATGCTGACAGTGCCTTCTAGCATGTGTCCACCAGAGGGCAGCATCGCTCAGTCCTTGATTTTACGGAGGCCGGTGGCACCGCAGTGTAACGTGTGTGCACCAGAGGGCAGTACGGTTGGCGAAAGGATTTTCACGGGGTTTCCCGGCCATGCATTCCCTTGTTTTCCCACGAGAGGAAACACGAGAGGTTAGGGTTAGGGTTAGGGTTCTTGTTAGGGTTCTTGTTAGGGTCAGGGCTTAGGGTTTAGGGCTTAGGGCTTAGGGCTTAGGGCTTAGGTCCAGGGCCGTCGAACATCATCGGCACCTTGATGGTCACATTCATCACGACGGGTTCTACGGCAGTGGACCGGGAAGAACACGTCAAGCACCATTCTCGAGAGGATCTGCACGTGGGAACGTCTTCGGGAAGGTAAGGAAAGCGTCGTTTGAACACAAATAGCTAGAGGAACACGACACGCAGTCCATGACACGGCACGGGAGACATCATGGGGCCAAGAACACTATAAATCACACTCAAAAAGGCGAGTGACTTTGAAGAAATCGTCTTCCTACGAGCAACACCTCCAGCATCATTCTCGAGAGGATTTTCACGCGGGAACATCTTCGGAAAGGTAAGGAACGCGTCGTTTCCACACGAACAGCTCGACGAACACAACACACAGTCCATGACATGGCAGGGGAGACATCATGGGGCCAAGAACACTATAGCTGACACTCTAAAAGGCAAGTAGCTTTGAAGAAATGGTGTTTGTATGAGCAATAGGTGATGGGCTGTTTTGGGGTGAATGGAGGGGACACGGTCTAGGGGTCAGGGCTAGGGGCCAGGGGCTGGGGCTTAGGGCTTCGGGTTTACGGTGAGGGGCTATGGGCTAGTGGGCAGGGGTTAGGGATACGGGTTGGTCAATAATGATCATTACATGATTGTAGCTGTAGGTGACCTAGAAATAGGTAAAGTTTGAAAGGAAACAAGAAGTGAGGTCATGTGAGGAGCTAGAACAATTCTTCGTTAGTTGTGAATATGTTAATGAGTACATAAAATAGTAACATGCTTTTCAGCATTTTAAATGAGTTTAGGGCCTGGAAGCACCGTGTTCTAGAAATCAGAAGTATTTTGTGACAGGAAATGTGCCCCCCGCCCCCGGTAGTTGATCTGAGGAACACAGAATGTAGTAGGAAATGTCCATAGTTTCAAAGAGGAAAACTGGAGATGGTGACATCTGGAATCTGAAAGAGGAAGGCCGTTTGGTCTTGGTTTAAAATGGTTTAAATATGGTCATGGTTTAAAAAGTTCCAAGTGTGCTTGAAAAGCATTTTTAGTTTACTTCGCTGCTGCTTACTTAAACAATGAGAAAACATGTATTCAAAATTCTACCTGAAGAGTTAAAAAGAACTATCATTTTCTGCATATCCACTTGCAGAAATGTGGATGTGCACATTTCTGTCTACTTTCTTTGAATTTCTTTTACTATTTCAGGTTATAAGTATCAGCACAAAATTTGTGTATGTACAGCTTTATTTTTGACGCTGTGCATGAAAGGGTGAAGATATTTTTCCATAAGTTGTGGTATGTAGTGTGTTTATCTCCATTCAGTTTATTTTGTCATTCCAATTGTTCTATTTTTGAGGTTGTGCAGAAGTGTAAGACATAACTGCCAAATAGAAGGACTTTGCAGTCAGTTTTAGTGAATTCCAGCTTAAGTGCAACAGGAGCACTTAGAGAACCATATTGTATACAATTTCAATGCTGTGATGCTTGTTGAAACTTGGCTTTTTATTGCCTTGGGCAAAAGGTACAAACTTGTGGGAAGATGGAATTATGAAGATTTCTGAAAGACTGCAGAAAGCAGTGGGACAAAACGGTGAATACGTTGTTCCATGAAATGATTGGTGAAAACAAAAAAACGTGTCTTCCATTGTGTGTTTATGTTCAAATCAAACGAACATTTGGCCAAGCAAAGAGTATATTGTTCCAAGTGAGTGGCTCTGCTGCCACCTCGTGGGCCTTTTGTGAATAATATGTTCGTGGCAGGTCAGCAGGAAAAGGGGTGGACTGTAGATTATCCATGAACGTTGATGGCAATGTTATTGAGACGTATATCTTGAAAGTTGTCAATATCAGGACTTAGTCGTTACCTTTTGTTCCCCATTTCCATATTAACAGCAATGACAGAAAGAAACAGACTGTGTAACATTTCAGTCCTTTGAAATTTAAAACTGGTTTTAGCACAGGAAGGTCCTTTTGAAAACTGACCGAAGTGTGGTCCTCTGCTGCCCTCTCATGCGTCACCTGGGAAGAACAGCTTCGTGCAGGCCAGCAGGAAAAGTCTTTGGCTCCAGTGAATTGTCTCCTAAGGGTTCCTGGAATGTTATTTAAGAAGTGTTTTTCATCACATTGAAACGAATGGACGTCATAGTTACCTTCTGTATTGGACTTGCATGTTAGCAGCCATGAGGCGACCCATGAATTTTTTATAATTTCAGTCCTGGAATGTGAAATTTGTGGAAAACAGAAGGATGGTACAATGTGTGGTCCCTTCCAAAGTGTTCTAAGTGTGTCTACCGCTGCTGTCTCGTGGGCACTCCCGGGAATGACACCTTAGTGCCGGTCCCAGGAAAAGTGGTTGAGTCCATTGGAATAGGAAGGACTGTTGGTTGCCATGTAGTTTAGAAGTGCCTTTCATAACTTTTACATGTAAGGACCTATTCGTTGTCATTTGTTTCTGATTTGTCCATGAACAGCAATGAGAGCAAGAATTATATGCTGTATAATTTTAGTTGTTTGTCATGTGCTTCATCTTGCTTTACGGCTCATGACAGTCCCTCAGTGAAATGTCCTAAGTGTGGCTCTCTTCTCGTCTCAAGCGCTTTTTGGGAAGAACACCTTCTTGCCAGGACAGCAGGAAAGGTTGTCCGCAGCAGCGAATGATCTAGGAACGGTGATTGGAATGGCCCTTAGTCATGGATGTTGTTACTTTCCTATACACGGACTTTGCAGTTCATCTTTCCTTCTCTCCACCCTGTACAACAGCAGTGTCTTTATGTCAGGTAACTAGGCACCTCTTGTGGGCCAGACCCATGTTCACGTTTCAGCCACGTCCACGTCTTTGCGGTCCAATGTCCCGTGTGCATCCGCATCCTGTCCGCTTCGGTGTGCCTCCCGTGTCCACATCCTCGCCACGCTAACATCTCAGCCTCGCCGACATCACGATCGTGCCTAGGTTCCCTCAGCCTTGATGTCCTGGCCCTGCTGCCATTCCGTCTGTGTTTGTGTCCCTTCCACATCGCTGTCCTGTCCGTGTCGATGTAGAGGTCGTGCTGCTGTGTTGCCTGCATATCAACATTCTATCCTGATTGATGTTCCGGCTGCGTCGCTGTCCCACCTGCACAGATGTGTTGGCTGTGCCACGTACCTATCTGTGTCAATGTCCCAGTTCTCTGGGTGTCCGAGCTGCACTTCCGTACTGCCTGAGCGGATGCCTTGTCGGATGCAATATGTGAGTTGCGCTGCTGTCCTTTGCGTGTAGACGCCTTGGCCTTGTCGATGTTGTGTCAGCGTCAGTGTCCTGGCTGTGCCTTTGTGCTCCCGCATCGATATCCCAGTGTTGTATCCTGATCGCAAGACAAACGACCAAATCGGAGACAGGTGAAAATAAGGATGGGTTTTATGAACCTGCGCAGGGGCGAACTCCCGACCGCCTAGGCAGGAGATACAAATGGGAGTCTCGCCGTGCACTTGCAGTGAGCTTCTTTTACACACAGTCAGCAAGCAAGGAGTTGAGAGAAGCGGAAGTTGCGGTCATCGCTAGGGTTCCCAAGGGTCCCGGCTCGCGTCCTAATTTTACCTCGGAAATGTCTAGTTCCTTAGTATTGTTGTCAGCGTTTTTCGTTTCTTAGGGTTACGGAGGCCATCTCCTTGAGGTTCTGTGAGTTCTCCTTTGTTTCAAACTTAGGAGACCTTACCACACTTCCTCCTCTACGGTCCTATGACTTCTATGAATGGGTCGTTTGTTTGGAGGTCCGACAGTCTTAATTACTCGTAAAACTGGCCTTCTACATTGCATGAATAAACATATATGAGTGAAGTAGAATACAAAACTCAGCTGTAGATCCAAGAACCTAAGGAAATTTTGTATATGATAAAGGTAGCATCTCAAATCACTGGGGCAAAGGAGGGACTTTTTAATAAATGGTGCTGGAACATCTGGGTAGCTATTTGGAAGAAAGATAAATTGGATCCATATCTTACATCATACACAAAAATAAACTCAAATGGATCAGGGATCTATTGTAAAAATGTAAAAAGTGGGTGGGCCTCAGTCCTCCTCTTATCCCCATGGGAGCCTGTTTACTTTGACTAGAGTTTGTGAGTTCTTTACTCAGAGCTGGTCCAGACTGCCCACACCTCAGCTTTCTGCCTTTTGAAAACACTAAGAATAATGTTCCTGCATCAGTTTTTACTAGAGCCAATCACCCTCACGCCTGGAAGAGCGATCATACCCAGATCACCCTTGGACCCGATAATCACAAAATTCACATCTGTAAAAAGCACAGGAGTCCGTGGGTGAAAGCTCATGAACTCAAGGAGCACAGTGGACACATCACAGGTATCGACTGGGCTCCGCAGAGCGACTACATCATCACTTGTGAGGCGGACCTCCATGCCTGTGTCCAGGGTCAGGACAGTGGTGCGTGAAAGCCAACCCTGCTAATCCTGAGAATGAACCATACAGACACTTTTGTCAAGTGGTTCTCAGGAAAGAACAAATTTGCTGTAGGAGATGGAGCAGGATTCGTTTCTGTTTGTTACTTTAAGTCTGAAAATGTCTGGTGGGTAAGCAAGCATATTAAAAGGCTAGTCTGCTCCAGGGTCTTCAGCTTGGATCGGTATCCCAATAATGTTTCGCTGGAGGCAGGATCATGCGATTTCAAATGTAGAGTGTTTTCTGCATAAATTAAAGAAGTGGGTGAAAACCAGCAAGGGGCAGCGAGATGCCTTTCGGTCAGCTGATGGCAGAGTTTGGTGGCAGTGGTGCCGGTGGCTGGATGCATGGCATCAGCTTCTGCACTAGTGAGAGCTGCCCGACTTGGGCCAGCTACGACAGTCCCGTGTCCCTTCCCAACGCCTCAAAAAGCATGCAGGTCTCAACGCTGAAAACAGTTCCTGCCCCTCCCAAGCTAGGCAGTCCAAAACACAGCACCCAGCACAACACGTTTGCCACGCAGGCTTCCACCACATGGACAAGAGGGCCAGACCTAGGACCTCAACAGAGCCTCAGAGAAACCGTGCCAGAGTTGTGCTCGTGGCATCAAAGAAGCCCTGACAATTTGGGATTTCCAGACCTTAGAATCTTGTATCTAGGACCTTCAGATGATGTGAAGTGGAGTGAGCCTCCGAGATCCAGCATGACAAACTGACAAACTGCCCCCACAACAGTTCTGCCATTTGATGGAGAGCCAGCCAGAAAAACCAAACCAAAACAAAACAAAAAAAACAACAAACCACTGAAGACACATTATCTCATAAATGTTCTGCATCTGTGGTTGGTGTTCGAATATCAGTAGTGAAAGTGTTGGTTTTCTAAAAGCAGCAGTGATTGTTTGTTTTTGTTTTTGTTCTTCCTATTTGCATTCTTGACCAAAGCTTCTCTTTTAGTAGTTTATTATGGAAAATTGTGACACGAACTTAAAAGAAAGGGTGGGGAGATACGTAAACTTCTTTAAAAATTAAATGAAAGTACTGAATGGATAAAAATTATTTTAGCTTTGGCTGGTGTGGCTTAGTGGACGGAATGCTGGCTAGTGAACCTAAAGATCGCCATTTCAATTCCCAGTCGGGTACATGCCTGAGTTGGGGGCCAGGTCCCCAATTGGGGGTATGCGAGAGGCAACCGGCATTATCTCTTGCACATCGATATTTCTCTCTTTTCGCCTCATTTCCCCCTCTTTAAAAAATAAAATCTAAAAATGTTTTTAAAAATACACATAAAAAAATGGAACCATAGAAGAACTAGAAAGAAAAAAACAGGTGAAATCTTTTTCAAACCATACCTTAAAATTCAGATGCAATAAAATACAATATCACTAACTGAGACTATATAAAACTAAAACCTTTTTCATAGCCAAAAAACCCACTGCAAAAAAAGTCAAGACCGCTGACAAACTGGGAAATATCTGGAACATCTATCAGGTGGTGCAAAAGTAGGTCTACAGTTATGAGTACAAAAAAGTTTATTTGTTTATTATTATTTACTCATTATTATATTATTTTCCATAGGAACAACTGTCATGCTACTTTGGCCCCACCCTGTATAAAGGATTATTAAAAGTGGAGGGACAAAGGACCAAAACTTTTGGTGGAAAAATGACATGAACAGAATTCACACAGATATGAAGGAAGATATATTAAATTGTTCAAAATAGTCCAAAAAGATGTTTAAAAATGAATAAGGAAGATCTCTAAACCAGTATAGAGTGATTTCCAGAATGTGTTAAGTGAAGGGAAGTGAAAAGTGCAGGTACAATAAGAATACCCATAACATACTATTTTTCACATAAGAAGGAAAAAATAAGAAAATGTGAATTAAAAAATTTTTTTTGGATATACTGGAACTAATGAGATCGGTGACTTAAAAGGGTAGATGGCCTAAAAGGGTCCAGTGTGTCGAAAGAATGGATAAAAAGGAGTGGAGTAGAAGGAAAGATGGAGAGACTCTTCTCCATATGTTTTCGTATCCTCTGACTTTTAGAATCATGTTAATCTTTCACCTACCCCCCAAAACAGATAATTAAAATAAACGTAAATGTGGGGAGAATCTGAAATAGACTACAAATAGTCTGAGGTGAACTTCAATGTATTATAGATGGATGACAATCCCTTTGAACAGGGTAGAGAAGAAAAGGACTAACCTAAGTCGCTCTGGAATTGGTATTTTCACTACGTACTATAAGGCTAAAGACAAAAAGTACTATATATAAATATTATATTATGGCCAGTAAATTTTTGTCAAGGTATGGATTAGCAAGTCCGACACTATTTTATGTGTTTTATAGGACCGAGCAGATGTTCGTAACTGTACTGTGGATAGCGATAGGTTTCTCACTTGAGAGAAAAGAGTTGCAACGAAGGAAAAGGGAAAGGAAAGAATGTGCCTTCTGCGGCTTGGGATTAGAGGAGGAATCAGTGTAATTTACGGTATAATTTGCGGTGCGTTTCTCTATCAAGAAATGTAGATCAAGATATGCGGGTATACATACACCTATTTTCTACACTACTACCGAGAAGGCCAAGAACGGTACCTAGTAGCAATGCATACACCTCATGCCCGAATTTGGTTTCTAAAAATTATTCTCCAAAAAAAGAAAACCAGGCTTCTTTTGAGAAACGGATGATTTCAGAGCTGGGGCAGTACAAGGTGAAGAATCTGGAATATTTTATGATGCCAGAAAGTAAAGAAGTGTTCAAAAATGATGAGGCCATAGGATGTAGGAAATCTCCTTTTCTGTCTGTATATCCAAAAGGACCGAAAGCAGGATTTTAAAGAGAGATTTGCACACCTGTGCTTATGGCAACATTTTTTTCATGATAGCCAAGAGATGGAGGTAACCCAAATGGCCATATACAGTTGAATGGATAAACCAAAGATGGTATTAAAAATACAATTGAATTTTAATCAGCCTTATAAAGGAAGGAAATCCTGTTACAAGTATTACCATGGATGAACCTTGAGGACATTATGCTAAATGAAATAAGCCAGTCACCAAGAGACAGATACTGTCTGATTCTACTTATCCGAGTTATCTAAAGTAGTCCAATTTGTAGAAACGGAAATTAAAATGGAATTTGCCAGGGGCCGAGTGGAGGGGAAAACTTGGAGATGTTGTTGAATGGGTATAGAGTTTCAGTTTTGCAATATTAAAAAGATCTGTAGATTCTTAGCACAACAATGTCAATATACTTAACACTACTGAACCGCACACTTAAGAATAGTTAAGATGGTAAATTTTGTTATATTTTTAACCAGAGTGAAAAAAAAAATAACTGGAACGTATGAACAGGGTACAGGAAGTATCATATGTCCCAGTGGCCAAATCTGAACAACTTGGGTAACCAAATAATGCTAGTCATGGATCAATATAATAAATAAAAATAAAATATCCATGAGCCTATATTGATATAAATAAATTAGTAGGGGGAAAGGGGAGAGCTCTTCCTTGTATTATAAATTCCAATTAATAACTGGAAGAATCGATCATTGGAAAATCATCATTTGAGAAACACCATAATAATAATTGTGGCGGGAAAGAAAAATCAATGGATGTTGAATTTCAAATGTACAGGTAAAGCGATGATGACTAAAAGAATATTTTTATAGTCCAAAAGCATTTTCCTACAATATACTTATTAATTACAAGGGGGAAAATGTCTTTACAGTAGAAAAACCTGGCAGACACTCCCTTAACCAAGAGATCACAGTTCACTTCATCCATAATAAGATGTATCGGCATCACGTGCCTTTTGATATGACGCTCCGAGAAGAGCACAGTATGACGTCTCCGGTATTCTTCCCCCAAATCCACAGCCTGAATTTAATCGTTAGGACTTCAGACAAACCCCAATCGAGGGACACCGCACAAAATAAGTGGGTCAATGTCCGTCAAAATTGTCGAGATCACGAAGGACAAAGATCGAGGGAGACTAAAGAGACGTGAGAACTAAATGCAGTGTGAGATCTCGGATAGGACACTGGACCAGAAAAAGGACATCCGTGGGACAAATGGTGAAATTTGAGTAATGTTTGCAGATTAATTTATAGTACGTCAGTGTTAATTTGCTGTTATGTAATTTATTGTGTTATGTAAGATGTAAATATTTGGAGAAGGTATGTCAGGGAACTCCTTGTGCCATTCTTGCCACTTTTCCGTAAGTCTGAAATCATTTCAAATTGAACAGTTAATAAGTAATATGTAGGGATTTTGAATAATCCCCCGATGTGCATCGACAATGTGTTCTGATGGCCAAGGAAGGAAGGAAGGAAGGAAATGAAGGAGGGAAAAGAAGGATAAATACCTAGAATGAGGAATCTGCATGTCTCCTTTTATTTATTTTTTAATATTTTATTTATTTTTAGAGAGCAGGGAAGGGAGGGAGAAAGAGAAGGCTAGAAACATTGACATGCGAGAGAAACGTCAGTTGGCTGCCTCTCACGTACACCTCAAGGTGGGGTGGCCCACAACCCAGGCATGGGTCCTGACCAGGAATCAAGCCAGAGACTTTGCACTCTGCAGGAGGAAGCTCAGCCAAGTGAGCCACAACAGTCAGGGCGGCGTGTCTCCTTCCACGTCTAGAGTATCGTATGAAGTTCCAGATGCCATGGTTTCAGGGAGATTGAGACAGGAAGATCAATAACACTGAAGATCATTTTATGGAAGGAGCGGTTCACCTTGGCTCACAGCTCTTGTATCTACTTGGGAGCACTTACGGAATGCTGATAAACCTGGGCCCCACACTCAGAGAATCTGACCGGTCTACGATGGAGTTTAGACGTTACTATTTTTTAAAAGCTTCCCAGGTGCTTATGATGGGTCATCAGGGTTGAGACCCTTCGGTGAAAGGATTTGGAATGTTTAGCCAGAAGACTCTTTAGCTGTACAAGAATCCTACGGGGGAACTTGGGAATAGAAAGCTGAGCTCCACTCTCTGGGAGAATGTGGTGGATTCGGGATAAGGTCTCCACATCTGCATCTTGGAAAATTTCCCTTGCGATGTCGCTGTGCAGAGCAGTATGGGAAGAGTGGGTTGGATCAAACTTCCCAACCTTTAATGTGCTTGGGAGTCACCAGGGGATCCTGATAAAATACAGGTTCCGATTCATCTGGGCTGGGGTGGAGTCTTAGAGTCTGCATTTCTAATAGGCTTCTAGCGATACTGACGCTGCAGGTCCAGGGACCACATGTGAGTCGTAGCAGACAGATACTTGGTGCAGAGTAGGACACAAGAGGCTCAAGCACTGGGTGTGGTGGAGCAAGTGGATTACGGGAAGGTGTCTTCTGTCCTGAGAGTCTGAAAAATGTTGTTTAAACCTCAGAGATACATTTATTTGGAGTCAGGGTCAGGGTTCTCGTTAGGGTTAGGGTTCTTGTTAGGGTTCTTGTTAGGGTTAGGGTTAGGGTCAGGGTCTAGGGTTAGGATAGTCTTCATTCGTTCTTTCATTTTTCAACCAAGCTCAATCGTTTCTGGGAGCATTTTGATTACCAGGGCTTTGAACTCTCCAACAGATGGGTTGGCTATCTCATCGCTTAGCTCTTTTTCCGGAGGTTTGTTCTCTTCTTTCCTTTGGGCCCTATTTCTTTGTTTCAGTGCACCAGTCTGGTTGGTCCGGTGGACTATTTCTTTAATTCTTTGGTTGTCAGAACTCCATGCAGTTTGATTTTCTGGCACTTCTTGTTTATTGATGTTTGATTGGTTGTTAGCCTCCTTTTGGCTGTGAAGAGTTTCTAACTAGTCCTCCATCTTGGCTGGAACCTCAAAGAATTTGATACTTTTCTCGAAACTCGCTCCATGGTACAATATGGTCAATGTTAAAAACAAAACAAAACAAAACAAAAAAGTTCCAAGCGTGGTTCTCTGCTGTCATCTGTTGTTCACTTTGAAAATAACACTCGAGTTCCAGTCAACGAGAAGAGCGGTTGCTTCTAGCGGAACGTCCATGAGTGTTGAGGGCAATGGTATTTAGAAGCGTATTGTAAAATGTCTAAATGTAAGGACTGCCCAGTTACCTCGTGACCGGTTTCCAGCGTAGGGCAAAGGCAGCAGTCCACGTGTTTTATGTGCCATCTGTTGGAACTTGCCTTATAGTGTCATAGAGTCAGTCAGGTTTTTAGAAATTCCTAGTGCGCTTGAAAATCATCTGTCATGTGCTTTGTCTGTTGCACCTTCCTTAGACCACGAAGAAAGTTAAATGTATTTAAAATAAATTTATTTGTGAATAATTTTATTTTCTTTTAATTTTTTTCGACTTTTTAAAAAATTTTTAATCGGTATTTTTAAATTGTTGATATTGTACAGTTTTCTGTCTTTTACCCCGCCCCCAGCCCACCACCCCAGCCCTCCCCACTTTCCTCCCAATAAGGCAGGCAGTGAAAGACAAATACCATATGATCTCACCTTTAAGGGGAAGCTAATCAACAAAACAAACAAACAAGCATAATATAAACAAAGACACGGAATCTGAGAACAGTCTGACAGTGACCAGAGGGGGAGGGGAGGGAATTTCAGGGGAAAAGGGGAACAGTTTAGAGCAAGAAGTATAAAGGACTTATTTAAAATAAATTTTAACCCAAGAGGTTAAAAAAATAAAACGCTTTATACATAAAAAACAAACGGTTTGGCCAAGCCACTAATCCATGTCCCAAGTGTGCATCTCTGCTGCCATCTCGTGGGAATTTTGGGGAATAACACCTTAGTACGGGTCAGCAGGAAAAGCGGTTGATTTCTAGTGGAAGATCAGTGACTGTTGATTTTTTTTTTTTTTTTAAAGACCGTCTCGAGGTACAAGTCTCAGGTCCCAATGTCAGTGACCAGTTCCTTGGGACCACTTTTTATGAGCACATCCTCTGGACCAGACAGCGGATTTGGGGGTGCACCATGAGTTCTTTTCTTTGATTATATGTTTAAATTATTCTTTGTATATATAAAAGATTTTCCGCACGTTATTTACTACACAGTTTACTAAGTTCTGTTATGATCACTTTAGGTTGATATTCATGAGTTGTCAAGGTAAATAAGATACCATGCAATCATAAAATGACATTAGTTTAGCTGTATAAAACATGAAAAATAGAGCTTGGAAGAAAACATGAGGACAGGAAGAGCTAAAAATGTTAGTGATAAGTTGAATAATAATTAAATAAAATAATCACACCATTCTCAGCGTTGTTACTGAGTTCAGGAGCTGGAGCAGTGGTGTTCCAGAAATCAGAAGTATTTTGTAAATAAAATCGTGCCCCTTGTAGGGTATCCGAGGAGCTCCCAATATGGCAAAAGTTCACATTTTCAAAGGTGAGAACGTTGGATGGTGAGTTCTAGAATCGAAATGAGGAAGATTGTAGATTCTAACTTATTTTAAGAAACAGCTATTGCAGAGCGACTTACGGGCCATGAAAGGAGACAGTGGCCCTCAGTGCTGTGGTTGACCACAGTGTGGTTCAGTCTCTTAAGGTGTCCTGTCTTCCTTGGCTTCCAAGCTTTCGTGAGTGTCTTCTTAGCCGAGGACATTCCTCCCCAGTCTTTGGAAGATGGCTGGCATTTTTATTTATTTATTTATTTGTTGTTCTTTAGCTCTCAGCCTGCAGGTGGACTGTCCAGAGAGAGGCATGATTTGAGATCGAGGGCACAAACTCACATGCTGTTCGTTTTCTCATGGACTCTTCCTCCTGCTCCATAGGGAGTAGGGTTTCTCATTGCTGTGAGATTGGGGTTTTTTTTAGTCTCTTTTTTAGTCTCTGCATCTGCATTGTAGGTGCTTATTAGCAATTGTTATCTCTATTCCGTGCATGGCAGTAACTTCCACCTTAACCCCCCTAAGGACAATCTGAGAGGTCTCCATACAATGTGCCAAATGTCCCCTGGGAGGCAAAGTCAACTTTACGTTGAAAGCCACTGATTTTTTCAAAGTTTTATTTATTTATTTTTAGAGGGAGGGAGAGAAACATCCATGTGTGGTTGCCTGTCACCTGGCCCCCACTGGGGACCTGGCCTGCACCCCAGGCGTGTGCCCTGTTTGGGAATCAACTGGCAACCCTTTGGTCTCCAGCCTGCGCTCAGTCCACGGAGGTACAGCAGCCAGGGCAGAAACCACCGATCTTGAAGCTTTGATCCTCTTTGGAACCTGAATGATCTGGCCTTCAAAAGCAGTATTCTTACTAGCATAACATGCAAATTATTTTCTGATCTCAATTGCGATTTATTTTTGGGTGGTTTAGAAGTGTATTTCATGATTTGTAAATAGAAGTATTTTCTAGTTATCTGTTGTTACCGATTTCTTTATTAATGGCAGCGAGAGCAAGAAATACAAATTTTAGTCCTTTGAAATTTGTTGGAATTTGCTTTATATCAGTATATGGTCAGTGTTTACTAAAGTTTCGAGGGTGCTTGGAAAGCATCTGTATTTCACAGTTTTGGGGTGTAGTGAAGTACTTAGGCACCTGGAATGCCATTTGCTTCTCATGTTATTTTAAAATATTTTCAGTATTTTTTGTGGGCTTTCTTGGTTCTGAAACAGAACCTGAATGATGGAAGTTTAAGTCTCGTATTATGATTATTATTTTGTGTATTTTTTCATGTAGCTCTGTTTTATATAATTGTGAGTTTGTTATTGAGTGACTAAAAATGTGGAACTAAGTGGTCCATGGAACTTTCTGACAGGAAGCACTCCTCTTTATTTGTAGTAGTGTTTTTTTGTCTTTAAGTCTACTATGTTACTACATAATTTTCATTTGGTTGTTTTCATAGTACATTTCCCCATTCTTTCACTTTACATCTGTTTGCACGTTTCCGATAGCTCTCAGTGTTTTACATTAGTTACGAGTGGCTATTGAAATCAATCGAAGAATTGGTTTTGGCAGAGGATGTCATGTAGGGGGCCCAATATTTTCCTATTCAGTTGTTCCAATGCCTTTTATTATACTATGAACATTCTCCCACAGATCTAAGTGAGGCAGGAGACAGCATAGGAAGAACTCTGAAACTGCAGTCCTGTTACTGGCCAGCATGGAGCACCCTGGTTTCCAGGAAACGTCTTTTACCTATTGAGTAGAATAAATAGTAAACCGAGGCAGGGAGGAGGAGGGAGACAGGTCTCACACACGAACTCAGAAGTCCTGAGCCTGGTCTGATACTATTGCCAGGTGCTCCAACATCACAAGACACAACATCATGTTAACAAGAAAGAAGGGAAGTCCTTGAAATTCTATGTAGCATTTCCACTTTCCGGTAAGGAAAACCTTGAAAGTGTGCTTTCATCCCAAGGCCTGGAATGTGGGAGAGGGTCCCCGGTGCCCAAAGAAAGAGCCCATAGAACAACTTTGGTGAATTGCCTACGTCCAGTCACTATCTGTTTTACGAGGGAGTTCCTGACGCTTACAGGAAGAGCCCATCAATAACTTTGGAAAGTGCCCCAATTTTAATGAACCGCTTCCTGTCACGTATTTGTTTTACAATAAGATGAACAAATGGGGTCTGGAGCAAGATAAGGATTCGGGCTAACAGACCCTCACACATACCTAAGTTTGGGTAATCACATTCCCCCAAGAAATCTGTCACCACATGTACCTGCTAATCAATATGTATCTTTCCTCCCCGCCTATCCCACCCATTATATAAGTCCTTAGAATGAAGGTCTTTCTCTCTCTCTCTGTCTCGGGGGCTCAGGGTACTCTTGGCTCTCCGGCCACTGGGCCTCTGGCCACCCGGCCTCAGGCTGCCCAGGGGCTTGCCACCCTGGTCTTCAGCCGCTCTAGCTTTTGTCACCCTGCTTTGCCCTGAAACTTTGCCTTTCGACCCCTGCTCTACCCAGTCCTGTTCTCTTCCATGGGAACGGGCCACTAATAAGCAGATTACATACTATAAGATTTGCTGATATGTCACTGTTTACATGCATCAGCTAGAAGAACCAGGTCTCTCCCGCCAACATAAGGAGATACCTTTCTCATAGAAAATTTCCATCTGACTTTGCCCTTATCATTGGACTTTGTATCGTGTCCCATCCATTTGTCTATTCAAAGGCCATGACCCCGTTGTCCAGATTAATGTAGGTTTCTCACACAATACATAGTTATGTTTGATTGGGCTAGGTTCTAATTATTAATTTGCTTTTCCAGAACTCTTTTCATTCCTTATTTTAACAAGTGAACTGAGAATGAATTTGTTTTATGTTTAAAATGTCGATATTTTAAACTGTATCACATTCAATCTATAAGCAACTTTGGGACATTGACATTCTTATGTTTTTTTTTTTTTTTGTAGAACATGTTACTTTCCATTTGTTCAAGTGTCTTTCATCGGGCATCACTTTAACACTTTAACATTTTGTTTACGCAGATCATGCGTGGTATTTACTTCAACGTTCCATTAACCTCAACATTCCTGCTGAGGTTAATGTTAGGTATTTTATGTTTTGTTGCTCTTGGTTATTTTTGATTCTATCTTTAACTTAGCGTTTTTATATAAAGGAAATCTTTTTCTGTGTGTGATTTCCCCTCTAATAAATCCTATTATTTGTAATCATGACATTGCTTTTCATGACTCATCAGGGTACATAAGCTTTTGTACAATAAGATTGCATTACTTTAGTTATGTGAAACCATGTAAAGAGATAATGGTTGAAAGAAAATATGAAGAAATGAGGTAACTGAGGAGTTAGAAAAAACGTTGTTGGTGGTAAGTCCACTAATGATCGGATGTGTCAGGCCCCCTACTCTCTGTGGTGAGACCCCTCCTGGCAGTCAGAGAACGCAGAGTTGATGACACAGGACCCTCTGTGCTGGCAGAGAGGACCCCACCCGCTCTCCGATGCCCACTGCCCAGAAATGCTCTTCTCTGCTGCCCTCTCGTGGACATCCTGGGAATGGCAACTCCTTACTCAGCAGCTGCTGTTACTGTTTTGTAAGGACACTGTGACGCCCCATCCCCCCTCACGTCATCGTTGCCTCATTTATGCTCTTCTGCATGTGGGGTTTCTGACTGTGTCCTGTGAGTGAGGTTCTCCTGCTTACGTACGTCTTCCATTTGGCCATTTTCATTCGCTCATCTGTGTCATACCTGCTGGATTATGAGACCAGCGCAAAGATTCTTGAGGTCACAGGAAAGATGGTTTCCCCACCACCTAAGCAAGCAGTCAGGCGTTTCATCCGAGGTGAATTTAGGGAGTACGTGTACATCGCCTTTTACTTAAGTACGATGTAACAATTTCAGTGAAGGAACTGATTCTCAAAACTGACTCATTATGTCAGTGAAATATGGAACAATGTGCAAATGTAGCTTGTGGATACACAACTTCTATTTAAAGTTTCAAAGGTGGCAATGAAGAGGCCAACATTTTGCATGTGGCATGTTGATGTTCAACTGGCTTTTCAGAGAGAGAAGATGAGAACTCATTTAGGATTGTCATCTCGTTTCTTCCTGAGAGGTTTCGTTCCCCCAATCAGGTTCAGGAAGGGAGCTTCAGCACAATCACCTTAGCCTCAGACGGTAAGACTCCTAGTGTAACCGGAAAAGACACCGGCATTTGGGCTGCCGGTCACTCCGAAATCCAATAAGCAATGACAGCGATTGAATCTTTTACGAGCACTTTATTCAGATGGCCGGCGATCTGAGAGGATGGCGGGTTCCTACCCTAAGAAACCATCTTCCCTTCTCTTTCCTGGCCAGAATTTTTATAAGGGAGGTGAGGGAAGACAAACAAAGTGCAGTGAGGGCTTTGAAATTCAGGGAGGATTAGGTGAGCGAAGCTGCAGCATTTGTTTCCTGGGCTGTGCTGTTCTCAAGCGGAGGAGGGTGGTCGTCTGCTCTCCCTGGAACAAAGGTTCGGATGTCCCCAGGCGGTAATCTTCTATCTGTGCCCCAGGAGGCCGGCTGTTTCTCAGGAGCCAGGATGGGCCTCATCTGTAGTTTCTGAAACAAAAGCTTTAACATACACATTACTTGCTAGGCTCAATAACTTTTTCCTTAAGCTACAAAGGAACGGGGACTCCTTGAGTCCCCTATCACTAGCAAGATCTAGTAGACCCTCTTACCAGACTCCTTGTGTCTTAAAGTTGTGTGAGTTGCCCAACAGAAATGAACCTGGCAGGTAGGCTGCCTTCTTTTCTAAATGACCTGCATGTCCCCCACTTCACCTTGGAAATCTAAGACTCTGTTGTTTCCTTTACCAAAATACCCTATATACCCAATATTACCTCAGTATGCTCGGTATTCTTTTTTTAAAATATGTTTTATTGATTATGCTATTATGGTTTTTCCCATTCCCCTCCCCGCTTTATTCCCCTCTGCCCTGTACACCCCCTCCCACCCACATTCCCCCTCTGTAGTTCATGTCTATGGGTCATACATATAAGTTCGTTGGCTTCTACATTTTCTATACTATTCTTAACCTCCCCCCATCTGTTTTCTCCCTACCAATTATGCTGCTTATTCTGTGTACCTTTTCCTCCTCTCTCCCTCCCATTCCACCGTTGATAACCCTCCATGTGATGTTCATTTCTGTGATTCTGTACTTGTTGTAGCTGTTTGCTTAGTTTGCTTCTGTTTTTGCTTTAGGTATGGTTGTCAATAACTGAGTTTGCTGTCATTTTACTGTTCTTATTTTTTATCATCTTTTTCTCAGATAAATCCTTTTACCATTTTGTATAATAAGGGCTTGGTGATGATGAAGTCCTTTAAGTGGACCTTATCTGAGAAGCATTCAAATTCGGATAATAATTCAGATGTTGGAATGCTTAGAGATATCCTGGAAGTTCCTAAGCCTCTCCTCACTTTTTTGAATTTCTGTTTCTTCATTCTGTTCTGGTTGAATCTTTCTTCCTTATGGTCCCCACCGTTGATTAGAGTCCCAGTTTCATTCCTATCACCATCGGTTCCCTGTATATTTTCCTTTATTTTGTTACGGAGAAATGAAACGATCCAGACGCAGGGAGTTCAGGAAGCACGACTCTTTATTACACGCGTGGTCCCAGAGGAGGCAGTCTCCAAATTCTGGGCCCCGATCTCAGGGAGAAAACTTCCTTTTAAGCATCTTACATCTCGGCTCCCGCGGCAGATGCGGTCGTAAATCTTTAACTCCCCTCTCCCCTTTTTCCTGATTTATTTCTTCTTTAGTCAAGGGGGTCAGAAATAGAATTTGTATCCTGCCACAATTCTTTTCTTACACTAATGGAACTGCTATCTCAATTCTGCTATATTTCTTTTCTTACACTAATGGGACTGCTATCTCTGTTCCGTATCAATTTCACTGAGCATCGCCTTCATTTTTTCATCTAATTTGAGACCAAATTGAACCAAGTCTGTGAGCATCCTAATTAGCAGTGTTCTGAACTGTGCGTTTGATAGGTTGGCTATCTCTTCATCACTTAATTGTACTTTTTCTGGAGCTTTGATCTGTTCTTTCATTTGGGATATTTCTTTTCTTGGGTCTCCGTGAACCTGCTATGTATAAGGGGTGGAGTCTTAGGTGTTTACCAGGGTGGGTCACCCACGTGTCTGCTTTGTGAGGCTGTCCGTGGAGGAGGGTCAGAGAGGGAACAATGATGCTCGCTCTCCTCTCTGCTGGATGTCAGTCCCTTCCCCCACTACCCACAAGCAAATTGGTCCCTTCTGGTGCTGACTCCCGGGTGGGTGGGCTTGTGTCCATTCTAACACCCTGTGGGTCTATGCAACGAACTGTCGTTTGAAGCTGGGAGTTTTTCCTGGTGGCGCCTCAACCCCCGCAGGTGTTTTCAATTAGGGGTTTGAGTTTTCCCTGCCCCGAGCTGGGACCCTGGGTCGCACGGTCTGTCTTGCTCTCCAGGTTCATCTGCACGTGAGTGTGCAGATAAATGCCGGCTCCACCAGCTGCCGCCCTCCCTGGGTCCAGCAGCCACCATCTTGCTGCGAGTCTTCTCCACCCAGCTGCCCATCTCAGCCCGTTTTACTGGTCAGGATGACTGTTTTTTGTTTAACTCCTTGTTTGTCAGACTTTCATACAGTTTGATTTTTCTGTATGTTCCGGTTATTTTTTTAATTGTTGTTGTCCTTCTGGTTGTGGGAGGATGCACAGTGTGTCTACCTATGCCTCCATTTTGGCCGAAAGTCCTGGTATTCCTTTGAATATAAATTCCTCTCGTCCATGTATTAGATGTTGAATACCTCGCAGTAATCAGATTATATTATTTTGATTGTTATGCTGGGTGTTAAAACTTAGAAGATATGACAAAAATAATTTTTTATTCCCCCACGGGTTCTGTGAGCCTGCCATGTGACATTCATGGCCGGGACACTGACTCCTGGAAAGTACAGCTTCTGAGCGATCATGGACATCTTCTGGCAAAAGTAAACATTTGTATTATTTTTTGCGCTGTCAGCCTTTTTAATCCATGTCTGCAGGGCTTGGTATGACTTAGTAGTGCAGGGAGTCATTCTGTTCCCTTGTACCCTTCCATTGGCATGAAAAACTATTTCTGAGGCCAGGTGCTTGGACTTAGAGAGTCAGGGATGTTGTTTATCGGCTCCTGGCTCTGTTTACATTGCGAGGACTCAGTTCCACTCCTGCATCTGTCAGCTGGGCTCCACGGTCCAGCTCCAGCTCTGGAGTCTGGCTGTGGGGTCCCAGTTCCAGATCTGGGTTCTGTCTCCTGGGGTTCAATCTGTCTTTGGCTCTGTGTCCGGGATGTGGAGCGTCTTCAGGTGTGGCTTTGCGTCCTGGGTGGGTGCGTGGGGTTGATGTGCGGCTCTGGCTCTAGGGTCTGATGTACGGAAGTTAATGTCCAGGGTTCTCTGTCAGTCTCCAGTGTCAAGCGTCTGTCATTCAGGGTCGATGGACTGTCCTGGGTTGTGGGGCTAGTTTTGGAATTGGGGCCGGGGTCTGGGGTTCAGCTTTTGATTCTGGGTCTGCTCTGGGGCCCAGGTTCTGGACTCTGGGGCCTGTGTTCAGTCCTGAGTGTGTCTCTGGTATCTGGTGTCTGTGAAGTGATGGTGACTGGTTTCCATTGAACGGCAGCAGGAGTTCCAGAGTTGGGGTGTGGGGAAGAAGGAAAGTCTACTTAGTTCCAATAGCTCTGTTTTGATACTAATGGCTGTGAGTGCAACATGGCTGTTAGGAAGCTCAGTGTTGTTACAGAAGAATCATGAAGCAGCACCTGTGTGGGTCAGCTCAGTAGTGCAGCCACTCAGTTGTGAAGCATCTTGGCCGTGGAGGGGGGCCTGAAGTCAGGGAGTCCCGAGGCAAGTTCCCCCCCAGGCTGTGCTGCCCAGCGCTTCTCTGCTCATTCTGGTCCGGTTCTGTCACTTCCTCTCCGTTTGGCTGCATTTGCACACAAAGAAGCGCAGTTTGGAAAAGGGGCCCCCTGTGACTGAGGACATCCGTCTGGGAGAGCAGAGAAAAGGCCACTGGTGTCACCACAGCAGTCTAGGGTATTTTCATTCTTAAATATGCCAAGGTTTTCCCTCGTACCTTCTTCTTCTTCTTCTTTTTTTTTTGGTTGTTCCCCAAAGTGAGACTGCCTTTTTTGTGGCAGCTTACTTAAATTATACAGCAAAATAAAAATTATTTCAAAATCCCACCCAACAGGTAATCACTGCCATTGTTTTAAGTATATACCCTTCCAGACATCTCTCCTGCCATATTGCCATTCTTCTACTGTCTCAGGATTTCATTTATTTTTCCGGGTTTGTCCTATGGATGCAAAACCCATGAATTTTCAGCTGTTTCCCCCGATGTGTGGATTTATCCCTATGTTTTCCCATAGGTTTTTAATGTATTTTAATATTACTCAGTGGAAATGACTCTTTAACTCCAACTGTGATTCATTTTGAGGGTTCCTTAGAAGTGTATTTCATAACTTTTAGTGTAAGAACTTTGTAGTTACCTTTTGCAACTCATTTCTAGATTCTCTACAATGACAGCAAGAAACATACTTCAGATAATAAGTTCATTCCTTTGAATTTTTTTGAAATTTGCTTCATGACGTTATGGTCTATGTAAAAAGTGTTCGAAGCATGCATCTCTGCTGCTGTCTTGTGGTCATCTTGGGAATAACACCTCAGGGCCGGTCCGCAGGAAAAGCTGTGCCTAGTCGGTTGTCTGTGAATGCTGAATCCAGTTTGCCGCTCACGGTGTGTCTTACATCCTTGCTGAATTTTTTGAGGTGGTCTGTTGTTTCTGAAAGTGCAATGCTGTATTCCTGATGAGAGAGGTTCGTTCAATCTATTACGATTACACATATTTGTTTGCGTTTCTGTTCTATATAATTTAAGTTTAGGACATTGTTTATGAATTTGGATCTTCCTGGTCCATGAAACTGATGGATAGGAAGTACTCTTCATCTCTAGTCCTGCTTTTTACCTGGAAGACCACGGCAGGTTATGTAATTTTTATGTGGTTTCTGTTTGCGTAAGAGAGGGTTGCGCAAAAGGTGGTTTAGAGTAGTGAATAGGAGAAACAAAGTTTATTGTTGTCTATTAGTTTATAATCATGGAATTATTTTCCATGTGAAGAACTGTAAAGCTGCTTGTAGAATGACCTGTATATCTTTTCCCATTTTCCTTTCGATCTGTTTTCACCCCATGTTTTAGGTCATTCACATTGTCTCCCAGTTTGTGTCTTGTCCTTTTATTTTCTGACCTTTTTCAGGGTATTGTTTCATTTTATAAAGTATGCATGATTAATGTGTGTCTTCATTACACTGCATGTCCACAAGCCTACCCGATTCCTGCCTGGTTTTGTTGACATGGACCCCTAAGCCTGAAACTGACAGATGAGGGGCGGGGCCTAAGGTCAGAATCCGGACTGGGCTGGTGGTGAGAGGGGGCAGAAATGTGGGCGGGGCTGGGGGGGAGGCAGGTTTAGACTGGCGAGCGTGAGGAGCAGGTAGTTGTTTGTGGTGGAGAGATGCAGCTGCGCAGACTGGAGGTTAGATACTCCCGCCCGGTCACCATGGTCACAAGGTGACGCTCACATCTTAACGTGATGTTGGCAACGTGGTCCAAGGGCCGGAGGTGAGCTGCGTGGAGGTATGAGGTGCGGGAGTTGGGGGGCAGAGAGGGCCACCCTGCGGGGAGCAGGAAAGGGGGGCCAGACTGTTTCTGGGGTACCTGTGTCGGGTCCCCATGTAAGTGGCTGCTTCCTGTGGGAACCCTTTTCTAGATTTATCTAGATATTTTAGTTAAAGATAACTTTGGTAAAGTGGCATACAAAGAGCCATTTTTAAAAACCCAAAGAAAATATTTTTCGTTTGTTCAAGTTTCTGTTATTCTGTCATAATTTCCTATTTTGTTCCTACGGATCCTGTACATTGTTGTTTATTCCCAGGTTTTTTTTTTTACCTGTTTTGTTGCTATTGAGTCTTTAAAAAAATAGATCTTTAATTAATATTTCTACATATTTTTTCATGTTATTTCCCTATCATCGTACTACATTCTGTTTATGATACTTTTCCATTGATTCTCATGAGTTACGAAGCTAAACACACCCTCATGCAATAATGATCATTATATGATTGTAGCTGTATGTGAGCTAGAAATAGTTAAAGGGTGAAAGGAAACCAGAAGTGAGGTCATGTGAGGAGCTAGAAACATTGTCTTTGTCTTTGTTATAAGTACGTTAATAATTAAATAAAATAGTAACATCTTTCTCAGCATTTTAAATGAGTTTAGGGCCTTGGAAGCACGGTGTTCTAGAAATCAGAAGTATTTTGTGAGTGAGGAAATGTGCCCCAAGTAGTTGATTGGAGGAACAGAGAGTGCAGTAGGAAATGTCCCCATTTTCAGAGAGGAAAGCTTGAGATGGTGAAATCTGGAATGTAAAACAGGAAGGCCGTTTGTTTTAAGTGACATTATGCATTAGTTATTAAAGTGATTTAGGAGCCATGGAAAGAAGCAGGGACCCTCAGGTGACCGCTCTAATCACAGCGTGGTCCGGTCTCCTAAGTGGACAGATCTTCCTTTGCCTCCTGAGCTATTGCCTAGGATACTTCTCCCTGAGATTTGTCAGATGGCTGGCATTTTTTTGTTCTTTAAGTTTCAGGTTCAGGCTTCCTGTTCCAAGAAAGGCAGCCTTTCAGATCCAGGATGCAAAGGGACATGCTGTTTGTATTCTAATGGAGTCTTCAGGATACAGAGTAGGGTTTGTCATTCTCAGCACTATGGACCTTTTGGGCCAGAGAATTCCTTCTCCTGGGGGATTGCCCTCTGCATTGTAGGTGTTTAGTAGCATCTAATACCTCTATTCACTGCGAGCAGCCTGGCTTCCCTTCCCCTGAGGACAATCTGAAATGGCTCAGGACAGTGCCTAAAGTCCCCTTGGGGAGAAAGTCACCTTTGGTTGAGAAACTGTCTGAAGCTGTGACCTGTTTTGAAAGAAGAACGATCTTGGTCTGGTATGCAGTCATCTTATTTTTTATGCAAATTATTTTCCACTGTGACTTTGATTTATTTCAGGAAGGTATGTAGAAGTGTATTTTAAAACATCTGAATATAGGGACTTTGTAGTTACCTTGCGACTGTTTTCCAGATTTACGGCAAAGAGCAATCAACATGGTGAGACATTTGTTGAAATGCGCTTTATAGCTAAGCAGGGTCACGGTTTAAAAAGTTCGAAGTGTGCTTGAAAAGAATTTCTAATAGATTTTGTTGCTGCTTACTTAAACAATGAGAAAACATGTATTCGAAATTCTACCTGAAGAGTTAAAAAGAAGTGCTATCATTTTCCACATATCCACTTGCAGAAATGTGGATGTGCATGTTATTGTCTACTTTCCCTGGATTTCTTTTACTATTTTAGGTTATAAGTATCAGCACAAAATGTGTGTATTTACGGGTTTATTTTCGATACTGTGCATGGAAGGGTGAAGATGTTTTCCATAAGTTGTGGTATGTAGTATGTTGATCCCCATTCAGTTTATTTTGTCATTCCAATGGTTTTATTTTATTTTATTATTTTTATTTTATTTATTTATTTTTATTATTTATTATTTATTTATTTATTTATTTATCTTTAGAGGGGAAGGGAAGGAGAGAGGGAGAGAAACATCAATGTGCGGTTGCCTCTTGTATGTCCCCTGCCGGGAACTGGCCTGGCAACCCAGGCATGTGCCCTGACTGGGAATCGAACCGCGATCCTTTGGTTCGCAGGCCCGGGTTTTATTTTTGAGGTTGTGTAGAAGTGTATTATCATGTAACTGCCCAATAGAAGGACTTTGCAGTCATTCAGTTTCAGTGAATTCCAGCTTAAGTGCAACAGGAGCACTTAGAGAAACATATTGTATATAATTTGAATGCTACGCGATGCCTGTTGAAACTGGCCTTGTATTGGCTTGGCCCAAAGATACAAACTTTTGGGAAGATGGAATTAGGAAGATTTCTGAAAGACTGGAGAAATCAATGGGAGAAAAGGGTGAATACGGTGTTCCATGAAATTATTGGTGAAAACGAAAAACGTGTCTTCCATTGTGTCTTTACCTACAAATCGAACGAACCTTTTGGCCAAGCAAATAGTACAGTGTTCCAAGTGAGCGGCTCTGCTGCCACCTCGTGGGCCTTTTGTGAATAACATGTTCGTGGCAGGTCAGCAGGAAAAGGGGTGGACTGTAGGACAGTACCCATGAACGTGGATGGCAGTGTTATTTAGACGTGTATCTAGAAAGTGTTCAATATTAGGACTTAGTCGTTACCTTTTGTTTCCTATTTCCATAGGAACAGCAATGACAGAATGAAACAGACTATCCTTTCAGTCCTTTGAAATTTGTTAAAACTGACCGTAGCACAGGATGGTCGCTTTGAAAACTGTCCGAAGTGCGGGCCTCTCCTGCCATGCCATGTGTCCTCTGGGAATAACAGCTTTTTGAAGGCCAGCAGGAAAAGTCCTTGGGTGCAGTGAATTGTGTACTAAGGGTTCCTGGAATGTTATTTAAGAAGTGTTTTTCATCCCATTGAAACGAAAGTACATTGTCGTTATCTTGTGTTTTGGATTTGTACGTTAGCAGCCATGAGGGCGACCCATGAATTTTTCATGATCTCGGTCCTGAAATGTGAAGTTTGTGGAAAACGGAAGGATGGTACAATGTGGTCCCTTCCAAAGTGTTCTAAGTGTGGCTACTGCTGCCATCTCGTGGGCATTCCTGAGAATGACACCTTAGTGTCGGTCAGCAGGAAAAGTGGTGGATTCCAGCGGAATACCAGGGACTGTTGGTTGTCATGTAGTTTAGAAGTGCCTTTCATAACTTTTACATGTAGGGACGTATTCGTTGCCCTCTGTTCCTGATTTGTCCATGAACAGCAATGAGAGTAAGAATTATATGCTATATAATTTTAGTTGTTTGTCATGTGCTTCATCTTGCTTTACGGCTCATGACGGTCCCTCAGTGAAATGTCCCAAGTGCGGCTCTCTTCTCGTCTCAAGCGCTTCTTGGGAAGAACACCTTCTTGCAGGACAGCAGGAACGGTTGTCCGCGGCAGGGAATGATCTAGGAACGTTGATTGGAATGGCACGTAGTCATGGATGTTGTTTCTTTCCTATAAACGGACTTTGCAGTTCATTTTTCCTTCTCTCCACCCTGTACAGCAGGTTCTGTACGTCAGGTAACTAGGCACCGCTGGCGGTCCAGACCTTTATTCATGGTTCAGACTTGTCCATGTCTTTGCGGTCCAAGGTCTTATGCGCGTCCTCATACTGTGCGCTTCGGTGTCCTTCCCGTGTCCACATCCTGGCCACACTAACGTCTCAGCCTGGCCAACATCACGATTGTGCCTAGGTCCCCTCAGCTGTGAAGTCCTGGCCCTGCTGCTGTGCTGTCTATGTGTCCCTTCCACATCGCTGTCCTGTCCGTGTGGATGTAGAAGTCGTGCCGTTTTGTTGCCTGCATGTGAACATCCCATCTGCATGGATGTCCCAGCTCCGCTAGTGTCCCACCTGCACGGATCTGCTGGCTGTGCTAATCGCCTATGTTTGTCGATGTCCCAGTTCCCTGGGTGTCCGAGCTGGGCTTCCGTACCGCCCGAGCGGATGCCTTGTCAGAGGCAATATGTGCGTTGCGCCGCTGTCCTTTGCGTGTAGACGCCTTGGCCTCGTCGATGTCCTGTCGGCGTCAGCGTCCCGGCTGTGCCTTCGCGCTCCCGCATCGATGTCCCGGTGTTGCGTCCCGATCGTGAGACCAACGACGAAGTGGGAGACGGGAAAAGGAGGATGGGTTTCATGAACCTGCGCAGGGGCGAATTCCCGATCGCCTAAGCAGGAGGTAGAAGTGGGAGTCGCGCCCCACACTTGGAGCGAGCTCCTTTTATGCACAATAAGCAAGGAAGCTGTTGACGGAAGCGGACGTTGCGGTTATGGCTAGGGTACACAAGGGTCCCAGCCTGTGTCCTAATCTTACCTTGGAAACATCTAGTCCTTTAGTGTTGTTGTGTCACCGGTTTTCATTTCTTAGGGTTACGGAGGCCATCTCCTTGACATTCTGTTCGTTCTCCTTTGTTTGAACCACAGGAGACTTTACTCCACTTCCTCCTCTATGGTCCTATGACTCCTATGACTGGGTCTTTCGTTTGGAGGTCTACGAGTCTTCACGAGTCATAAAACTGGCCTTGTGCAATTTTTTTTTTTTTTGGTTGTTTGTTTCTTCATTCTGGTGCACTCCATGGATCGGAGTCCCAGTTTTCTTGCCCTCTCTATGAATTCTCCATGCATCTTGCTTCATTTCACGTATCGCAGCCTGCATTTTCTCATCTAATTTGTGAGCAAAATCAACCAATTCCGTGAGCATCCTGATCACCAGGGCTTTGAACTGTGCATCTGATAGGTGGGCTATGTCTTCACGGTTTAGAGGAATTGGCCCCGAGGCTTTCATATGTTCTCCAGTTGGAGCCATATTTGGTGGTGGTTTTTTTTTTTTTTTTTTTTTTTTTTTTTTTTTTTTTTAAAGTTTGGTTTTGGTTTCAGTCTGGTCACGGCTATTACGTAGTTAGTGGTGTATCCTTAGGCATTCCTCTGGGCGGGGCCGCGTAGTCGCTGGGCTGCCGTACGTGGTGGTGGGTTACAAGCGGGAACAACAGCGCCCGCTGCGCTCTCCCCCGGATCCAGTCCCCTAGGGCACTTCCCCTCCACCTGAAACGTCCGCTTGTGTGAACGCGGGACCACCCGGTCAGCGAGCCGCCTTGCGAGGTCTCACCGGGTCCACCCAGGTGGCCCCCGCAGTGCCCGGGTCCACCATCCGCCGTCCGCGGGCCCGGGGACCGCCATCCACGGCTCGCGCATCCGGGAACGTCCAGCCACTGCCGTCTCCGTTCCCTGGTCCGCACGTCCACCGTCTCCCTCCGCGACGGCGCCCCTGTCACGAGTCCGTGTGAATGGTTGTTGGACTTCCGTACAGTTTCATTTTCTATCAGTTCCGCATGTTTTTAAATCTTTGTCGTCCTTCATTTCGGTTGCGAAAGGAGGCACAGCGTGCCTTCCTACGCCTCCCTCTTGGTGGGAATTTCGGGTAGGCTCTTGGAAGTCAACCATCCTTTTGACACATTTGTATTCCCTTTGAGGCACAAGTGTTTCGGAGATTCTTTCCATGGGTTTCCAAAGTAGAAAGGCAAAGAGGAAATGTGCGGGAGGGTCCCGACAGGCTCCATCTCCTCCTTCGCAAGGAAATGTTTCCTCCCGGTGGAGACACAGGAGAAGGCAAGCTGCGCCTCCCCAATGAAGTCCTGCGTGAGGAAACGCTTCCATCTCGTGGACCAACATGAGAAGGACGAGCATACCCAGGGAAATCCTACAGAATTGAAAGTGATGTTACGGGGATGCTGGCCGTGAATTGTCACACCCGTTTATCCAGCCGAAGCATAATAGCATGAAATAGTTTTTACCGGTCATGCAGCGACTGCATTCTTGCAGATGGCCACAGGAGGGCAGCATCGCTTAGCCCTTGATGTCAGTGAGGTGGGCGGCACCGCATTCTACCGTGCTCCCACCAGAGGACAGCACCGTTCATTGAAGGATTTTAACGAGGTTTCCGGGTAATGCATTCCTGTCTTTTTCCACGAGACGAAACAGGAGAGGTTAGGGTTCTTGTTAGGGTAAAGGTTAGGGTTCTTGTTAGGGTTCTTGTCTGGGTTTTGGGCTAGGGTCTGGGGTCATGCTTAGTGTCAATGTTAGCTCTAGAGCTAGGGTCTGGGTGTCGGTGAGGGTTCCTGTGACCGCTAGGCATAGGGCTAGGGCTGAGGCCAGGTCCAGGGATGCTCTTTCGGTCGTCACCAGGCCGAGCGTGAGGATGAGGGTGAGGACTCTGGGTAGGTTCAGCATGAGACTTCGGGTCAGGGCAAAGCCCAGCGTGAGAGCGAGGGGTAGGGCTACGGGGAGGGTTCGGATTCGATGGAGGGTTAGGGTTCGCATTCCGGAAAGGCCTAGGGTCAGGTCCAGGGCTAGGGCTGGCACTGGGACCAGAGCTGCTAGGGCTCGGGTCAGGTTCAGAGTTGAGACGGCGGCTAGGGTTCGCGTTTGCGTGATGTTTCCGTGGAGGGTTCCAGCTAGGGTTCCTGCGACTCAGCTAGGGCTAGAGTGGGGGTTCGGATGAGGTTGAGGTGGAGGGCTCAGGCTAGGGTGAAGGTGAGGTGAGGTGAGGTGAGGTGAGGTGAGGTGAGGTGAGGATTCGGGTGATGGCGAGCGTTCCAGCTAGGGATAGGACTAAGGCTGGGTTTCGGGCTAGAGCTAGGGTTCAGGGCTCGAGCTAGGGTTCAGGGCTCGAGCTAGGGTTCGTTCCTGGGCTAGGGCTAGCGTTCCACGGAGGGTTAGGGTTCCGGTGACGGTGGCGGTGAGGGCTAGCGTCGAGTTAGGTGGAGGGAGGAGTCCAAGGCCCAGGGATGGGTGCTAGGACTATGTTTCAGGCCAGGGTTAGCATCAGGGGCTGGGGTGAGGGTTAGGTTCAGCGCTCGGCTGAGCGTTAGGATCGGGGTGACGGCCGAGGATAGGGGTGAGATCGGAGAGAAGGTGAAGTCAGTGCTGCGCGAAGGGTTCCAGCTAGGGTTAGGATGAGGTTTAGAGGTAGGGTGAGGGGTAGGGCTAGAGCTAGGGCTAGGGCTAGGGTTCCATGGAGGATGAAGGATTCAGGAGAGGTTGAGCGTGTTCGGGTCAGGTTGAGGATTCAGAGTGACGGTGAAGTTGAAGTTTAGGATTCCGGTGAGTTTGAGGTCTAAGTCCAGGGTTAGGGTCAGGGTTAGGGTGAAGTCCAGGACCAGGGTTCCATGGATGTTGAGGGTTAGGGCTAGGGCTAGAGCTAGAGCTACGGTGAGGGTTCGTGAGGGTTCCGTGGAGGTTTCGGAATGAGGGAGGGTTAGGGTTAGGGTCACGGCCCGGGCTAGGGCTAGGGCTAGGGCTAGGGCTAGGGCTAGGTCCAGCGTGCGGCGTAGGGTTAGGATTTCGATGCGAGGGTTCGAGTTCGGTTCAGCTGCAGGGTGAGGGCTAGGTGCGAGCATTCCACGGAGGGTTGAGGGAGGTTCAGGGTCAGCGCTTGCGTGAGGGTAAGCGCCAGGGCTACGGGTAGGTTGAGGGTCAGCGTCACGGTGAGCCTAAGCGTGACGCTGACGGTGAGAGCTAGGGCCGGGGCTAGGTGGAGGGTTCGTGGGAAGGGTGAGACCTAGGGTCATGGCTAAGTAGCATTTGGTGGAGTAGGAGGGTTAGGGTGAGGGTGAGGGTGAGACCTAAGGTGATGTTTCGGTGGAGGATGAGGCTGACAGTTTCACTGAGGGCTAGGTATAGTGTGAGAGCTAAGGTTGAGGGTTCGTGCTATGCCTAGGGTTAGGGTTTGTTTGAGGGTTAGGGTTAGGGTTAGCTTGAGGCTGAGGGTTAGGGTTAGCTTGAGGCTGAGGGTTAGGGTTAGCTTGAGGCTGAGGGTTAGGGTTAGCTTGAGGCTGAGGGTTAGGGTTAGCTTGAGGCTGAGGGTTAGGGTTTGGGTATGGGTTAGGGTTAGCTCTAGAGCTAGGGTCTGGGTGTCGGTGAGGGTTCCTGTGACCGCTAGGCATAGGGCTAGGGCTGAGGCCAGGTCCAGGGATGCTCTTTCGGTCGTCACCAGGCCGAGCGTGAGGATGAGGGTGAGGACTCTCGCTAGGTTCAGCATGAGACTTCGGATCAGGGCCAGGCCAAGCGTGAGAGCGAGGGGTAGGGCTACGGTGAGGTTTAGGATAAGATTTAGGGTTAGGGTTTGCGTTCCAGAAAGGCCTAGGGTCCCGTGTAGGGCTAGGGGTGGCAGTCGGACCGGAGCTAGGGCTTGAGTGTGAGGTTCAGGGTTGAGATGACGGCTAGTGTTAGCGTTTGCGTTCCCTTTCTGTGGAGGGCTACCTACAGCTAGGTTTCCTGCTCCTCTTGAGGGTAGAGGCAGAGTCAGGGTGAAGATGAGGGCTACGGCGAGGGTTCACGATAGGATCAGGGCCTTGGAAAGGGTTAGGGTGAGGGTGCATGATGGAAGTAGAGCTTCGGCTCCAGCTAGGGCTAGAGCGAGGGTTCGGATGAGGTTGAGGTGGAGGGCTCGGGCTAGGGTGAAGGTGAGGTGAGGATTCGGGTGATGGCGAGCGTTCCAGCTAGGGATAGGACTAAGGCTGGGTTTCGGGCTAGAGCTAGGGTTCAGGGCTCGAGCTAGGGTTCAGGGCTCGAGCTAGGGTTCGTTCCTGGGCTAGGGCTAGCGTTCCACGGAGGGTTAGGGTTCCGGTGACGGTGGCGGTGAGGGCTAGCGTCGAGTTAGGTGGAGGGAGGAGTCCAAGGCCCAGGGATGGGTGCTAGGACTATGTTTCAGGCCAGGGTTAGCATCAGGGGCTGGGGTGAGGGTTAGGTTCAGCGCTCGGCTGAGCGTTAGGATCGGGGTGACGGCCGAGGATAGGGGTGAGATCGGAGAGAAGGTGAAGTCAGTGCTGCGCGAAGGGTTCCAGCTAGGGTTAGGATGAGGTTTAGAGGTAGGGTGAGGGGTAGGGCTAGAGCTAGGGCTAGGGCTAGGGTTCCATGGAGGATGAAGGATTCAGGAGAGGTTGAGCGTGTTCGGGTCAGGTTGAGGATTCAGAGTGACGGTGAAGTTGAAGTTTAGGATTCCGGTGAGTTTGAGGTCTAAGTCCAGGGTTAGGGTCAGGGTTAGGGTGAAGTCCAGGACCAGGGTTCCATGGATGTTGAGGGTTAGGGCTAGGGCTAGAGCTAGAGCTACGGTGAGGGTTCGTGAGGGTTCCGTGGAGGTTTCGGAATGAGGGAGGGTTAGGGTTAGGGTCACGGCCCGGGCTAGGGCTAGGGCTAGGGCTAGGTCCAGCGTGCGGCGTAGGGTTAGGATTTCGATGCGAGGGTTTGAGTTCGGTTCAGCTGCAGGGTGAGGGCTAGGTGCGAGCATTCCACGGAGGGTTGAGGGAGGTTCAGGGTCAGCGCTTGCGTGAGGGTAAGCGCCAGGGCTACGGGTAGGTTGAGGGTCAGCGTCACGGTGAGCCTAAGCGTGACGCTGACGGTGAGAGCTAGGGCCGGGGCTAGGTGGAGGGTTCGTGGGAAGGGTGAGACCTAGGGTCATGGCTAAGTAGCATTTGGTGGAGTAGGAGGGTTAGGGTGAGGGTGAGGGTGAGACCTAAGGTGATGTTTCGGTGGAGGATGAGGCTGACAGTTTCACTGAGGGCTAGGTATAGTGTGAGAGCTAAGGTTGAGGGTTCGTGCTATGCCTAGGGTTAGGGTTTGTTTGAGGGTTAGGGTTAGGGTTAGCTTGAGGCTGAGGGTTAGGGTTAGCTTGAGGCTGAGGGTTAGGGTTAGCTTGAGGCTGAGGGTTAGGGTTAGCTTGAGGCTGAGGGTTAGGGTTTGGGTATGGGTTAGGGTTAGCTCTAGAGCTAGGGTCTGGGTGTCGGTGAGGGTTCCTGTGACCGCTAGGCATAGGGCTAGGGCTGAGGCCAGGTCCAGGGATGCTCTTTCGGTCGTCACCAGGCCGAGCGTGAGGATGAGGGTGAGGACTCTCGCTAGGTTCAGCATGAGACTTCGGATCAGGGCCAGGCCAAGCGTGAGAGCGAGGGGTAGGGCTACGGTGAGGTTTAGGATAAGATTTAGGGTTAGGGTTTGCGTTCCAGAAAGGCCTAGGGTCCCGTGTAGGGCTAGGGGTGGCAGTCGGACCGGAGCTAGGGCTTGAGTGTGAGGTTCAGGGTTGAGATGACGGCTAGTGTTAGCGTTTGCGTTCCCTTTCTGTGGAGGGCTACCTACAGCTAGGTTTCCTGCTCCTCTTGAGGGTAGAGGCAGAGTCAGGGTGAAGATGAGGGCTACGGCGAGGGTTCACGATAGGATCAGGGCCTTGGAAAGGGTTAGGGTGAGGGTGCATGATGGAAGTAGAGCTTCGGCTCCAGCTAGGGCTAGAGCGAGGGTTCGGATGAGGTTGAGGTGGAGGGCTCGGGCTAGGGTGAAGGTGAGGTGAGGATTCGGGTGATGGCGAGCGTTCCAGCTAGGGATAGGACTAAGGCTGGGTTTCGGGCTAGAGCTAGGGTTCAGGGCTCGAGCTAGGGTTCAGGGCTCGAGCTAGGGTTCGTTCCTGGGCTAGGGCTAGCGTTCCACGGAGGGTTAGGGTTCCGGTGACGGTGGCGGTGAGGGCTAGCGTCGAGTTAGGTGGAGGGAGGAGTCCAAGGCCCAGGGATGGGTGCTAGGACTATGTTTCAGGCCAGGGTTAGCATCAGGGGCTGGGGTGAGGGTTAGGTTCAGCGCTCGGCTGAGCGTTAGGATCGGGGTGACGGCCGAGGATAGGGGTGAGATCGGAGAGAAGGTGAAGTCAGTGCTGCGCGAAGGGTTCCAGCTAGGGTTAGGATGAGGTTTAGAGGTAGGGTGAGGGGTAGGGCTAGAGCTAGGGCTAGGGCTAGGGTTCCATGGAGGATGAAGGATTCAGGAGAGGTTGAGCGTGTTCGGGTCAGGTTGAGGATTCAGAGTGACGGTGAAGTTGAAGTTTAGGATTCCGGTGAGTTTGAGGTCTAAGTCCAGGGTTAGGGTCAGGGTTAGGGTGAAGTCCAGGACCAGGGTTCCATGGATGTTGAGGGTTAGGGCTAGGGCTAGAGCTAGAGCTACGGTGAGGGTTCGTGAGGGTTCCGTGGAGGTTTCGGAATGAGGGAGGGTTAGGGTTAGGGTCACGGCCCGGGCTAGGGCTAGGGCTAGGGCTAGGTCCAGCGTGCGGCGTAGGGTTAGGATTTCGATGCGAGGGTTCGAGTTCGGTTCAGCTGCAGGGTGAGGGCTAGGTGCGAGCATTCCACGGAGGGTTGAGGGAGGTTCAGGGTCAGCGCTTGCGTGAGGGTAAGCGCCAGGGCTACGGGTAGGTTGAGGGTCAGCGTCACGGTGAGCCTAAGCGTGACGCTGACGGTGAGAGCTAGGGCCGGGGCTAGGTGGAGGGTTCGTGGGAAGGGTGAGACCTAGGGTCATGGCTAAGTAGCATTTGGTGGAGTAGGAGGGTTAGGGTGAGGGTGAGGGTGAGACCTAAGGTGATGTTTCGGTGGAGGATGAGGCTGACAGTTTCACTGAGGGCTAGGTATAGTGTGAGAGCTAAGGTTGAGGGTTCGTGCTATGCCTAGGGTTAGGGTTTGTTTGAGGGTTAGGGTTAGGGTTAGCTTGAGGCTGAGGGTTAGGGTTAGCTTGAGGCTGAGGGTTAGGGTTAGCTTGAGGCTGAGGGTTAGGGTTAGCTTGAGGCTGAGGGTTAGGGTTTGGGTATGGGTTAGGGTTAGCTCTAGAGCTAGGGTCTGGGTGTCGGTGAGGGTTCCTGTGACCGCTAGGCATAGGGCTAGGGCTGAGGCCAGGTCCAGGGATGCTCTTTCGGTCGTCACCAGGCCGAGCGTGAGGATGAGGGTGAGGACTCTCGCTAGGTTCAGCATGAGACTTCGGATCAGGGCCAGGCCAAGCGTGAGAGCGAGGGGTAGGGCTACGGTGAGGTTTAGGATAAGATTTAGGGTTAGGGTTTGCGTTCCAGAAAGGCCTAGGGTCCCGTGTAGGGCTAGGGGTGGCAGTCGGACCGGAGCTAGGGCTTGAGTGTGAGGTTCAGGGTTGAGATGACGGCTAGTGTTAGCGTTTGCGTTCCCTTTCTGTGGAGGGCTACCTACAGCTAGGTTTCCTGCTCCTCTTGAGGGTAGAGGCAGAGTCAGGGTGAAGATGAGGGCTACGGCGAGGGTTCACGATAGGATCAGGGCCTTGGAAAGGGTTAGGGTGAGGGTGCATGATGGAAGTAGAGCTTCGGCTCCAGCTAGGGCTAGAGCGAGGGTTCGGATGAGGTTGAGGTGGAGGGCTCGGGCTAGGGTGAAGGTGAGGTGAGGATTCGGGTGATGGCGAGCGTTCCAGCTAGGGATAGGACTAAGGCTGGGTTTCGGGCTAGAGCTAGGGTTCAGGGCTCGAGCTAGGGTTCAGGGCTCGAGCTAGGGTTCGTTCCTGGGCTAGGGCTAGCGTTCCACGGAGGGTTAGGGTTCCGGTGACGGTGGCGGTGAGGGCTAGCGTCGAGTTAGGTGGAGGGAGGAGTCCAAGGCCCAGGGATGGGTGCTAGGACTATGTTTCAGGCCAGGGTTAGCATCAGGGGCTGGGGTGAGGGTTAGGTTCAGCGCTCGGCTGAGCGTTAGGATCGGGGTGACGGCCGAGGATAGGGGTGAGATCGGAGAGAAGGTGAAGTCAGTGCTGCGCGAAGGGTTCCAGCTAGGGTTAGGATGAGGTTTAGAGGTAGGGTGAGGGGTAGGGCTAGAGCTAGGGCTAGGGCTAGGGTTCCATGGAGGATGAAGGATTCAGGAGAGGTTGAGCGTGTTCGGGTCAGGTTGAGGATTCAGAGTGACGGTGAAGTTGAAGTTTAGGATTCCGGTGAGTTTGAGGTCTAAGTCCAGGGTTAGGGTCAGGGTTAGGGTGAAGTCCAGGACCAGGGTTCCATGGATGTTGAGGGTTAGGGCTAGGGCTAGAGCTAGAGCTACGGTGAGGGTTCGTGAGGGTTCCGTGGAGGTTTCGGAATGAGGGAGGGTTAGGGTTAGGGTCACGGCCCGGGCTAGGGCTAGGGCTAGGGCTAGGTCCAGCGTGCGGCGTAGGGTTAGGATTTCGATGCGAGGGTTCGAGTTCGGTTCAGCTGCAGGGTGAGGGCTAGGTGCGAGCATTCCACGGAGGGTTGAGGGAGGTTCAGGGTCAGCGCTTGCGTGAGGGTAAGCGCCAGGGCTACGGGTAGGTTGAGGGTCAGCGTCACGGTGAGCCTAAGCGTGACGCTGACGGTGAGAGCTAGGGCCGGGGCTAGGTGGAGGGTTCGTGGGAAGGGTGAGACCTAGGGTCATGGCTAAGTAGCATTTGGTGGAGTAGGAGGGTTAGGGTGAGGGTGAGGGTGAGACCTAAGGTGATGTTTCGGTGGAGGATGAGGCTGACAGTTTCACTGAGGGCTAGGTATAGTGTGAGAGCTAAGGTTGAGGGTTCGTGCTATGCCTAGGGTTAGGGTTTGTTTGAGGGTTAGGGTTAGGGTTAGCTTGAGGCTGAGGGTTAGGGTTAGCTTGAGGCTGAGGGTTAGGGTTAGCTTGAGGCTGAGGGTTAGGGTTAGCTTGAGGCTGAGGGTTAGGGTTTGGGTATGGGTTAGGGTTAGCTCTAGAGCTAGGGTCTGGGTGTCGGTGAGGGTTCCTGTGACCGCTAGGCATAGGGCTAGGGCTGAGGCCAGGTCCAGGGATGCTCTTTCGGTCGTCACCAGGCCGAGCGTGAGGATGAGGGTGAGGACTCTCGCTAGGTTCAGCATGAGACTTCGGATCAGGGCCAGGCCAAGCGTGAGAGCGAGGGGTAGGGCTACGGTGAGGTTTAGGATAAGATTTAGGGTTAGGGTTTGCGTTCCAGAAAGGCCTAGGGTCCCGTGTAGGGCTAGGGGTGGCAGTCGGACCGGAGCTAGGGCTTGAGTGTGAGGTTCAGGGTTGAGATGACGGCTAGTGTTAGCGTTTGCGTTCCCTTTCTGTGGAGGGCTACCTACAGCTAGGTTTCCTGCTCCTCTTGAGGGTAGAGGCAGAGTCAGGGTGAAGATGAGGGCTACGGCGAGGGTTCACGATAGGATCAGGGCCTTGGAAAGGGTTAGGGTGAGGGTGCATGATGGAAGTAGAGCTTCGGCTCCAGCTAGGGCTAGAGCGAGGGTTCGGATGAGGTTGAGGTGGAGGGCTCGGGCTAGGGTGAAGGTGAGGTGAGGATTCGGGTGATGGCGAGCGTTCCAGCTAGGGATAGGACTAAGGCTGGGTTTCGGGCTAGAGCTAGGGTTCAGGGCTCGAGCTAGGGTTCAGGGCTCGAGCTAGGGTTCGTTCCTGGGCTAGGGCTAGCGTTCCACGGAGGGTTAGGGTTCCGGTGACGGTGGCGGTGAGGGCTAGCGTCGAGTTAGGTGGAGGGAGGAGTCCAAGGCCCAGGGATGGGTGCTAGGACTATGTTTCAGGCCAGGGTTAGCATCAGGGGCTGGGGTGAGGGTTAGGTTCAGCGCTCGGCTGAGCGTTAGGATCGGGGTGACGGCCGAGGATAGGGGTGAGATCGGAGAGAAGGTGAAGTCAGTGCTGCGCGAAGGGTTCCAGCTAGGGTTAGGATGAGGTTTAGAGGTAGGGTGAGGGGTAGGGCTAGAGCTAGGGCTAGGGCTAGGGTTCCATGGAGGATGAAGGATTCAGGAGAGGTTGAGCGTGTTCGGGTCAGGTTGAGGATTCAGAGTGACGGTGAAGTTGAAGTTTAGGATTCCGGTGAGTTTGAGGTCTAAGTCCAGGGTTAGGGTCAGGGTTAGGGTGAAGTCCAGGACCAGGGTTCCATGGATGTTGAGGGTTAGGGCTAGGGCTAGAGCTAGAGCTACGGTGAGGGTTCGTGAGGGTTCCGTGGAGGTTTCGGAATGAGGGAGGGTTAGGGTTAGGGTCACGGCCCGGGCTAGGGCTAGGGCTAGGGCTAGGTCCAGCGTGCGGCGTAGGGTTAGGATTTCGATGCGAGGGTTCGAGTTCGGTTCAGCTGCAGGGTGAGGGCTAGGTGCGAGCATTCCACGGAGGGTTGAGGGAGGTTCAGGGTCAGCGCTTGCGTGAGGGTAAGCGCCAGGGCTACGGGTAGGTTGAGGGTCAGCGTCACGGTGAGCCTAAGCGTGACGCTGACGGTGAGAGCTAGGGCCGGGGCTAGGTGGAGGGTTCGTGGGAAGGGTGAGACCTAGGGTCATGGCTAAGTAGCATTTGGTGGAGTAGGAGGGTTAGGGTGAGGGTGAGGGTGAGACCTAAGGTGATGTTTCGGTGGAGGATGAGGCTGACAGTTTCACTGAGGGCTAGGTATAGTGTGAGAGCTAAGGTTGAGGGTTCGTGCTATGCCTAGGGTTAGGGTTTGTTTGAGGGTTAGGGTTAGGGTTAGCTTGAGGCTGAGGGTTAGGGTTAGCTTGAGGCTGAGGGTTAGGGTTAGCTTGAGGCTGAGGGTTAGGGTTAGCTTGAGGCTGAGGGTTAGGGTTAGCTTGAGGCTGAGGGTTAGGGTTTGGGTATGGGTTAGGGTTAGCTCTAGAGCTAGGGTCTGGGTGTCGGTGAGGGTTCCTGTGACCGCTAGGCATAGGGCTAGGGCTGAGGCCAGGTCCAGGGATGCTCTTTCGGTCGTCACCAGGCCGAGCGTGAGGATGAGGGTGAGGACTCTCGCTAGGTTCAGCATGAGACTTCGGATCAGGGCCAGGCCAAGCGTGAGAGCGAGGGGTAGGGCTACGGTGAGGTTTAGGATAAGATTTAGGGTTAGGGTTTGCGTTCCAGAAAGGCCTAGGGTCCCGTGTAGGGCTAGGGGTGGCAGTCGGACCGGAGCTAGGGCTTGAGTGTGAGGTTCAGGGTTGAGATGACGGCTAGTGTTAGCGTTTGCGTTCCCTTTCTGTGGAGGGCTACCTACAGCTAGGTTTCCTGCTCCTCTTGAGGGTAGAGGCAGAGTCAGGGTGAAGATGAGGGCTACGGCGAGGGTTCACGATAGGATCAGGGCCTTGGAAAGGGTTAGGGTGAGGGTGCATGATGGAAGTAGAGCTTCGGCTCCAGCTAGGGCTAGAGCGAGGGTTCGGATGAGGTTGAGGTGGAGGGCTCGGGCTAGGGTGAAGGTGAGGTGAGGATTCGGGTGATGGCGAGCGTTCCAGCTAGGGATAGGACTAAGGCTGGGTTTCGGGCTAGAGCTAGGGTTCAGGGCTCGAGCTAGGGTTCAGGGCTCGAGCTAGGGTTCGTTCCTGGGCTAGGGCTAGCGTTCCACGGAGGGTTAGGGTTCCGGTGACGGTGGCGGTGAGGGCTAGCGTCGAGTTAGGTGGAGGGAGGAGTCCAAGGCCCAGGGATGGGTGCTAGGACTATGTTTCAGGCCAGGGTTAGCATCAGGGGCTGGGGTGAGGGTTAGGTTCAGCGCTCGGCTGAGCGTTAGGATCGGGGTGACGGCCGAGGATAGGGGTGAGATCGGAGAGAAGGTGAAGTCAGTGCTGCGCGAAGGGTTCCAGCTAGGGTTAGGATGAGGTTTAGAGGTAGGGTGAGGGGTAGGGCTAGAGCTAGGGCTAGGGCTAGGGTTCCATGGAGGATGAAGGATTCAGGAGAGGTTGAGCGTGTTCGGGTCAGGTTGAGGATTCAGAGTGACGGTGAAGTTGAAGTTTAGGATTCCGGTGAGTTTGAGGTCTAAGTCCAGGGTTAGGGTCAGGGTTAGGGTGAAGTCCAGGACCAGGGTTCCATGGATGTTGAGGGTTAGGGCTAGGGCTAGAGCTAGAGCTACGGTGAGGGTTCGTGAGGGTTCCGTGGAGGTTTCGGAATGAGGGAGGGTTAGGGTTAGGGTCACGGCCCGGGCTAGGGCTAGGGCTAGGGCTAGGTCCAGCGTGCGGCGTAGGGTTAGGATTTCGATGCGAGGGTTCGAGTTCGGTTCAGCTGCAGGGTGAGGGCTAGGTGCGAGCATTCCACGGAGGGTTGAGGGAGGTTCAGGGTCAGCGCTTGCGTGAGGGTAAGCGCCAGGGCTACGGGTAGGTTGAGGGTCAGCGTCACGGTGAGCCTAAGCGTGACGCTGACGGTGAGAGCTAGGGCCGGGGCTAGGTGGAGGGTTCGTGGGAAGGGTGAGACCTAGGGTCATGGCTAAGTAGCATTTGGTGGAGTAGGAGGGTTAGGGTGAGGGTGAGGGTGAGACCTAAGGTGATGTTTCGGTGGAGGATGAGGCTGACAGTTTCACTGAGGGCTAGGTATAGTGTGAGAGCTAAGGTTGAGGGTTCGTGCTATGCCTAGGGTTAGGGTTTGTTTGAGGGTTAGGGTTAGGGTTAGCTTGAGGCTGAGGGTTAGGGTTAGCTTGAGGCTGAGGGTTAGGGTTAGCTTGAGGCTGAGGGTTAGGGTTAGCTTGAGGCTGAGGGTTAGGGTTTGGGTATGGGTTAGGGTTAGCTCTAGAGCTAGGGTCTGGGTGTCGGTGAGGGTTCCTGTGACCGCTAGGCATAGGGCTAGGGCTGAGGCCAGGTCCAGGGATGCTCTTTCGGTCGTCACCAGGCCGAGCGTGAGGATGAGGGTGAGGACTCTCGCTAGGTTCAGCATGAGACTTCGGATCAGGGCCAGGCCAAGCGTGAGAGCGAGGGGTAGGGCTACGGTGAGGTTTAGGATAAGATTTAGGGTTAGGGTTTGCGTTCCAGAAAGGCCTAGGGTCCCGTGTAGGGCTAGGGGTGGCAGTCGGACCGGAGCTAGGGCTTGAGTGTGAGGTTCAGGGTTGAGATGACGGCTAGTGTTAGCGTTTGCGTTCCCTTTCTGTGGAGGGCTACCTACAGCTAGGTTTCCTGCTCCTCTTGAGGGTAGAGGCAGAGTCAGGGTGAAGATGAGGGCTACGGCGAGGGTTCACGATAGGATCAGGGCCTTGGAAAGGGTTAGGGTGAGGGTGCATGATGGAAGTAGAGCTTCGGCTCCAGCTAGGGCTAGAGCGAGGGTTCGGATGAGGTTGAGGTGGAGGGCTCGGGCTAGGGTGAAGGTGAGGTGAGGATTCGGGTGATGGCGAGCGTTCCAGCTAGGGATAGGACTAAGGCTGGGTTTCGGGCTAGAGCTAGGGTTCAGGGCTCGAGCTAGGGTTCAGGGCTCGAGCTAGGGTTCGTTCCTGGGCTAGGGCTAGCGTTCCACGGAGGGTTAGGGTTCCGGTGACGGTGGCGGTGAGGGCTAGCGTCGAGTTAGGTGGAGGGAGGAGTCCAAGGCCCAGGGATGGGTGCTAGGACTATGTTTCAGGCCAGGGTTAGCATCAGGGGCTGGGGTGAGGGTTAGGTTCAGCGCTCGGCTGAGCGTTAGGATCGGGGTGACGGCCGAGGATAGGGGTGAGATCGGAGAGAAGGTGAAGTCAGTGCTGCGCGAAGGGTTCCAGCTAGGGTTAGGATGAGGTTTAGAGGTAGGGTGAGGGGTAGGGCTAGAGCTAGGGCTAGGGCTAGGGTTCCATGGAGGATGAAGGATTCAGGAGAGGTTGAGCGTGTTCGGGTCAGGTTGAGGATTCAGAGTGACGGTGAAGTTGAAGTTTAGGATTCCGGTGAGTTTGAGGTCTAAGTCCAGGGTTAGGGTCAGGGTTAGGGTGAAGTCCAGGACCAGGGTTCCATGGATGTTGAGGGTTAGGGCTAGGGCTAGAGCTAGAGCTACGGTGAGGGTTCGTGAGGGTTCCGTGGAGGTTTCGGAATGAGGGAGGGTTAGGGTTAGGGTCACGGCCCGGGCTAGGGCTAGGGCTAGGGCTAGGTCCAGCGTGCGGCGTAGGGTTAGGATTTCGATGCGAGGGTTCGAGTTCGGTTCAGCTGCAGGGTGAGGGCTAGGTGCGAGCATTCCACGGAGGGTTGAGGGAGGTTCAGGGTCAGCGCTTGCGTGAGGGTAAGCGCCAGGGCTACGGGTAGGTTGAGGGTCAGCGTCACGGTGAGCCTAAGCGTGACGCTGACGGTGAGAGCTAGGGCCGGGGCTAGGTGGAGGGTTCGTGGGAAGGGTGAGACCTAGGGTCATGGCTAAGTAGCATTTGGTGGAGTAGGAGGGTTAGGGTGAGGGTGAGGGTGAGACCTAAGGTGATGTTTCGGTGGAGGATGAGGCTGACAGTTTCACTGAGGGCTAGGTATAGTGTGAGAGCTAAGGTTGAGGGTTCGTGCTATGCCTAGGGTTAGGGTTTGTTTGAGGGTTAGGGTTAGGGTTAGCTTGAGGCTGAGGGTTAGGGTTAGCTTGAGGCTGAGGGTTAGGGTTAGCTTGAGGCTGAGGGTTAGGGTTAGCTTGAGGCTGAGGGTTAGGGTTAGCTTGAGGCTGAGGGTTAGGGTTTGGGTATGGGTTAGGGTTAGCTCTAGAGCTAGGGTCTGGGTGTCGGTGAGGGTTCCTGTGACCGCTAGGCATAGGGCTAGGGCTGAGGCCAGGTCCAGGGATGCTCTTTCGGTCGTCACCAGGCCGAGCGTGAGGATGAGGGTGAGGACTCTCGCTAGGTTCAGCATGAGACTTCGGATCAGGGCCAGGCCAAGCGTGAGAGCGAGGGGTAGGGCTACGGTGAGGTTTAGGATAAGATTTAGGGTTAGGGTTTGCGTTCCAGAAAGGCCTAGGGTCCCGTGTAGGGCTAGGGGTGGCAGTCGGACCGGAGCTAGGGCTTGAGTGTGAGGTTCAGGGTTGAGATGACGGCTAGTGTTAGCGTTTGCGTTCCCTTTCTGTGGAGGGCTACCTACAGCTAGGTTTCCTGCTCCTCTTGAGGGTAGAGGCAGAGTCAGGGTGAAGATGAGGGCTACGGCGAGGGTTCACGATAGGATCAGGGCCTTGGAAAGGGTTAGGGTGAGGGTGCATGATGGAAGTAGAGCTTCGGCTCCAGCTAGGGCTAGAGCGAGGGTTCGGATGAGGTTGAGGTGGAGGGCTCGGGCTAGGGTGAAGGTGAGGTGAGGATTCGGGTGATGGCGAGCGTTCCAGCTAGGGATAGGACTAAGGCTGGGTTTCGGGCTAGAGCTAGGGTTCAGGGCTCGAGCTAGGGTTCAGGGCTCGAGCTAGGGTTCGTTCCTGGGCTAGGGCTAGCGTTCCACGGAGGGTTAGGGTTCCGGTGACGGTGGCGGTGAGGGCTAGCGTCGAGTTAGGTGGAGGGAGGAGTCCAAGGCCCAGGGATGGGTGCTAGGACTATGTTTCAGGCCAGGGTTAGCATCAGGGGCTGGGGTGAGGGTTAGGTTCAGCGCTCGGCTGAGCGTTAGGATCGGGGTGACGGCCGAGGATAGGGGTGAGATCGGAGAGAAGGTGAAGTCAGTGCTGCGCGAAGGGTTCCAGCTAGGGTTAGGATGAGGTTTAGAGGTAGGGTGAGGGGTAGGGCTAGAGCTAGGGCTAGGGCTAGGGTTCCATGGAGGATGAAGGATTCAGGAGAGGTTGAGCGTGTTCGGGTCAGGTTGAGGATTCAGAGTGACGGTGAAGTTGAAGTTTAGGATTCCGGTGAGTTTGAGGTCTAAGTCCAGGGTTAGGGTCAGGGTTAGGGTGAAGTCCAGGACCAGGGTTCCATGGATGTTGAGGGTTAGGGCTAGGGCTAGAGCTAGAGCTACGGTGAGGGTTCGTGAGGGTTCCGTGGAGGTTTCGGAATGAGGGAGGGTTAGGGTTAGGGTCACGGCCCGGGCTAGGGCTAGGGCTAGGGCTAGGTCCAGCGTGCGGCGTAGGGTTAGGATTTCGATGCGAGGGTTCGAGTTCGGTTCAGCTGCAGGGTGAGGGCTAGGTGCGAGCATTCCACGGAGGGTTGAGGGAGGTTCAGGGTCAGCGCTTGCGTGAGGGTAAGCGCCAGGGCTACGGGTAGGTTGAGGGTCAGCGTCACGGTGAGCCTAAGCGTGACGCTGACGGTGAGAGCTAGGGCCGGGGCTAGGTGGAGGGTTCGTGGGAAGGGTGAGACCTAGGGTCATGGCTAAGTAGCATTTGGTGGAGTAGGAGGGTTAGGGTGAGGGTGAGGGTGAGACCTAAGGTGATGTTTCGGTGGAGGATGAGGCTGACAGTTTCACTGAGGGCTAGGTATAGTGTGAGAGCTAAGGTTGAGGGTTCGTGCTATGCCTAGGGTTAGGGTTTGTTTGAGGGTTAGGGTTAGGGTTAGCTTGAGGCTGAGGGTTAGGGTTAGCTTGAGGCTGAGGGTTAGGGTTAGCTTGAGGCTGAGGGTTAGGGTTAGCTTGAGGCTGAGGGTTAGGGTTTGGGTATGGGTTAGGGTTAGCTCTAGAGCTAGGGTCTGGGTGTCGGTGAGGGTTCCTGTGACCGCTAGGCATAGGGCTAGGGCTGAGGCCAGGTCCAGGGATGCTCTTTCGGTCGTCACCAGGCCGAGCGTGAGGATGAGGGTGAGGACTCTCGCTAGGTTCAGCATGAGACTTCGGATCAGGGCCAGGCCAAGCGTGAGAGCGAGGGGTAGGGCTACGGTGAGGTTTAGGATAAGATTTAGGGTTAGGGTTTGCGTTCCAGAAAGGCCTAGGGTCCCGTGTAGGGCTAGGGGTGGCAGTCGGACCGGAGCTAGGGCTTGAGTGTGAGGTTCAGGGTTGAGATGACGGCTAGTGTTAGCGTTTGCGTTCCCTTTCTGTGGAGGGCTACCTACAGCTAGGTTTCCTGCTCCTCTTGAGGGTAGAGGCAGAGTCAGGGTGAAGATGAGGGCTACGGCGAGGGTTCACGATAGGATCAGGGCCTTGGAAAGGGTTAGGGTGAGGGTGCATGATGGAAGTAGAGCTTCGGCTCCAGCTAGGGCTAGAGCGAGGGTTCGGATGAGGTTGAGGTGGAGGGCTCGGGCTAGGGTGAAGGTGAGGTGAGGATTCGGGTGATGGCGAGCGTTCCAGCTAGGGATAGGACTAAGGCTGGGTTTCGGGCTAGAGCTAGGGTTCAGGGCTCGAGCTAGGGTTCAGGGCTCGAGCTAGGGTTCGTTCCTGGGCTAGGGCTAGCGTTCCACGGAGGGTTAGGGTTCCGGTGACGGTGGCGGTGAGGGCTAGCGTCGAGTTAGGTGGAGGGAGGAGTCCAAGGCCCAGGGATGGGTGCTAGGACTATGTTTCAGGCCAGGGTTAGCATCAGGGGCTGGGGTGAGGGTTAGGTTCAGCGCTCGGCTGAGCGTTAGGATCGGGGTGACGGCCGAGGATAGGGGTGAGATCGGAGAGAAGGTGAAGTCAGTGCTGCGCGAAGGGTTCCAGCTAGGGTTAGGATGAGGTTTAGAGGTAGGGTGAGGGGTAGGGCTAGAGCTAGGGCTAGGGCTAGGGTTCCATGGAGGATGAAGGATTCAGGAGAGGTTGAGCGTGTTCGGGTCAGGTTGAGGATTCAGAGTGACGGTGAAGTTGAAGTTTAGGATTCCGGTGAGTTTGAGGTCTAAGTCCAGGGTTAGGGTCAGGGTTAGGGTGAAGTCCAGGACCAGGGTTCCATGGATGTTGAGGGTTAGGGCTAGGGCTAGAGCTAGAGCTACGGTGAGGGTTCGTGAGGGTTCCGTGGAGGTTTCGGAATGAGGGAGGGTTAGGGTTAGGGTCACGGCCCGGGCTAGGGCTAGGGCTAGGGCTAGGTCCAGCGTGCGGCGTAGGGTTAGGATTTCGATGCGAGGGTTCGAGTTCGGTTCAGCTGCAGGGTGAGGGCTAGGTGCGAGCATTCCACGGAGGGTTGAGGGAGGTTCAGGGTCAGCGCTTGCGTGAGGGTAAGCGCCAGGGCTACGGGTAGGTTGAGGGTCAGCGTCACGGTGAGCCTAAGCGTGACGCTGACGGTGAGAGCTAGGGCCGGGGCTAGGTGGAGGGTTCGTGGGAAGGGTGAGACCTAGGGTCATGGCTAAGTAGCATTTGGTGGAGTAGGAGGGTTAGGGTGAGGGTGAGGGTGAGACCTAAGGTGATGTTTCGGTGGAGGATGAGGCTGACAGTTTCACTGAGGGCTAGGTATAGTGTGAGAGCTAAGGTTGAGGGTTCGTGCTATGCCTAGGGTTAGGGTTTGTTTGAGGGTTAGGGTTAGGGTTAGCTTGAGGCTGAGGGTTAGGGTTAGCTTGAGGCTGAGGGTTAGGGTTAGCTTGAGGCTGAGGGTTAGGGTTAGCTTGAGGCTGAGGGTTAGGGTTTGGGTATGGGTTAGGGTTAGCTCTAGAGCTAGGGTCTGGGTGTCGGTGAGGGTTCCTGTGACCGCTAGGCATAGGGCTAGGGCTGAGGCCAGGTCCAGGGATGCTCTTTCGGTCGTCACCAGGCCGAGCGTGAGGATGAGGGTGAGGACTCTCGCTAGGTTCAGCATGAGACTTCGGATCAGGGCCAGGCCAAGCGTGAGAGCGAGGGGTAGGGCTACGGTGAGGTTTAGGATAAGATTTAGGGTTAGGGTTTGCGTTCCAGAAAGGCCTAGGGTCCCGTGTAGGGCTAGGGGTGGCAGTCGGACCGGAGCTAGGGCTTGAGTGTGAGGTTCAGGGTTGAGATGACGGCTAGTGTTAGCGTTTGCGTT